>CM040399.1:35911060-35976060 GCA_022702515.1 Ilyophis sp. 1 JC-2022 | reverse complement strand
AAAATGGGCATAACTATAAACGTTTGAGATTACATGTAAATTTCAAAGGTTTAAGAGTTAATCCACCTACCAGCCCACCCTCAGTTTTAAACTCTAAAACTAATATATTCAGAGAGCAACTCCAACTAAATGAATTTAACAGATTAGAGAATTTGCCAAGTAACAGCAAGAGGTAAAACAGTCTCAGAAGAATTCTTGCCTCTCAGTCTTAATTAAGTCCATCTTAAATGTTCATTAAAAGAGAAAGCCCAAGCATTTGAAAATAAGAAGCTAAAAGAACGGGTAAATGGTTTGCCATGGCTAATCAGCTTTCCTCAATTCTGCTGTTTGTCTGCCTTTTGATTCTGAAATATCAACAAAAGAAGAGTGAAACTTTGAAAGCAACTCTGAAGATAAAACTAGCCTCCTCCACAGCACTGATGCACACAAACACATGGACACACACGCATACACGCAAACACATGCACACGCACGCATACACGCAAACAAATGGACACACACACATACACGCAAACACGTGGATACACACAAACTGTACGTTCCACATTCTGGCGAATCGCGGTGCATGCTCAGTGACTTCACAATGCATAATGCCTTTGGTTACGTGCAATAATGTTTCCGAACAGTTGTTTGTTCATCAATCAAATTAACCTTATAACCCGTGTGAACCTTGGTCCCTGCTCATGTGACATTTGGGCTTTGCACTCAGTGTTTATGTAGCCTCATTTGAATGCTGTTTGAGTGTCACATCTCCAGGTCAACCTGCCTTACTGAGGATAAACACATTCTGTGCACTCTGCTGGATTTCACTTTGTTTCGTGCCATACACACCTGAATACTGTGGAAAGTGAGCGAACTAGCTGTCGTAAATCGCTAAACCATTTAGCAACTAACTTAAGCAAGTGCCCTTCTTCTCAATGCTAATGAATACTGACAGTTTGACAGTCACTGTAATTACCACAAATGGTCTTTAATGTTAAAAAACAGACAGTACATGCTTGAATTAGGCCTACAAAGTGCAAAGTGCATTGCAGTAGGATTGAATGGACGCTAAAGTGTTCTCAGAGGAAGACTGATAGGCCCTTATACACAGCCTCACAGCACCTCCTTATGGTATATAGTTGCTCAAAGCACCTTTTTATGCAAGTTAGTTCTGACCGCACATTGTGATTGTTCTAGAGAGTGCCGATATACAGTATAACGTCACTCGGACCTCATCACCAGCTGGGATCACTCTGCTTTGTTTACATTCTAATTGATACATTGTTGGAAAAAAACTATTTTTAAAAAATTGAATTCTGAAGGAATGTTGTTTCAATTATTACTTGATATATATTTTATTGGCTAGTAGAACTGTTGTATTCTTATACATTAAAATATGTATGTATTCTCTGAAGTCACTCAAGACAGACCAAGCATCAAGGTCATATCCATATTTTACTCTGATGTGGGTTTCTGTTTGTGGACCTTTTCATAAATAGAACCATACTGAGGAAATATAAGCCCAACCTAGTAATTAAGTGGGTGGAAACGGTATCCACCAATCCCAAACACATATCTATGGGCTTTACGTCACATCCCACTATGGCCCTGGGTGGAGGCGGTGTAATTTGCTTCCTAAAATTATAAAACATTCCAAGTGTCATATTCTGCCAAGTATAACATGGCACACCAATCTATACAATCTTTAAGAATTGACCCAAAAAATATTTAACAAGAGCTGTGTCCTCAGAAAATGTAATGAAATACCTATTTCTACTTTTGGGCCTACATTTATGCATGCATGAAAATGTAAAGTGAGGTGACAACTCGCTGCTTGCTTAACAGTAAAACCCTCCAATTTCTACCTATATCTGACAGCCATTCGTCTATTTTTATCTGCTGGATAATGTCTGATAGGTATTTGAATATATACAGCACTTCTAAAACTGTATATATTACATTGTTGGAGTACGGTTGTTTAAATACACGTAGTATTATCATGGTGCAGCTTTTCTACGATGGCTGGTTTGCACTGTGGCTGGGTTTTGGGGAGTTGGCAGCAGGGCTTATTTGCCTTTACTTTGATCACGCTGATCTCAGCTGGCTTGCTCAGACTTGTCGTGCAAGCCCGAAGTTTTTCTCTCCCAGCAGCCGACAGCAGGGGTTCCGGGGGGCTTGCTTAATATTCCTGTTAATCTTCCGAACGGTTTTATGAGAAGTATGACGTGAGGTCACACGTACGAGACTCTGCTGTTTTCATTAGAAGGGTTTTCAGTGAACAGAACTGAGACTTGCCAAGTTGCCAAGAGCATTCGTGGAGTTACAAAATTAAAAAGTAATTATGTTAAATAAATGCCCTTTAACTATGTACAAGCCAGTGTTTCTGTGGCAGGAAGTGTTACTACTTGTCTCTGAGTCTGGCACCACACACACACGCGCAAGACACACACAAGAGACAATGTTACTTAACTGTAGATTACCAACAGGGGGAAGCATTTACCAGAGCAAGTTTTCCACTTTCCTTTCCTGTGTGATTGTCTTTAATACAAATAGTCTTGGCACAGGCAAATTGACATGTATTGCTTAAACTTACACTATAAATGCATGCTGGACATTGTACATTGCAGTTCTTGACTTGTTTTCTATGCAGGAGACTTCAAAATGCTTGAATGTAGAACTGTATAAACATTGTAGGCTTACTCTATAATAAACAGGAAAAAGAGGCAGAGTCTTATGAATAATTAGAAACATCACCCCATGTAAACCCGCATGGCCTTGGGTTTACTCAAATAATCACTAAACCTGTTCTTTGGGCTTTTATTATACAATTGAGGAAAAAATGTGTTATTATTTAATGGTGTGTTGTTTGTGAATTTAAATTTGAGTTTAGTTTTGAGTGAAGTACACTGCAGAGAAATGTCCCAGCCTTTTCAGCTGCATTAGCAAGTTTATGTTGAAAAATATACATTTCATCAGATATGCTGGTCTCATGGGGATTTTGACATACATGTTTAGGTGTGAATGTATATAGTATTGACATGTAATAAGCAGATGTGGGCCAATTTCCTGTTTGGTCTGAGGGTTTTATAGCTACTAACAAAAAGTATCTACTCGCCTCAATACGAGTTCATTCCTGTCAAAACGTGTGTGTGTGTGTGTGTGTGTGTGTGTGTGTGTGTGTGTGTGTGTGTGTGTGTGTGTGTGAAAGAGTGAGCGTGAGTGAGTGAGTGAGTGAGCGAGCGAGAGAGAGAGAGAGAGAGAGAAAGATGGGGTGGAAGGTGTGTGTGCATACGTATGAGTAGGACAGTGTATGTGTGTATGATTGTTTATATGCTTGTGTGTGTGTGTATGTATGCTCAAATACCATGTTGCATCTATGTGCTTAATTTGTGTGTGTGGTGTGCTAGTGCATCTGTGTATGTGTGCGCATGTGTGTGCTTGCATTTAGAACCGTGTG
Source organism: Ilyophis sp. 1 JC-2022 (assembly GCA_022702515.1). Lineage (NCBI taxonomy): Eukaryota > Metazoa > Chordata > Actinopteri > Anguilliformes > Synaphobranchidae > Ilyophis > Ilyophis sp. 1 JC-2022. The sequence goes on along the minus strand of CM040399.1, from coordinate 35,972,621 downwards.
TGTGTGTGTGTGTGTGTGTGTGTGTGCAGAAATGCTAAGGCAGGACCCTCACTGAGCACTTACCCACAGTGTTAGTGAGGCCCAGATCCAGCCTGGCTCTGAGTTGAGTGCAGTCCACTCTGGTGTAGCAGAAGAATGGTTCATGAGGAAAGGAGTAACGGCGGTATGGTTCATCACGGTGGTATAGCGCATGATCCTGGTGAGTGGCGAATTTCACCTCTGCTTTCAGGAGCAAGATGAGGTCACTGCTTTGTAGTCTCTCGCTTTTCCCCGTAAAACCAAACCTCCTAAACGGTAAAAGTGACGTCAAGACTTATATCGCTGGTTTATAGATGAATTGGCAACGCAGGAATCCAGAACTAGCTCATTTTGTTTCTATCTATAAAATATGCATGGTGTGGTTATTCAATGGCCAGTGTTTAAGCAGTCTACAGTGATCTACGAACTGGGACCTACACTACTCGTTAAATCAGACAACAGGCACAGTCCTGCCAAGCACTTTCTAACAAGGAACTGCATATTTCATAATTAATACATCTTATATACTATATATTTAGAGACCCAAGCATTGCTATGGATATAATTACCTTTAAAGAAAAGGGTTATGTGTGTGATCATGTACATAATGGCCTGTCTGTGGTCTTTTAAAAACTATGTGGATATTAAATGTCCCAGGGATTAAATTATACTGTGTACACACTACATAGTTTCTGATGATGAACTAGAAAAAAAAAAACATTTTGTTTTTGAATAGATATTTTAAGGATAATATAATTAAATATACAGTCGGTCAGCATAGTAACTTTATCCTGTCTTGTTTTAAAAAAATATTTTAATAAAAAACATTTAATGCAAGTCTTTCACTTGTCTTTAAAAAGTATTTCAATTGCATGGTGGTCTTATTTGTCATAACACAATAACATGCAAGTTATTTCACTGTTAATTTGGATATGCATGTACTGTATATTATGCATTGTAAGCTCAATTTCTATGCATGGATGCCTTCGCCGTCTGAATAGCTGTTGTCGGGGATTGAAAAAGTCAATGTTCTGAACAGTTCCATGTGGACTGAAGAGACAGGGAGATTATAAACAGATTATATGTGCCTCGGATCAGAGAGAACTATTGATAACAAACTGAAAAGAGAACAACCAGCCTCAGATTCACTGTCCTAAGATCAGGACTGTATCCTATGAACTGACTAAAGATGGACTTACTGTGTTCTTGCCAGTCTGCACCAACTACATTGGTAATACCATTTGAAATGAGCCTTCTTTTTGTTCGGTTCAGAGTAATGTGTGCTATTGTCCGGCAACATCGTGCTTGCTAAATTGCCATTAACACTGGACCTTTCTGAAAATAATTGGTGTGACACTGATATGCTGGTATAGAAATACAGCGCTACGTTGTAGCTTCAGAAGACTGTTTGTTTGTGTTGTAATGTCGTGTGTGCTTAGCTTTTAGCAGGTTAAACGTACGGTTAAACTGCAGTCCTATATTTTTGATCTACAGTAGCCTACATGTAAATATTAAGAAGAAATGACACCATCCACTGGCAACTAAGGTTCATTTTGAACAATACATGTGTTTATGAGTTAATACAACTCTTTACCAATACTGAAAACATACTCCCTCAGTATCAAAATGAACTTAACCAGAGCTGCGGTGGCTGCTTCTTTGTGTGTCATTCATGTCCGCTGATGTTCAACTCTGTTGACGCTGAGCGTAAAACAATTATTTCCTGGGCGACAACTTAGTGCTTAATATCTTTAACAAGCATTCCCTGGATCTGGTATTTGAAATGCAGTGCATCACAAATTTTTGGGATTCTTCAAGAGGAAAAATCTTGTACTCGAGTCTGTGTAGTATTATCTCATTACAGCTGCCCTTAGTCCCTCTTGGATAAGATTATCAACGTAAGCAGCAATGGCCTCTTGTGATTACTTGTTTCCTCCTATTTTGAGTGATGTCTACACAAGACACTTTAGGACACTTTTCTGGTTGTGTGGTAGTGAGAAAGAAAGCTATCAAATGCTATCCTGTCACTATCCAGATTAAATCAACCATTAAAGGGTGGTTTTCTGATCATGTAGAAAACCTGTAGCGCAGCGATTGTGCAATACAAAACTAGAACACAAATAAGCATTGTCAAAACTATCATGTTTCATAGTTTCATGTTTGTAATCATCTATTTCACCTCTGGAATGTTTATTTCTGATATGTTTCAACTGTGTATTTTAAAGTTATTAACTTTATTAACAGGCTTGGATATTGTTGTGGATTTTTACTGAACTTTAAATTAAACGTTACATGAGGTATAGCAATGTATACACACTTGGAAAGGGTTGGTATCTGCTGTTTTGTGTTGTGGCATCAAACTAGCAGTAGATACTATAAGTGCAGCACAGTCCATAATTAATATTGTTAATTTAATATTAATATTGTTTTTTTTATTGTCAAGTGAGTGTAAGACTCTTAATACAGTAAGATGAGCCCAAAATGAGCAAGGAATAGATAAAGATATAAAATTTAAGTAGTCAGGGCTTATTTCTTGAGTGGAAGTAATGCTATATGTACTCATTGTGGAATCCATTTATGACAGATAAATCTGACCAACAGAAGGCATTGACATTATTACTGTTATTTATATCTCTCTCAGGTCATGGAAATCATAAAGAAGATAGCCCCTTTCTCAACAACACAGATGCTGCCTCGAAGAAAAATGACTTCTATGACAGAAACCTGGCTTTATTTGAGGTTAGTGAGCACTTGACGTGAACTGGTGCCTTTTTTAAAAACACTCAGCTTTTATATTATGTTGAACTCTGGTCTTACCTTGGCTTGATATATTGACGGTTTTCTTCTTATTCTCTAGGAAGAGCTGGACATCCGACCCAAGGTATCCTCTCTTCTCAGCCGGCTGGTCAGCTACACCAACATCACGCAGGGGTCCAAGGAGCACGAGGAGGCCGAGAGCGTGTTGGCCTCCAAAAAGAAGCCACCAAAGGTCTGAGTCATAACAACGGCCGGCGTCATGCTCACATTACATACAATGCTCCAATCTGACTGTGCGTACACTGCAAAAAAACTAATCTAAGCATTTTAATCATATATTTAGACTTTACAATCTTATTTCTGTTACTTTTTTGCTAAATAAGACAAATTATCTGCCAGTGGGGTGAGATAAGACATTTCAAGATTTGCCAGTGGGTTAAGATAATTTCACTTGTCAAGTAAAATGTAACTTAAAACAAGCCAATATTTTCCACTTTTGAAAAAAAAAATAATAATAATCTTATTGCAAGACTAAAACACATTTTCTGCAGTGTAGGAGGAGTACTGTAGTCTGTGGCCTTTGTAAGAGGGAGAAGTGACTTAGGTGTGGTTATGCTTGTTCTCCTGTGTGCCTGCAGTCCCCCAGTATGGGCACCTTGATGGGAGTCTACCTGCCCTGTCTGCAGAACATCTTCGGCGTCATCCTGTTCCTGCGTCTCACCTGGATCGTGGGCACGGCCGGCGTCGTTCAGTCCTTCCTCATCGTCCTCATGTGCTGCTTGTGTGTAAGAGCACTCCCTCTGCAACGCTGCTGTAGTTTAATCAGAAGAAAATACACACTGCACGTGGAGACCAGGGACAGAACAGCTAATAAGCATAACTCATTTCAGGGATATATTATTAAACGGCAAATGCATGTTATTTTAAAGACACGTTTTACAACTAAATTATCACCCATAGGCAGCTGTTATAGAGAAAAATGCTTCTGGCTTTAACCGATTGGATAAATGTTTGAGACAAAAGGCAATTGTGCCCATACAGTTTTATTGTCACTTGCATAGTAAATGAGGTAAGGTCATAATGTTGTTGATGAAAACAGTTTAATTTTGGCCATACACATTATGACCCTCATCCCATACAGTGCAGTCTTTGACAGAAAAATACATGGTCACATTTTATTGGGCTGTTTTCAGATTTTTTTTCCCCTTCCTGATTTTGCAGACGATGCTTACAGCCATATCTATGAGTGCCATCGCAACAAATGGTGTTGTCCCCGGTAACTACACTTCTGAGATTCTAAAAGATATGTAAAAAGGGATATTTTGATTTCTGAAACATTAATGACATAGAGAGCCTAAAAGTTCAAGCAGCATGAAGAATGTTTTATAACAAAGAATTGCCCTTGTTGGACAGCTTGTTGATAATGAATGCTATTTGAATATTAGATAATTAACTGATCAGTCAAGGTTAGTATGTATGTTCTGTTTATATACCAATTTTGCTGAATTCCCAATCAAAAACACTCAGAATGTGTCTTAACTTTGAGGCATTAACCAAGTAAAACAAAAAAGAAAAGACCAAAACACTTGCTTTATTTTTTATGTTAATAACAAATTTTGACTGAAGCCGTGCCAATGTTTCTGCAACTCTGTTATGTTAGCTGGCAAAGATAGATTCATAATGAGCTCCAACACAGGCACGTGGCTGATTACGTGACTCTGGCTTGTCTTTCCAGCTGGTGGGGCATATTTCATGATCTCCCGTTCTCTGGGCCCTGAGTTTGGGGGAGCAGTGGGCCTTTGCTTTTACCTGGGCACAACCTTTGCTGGAGCCATGTACATTCTTGGCGCCATTGAAATATTACTGGTAAGGTCTGCTTGACAGTTGGGGATTTTTCCGAAACCCAACCCAAATCATTGTGGGGAATGTTTTGGCTTAATGTGAACTATATATGTGTGAACTATATATGTTTTTGTTGATGTTTTATACACTCTCAGAAATAAGGGTACAGTGGAGGTACATTTTTCTTCTTTAAGGAACCAAGTTCCCAAAAGTGCCCTGAAAGCACAATAATGTTCTATTTGGGTACTGATAAGTACCTTTTCAAGCAAAAAAGGTACAAATTAATTATGTATTGCTGGCTCAGGGTACAATTTTATATATAGGATACCACCCCAGTGACAAGCGCTTGTACCTCTTTTGGTACTTTTCATATCTGTTTATCTGAGAGCGTATTTTGGTACTGAGAGCTTCATTCATCCTAGAAAATATTCCTCAGTAAAAATAACTGCCGACTAACACCCCTGTGATGTGTCTGCCATTACCAGAAATACATCGTACCGCAGGCAGCCATATTTCACGCCGTTGGGCCAATCGGAAGCGACGGAGCCTTGCTGAATAACATGAGGGTTTATGGCAGCATCTTCCTCAGTCTAATGGCCTTGGTGGTTTTTGTAGGGGTCAAATATGTCAACAAGTTAGCCTCTCTCTTCCTGGCCTGTGTCATTATATCCATCGTATCCATATACGCCGGAGCTGTGAAGTCCATCTTTCATCCTCCGGAATTTCCGTAAGTTTCCAGGGCTTGGTGAACATAGAGCTGAATTAACTGAATTAACTGAATTAACTGATTACTATTCCTTGTGAATGTTGACGTAGGAGAGGTTTAAAAACCTGTTTACATGAAGATGCCTAGGTTTCATTGCTTTGCTTTCAGTATGGCGTGCATGTTAACACAAGACTGTTTATGGAAATTCTAGTTTATAATTTACTCTGCTATGTAGTGACAGCTATTTTGAGAAGCAAAAGTATTACAAATTTCAGGGATTGCTGCTGAATTACATGGCTTTCAGTATTTATCTATAATTTAATATCTATCCCCGTGTGTCTACTGTGGCAACATACTGCCTGGCCCAAAAAAAAAACTCTAATATTTTGTTGGACTGCCTTTAGCTTTGATTATGGCGTGCATTCGTCATGCCATTGTTTCGACAACCTTATGCAATGTCACAACATTTATTTCCGTCCAGAGTTGCATACATTTTTGGCCTAGATCTTGTATTGATGACGGGAGGGTCGAACCACTCCGTAAAGTCTTCTCCAGCACATCCCAAAAACTTTCAATGGGGTTAAGGTCAGAACTCCTGGTGGCCAATTCATGTGTGAAAATTATTCCTCATGCTCCCTGAACCACTCTTTCACAATTTGAATCTTGGCATTGTCGTCCTGGAATATGCCCATTGATGGGATAACCTGGTCATTCAGTACATTCAGGTACTCAGCTGACTTAATTTTATTGCTGCATAATGTTGCTGAGCCTAGACCTGACCAATTGAAGCAACCCCAGATCATAACACTGCCTCCAGAGGCTTGTACAGTGTGCACTATGCATGACGGGGGCAACGGCGATTTTTATTGTGGCCAGGCAGTGTAAAATAATGAATTCAAAGGTCACACAAAAAAAAAAAAAAAAACATTCACACATGAGTCATCTGTTTTTTAATTTTTTTTTTTAGGATTTGCATGTTGGGCAACAGGACCTTAGTAAGAGACCGTTTTGATGTCTGTGCCAAAACAGTGGTGGAAGGAAACACTACAGTTCCCAGCAAGCTGTGGGACAACTTCTGCAATGCTAGAAATATGAGCGGTCACGAGTGTGACAAGTTCTTTATGCAGAACAATGTAACAGAGATCCAGAGCATTCCTGGGCTGGCCAGTGGAATAATCAGAGGTAGGATTCTATACCTGTGTCTCTCCCTGGAATTCTTAGTCCCTATAACATATCTAGGGACAGATCTGGCACCATATATAAAATAAACAAACATTTTTAAAAAACAGTATTAGCACAAAATAAAACTTAAGCCAACTGACAGACAGCCATAGTGTTGGGTAATGTACGTACCTATGACACCACACTTATTAACATTACCATAGCATACACAATCAGAATGATGCTGAGATTTTCTATAACAATAATAAAAAAGAACACCCTATGACAGTCTACATAAACTGATGAAAAATATCATGAATACTTATTGAATTTAGCAAGGGTTGATGTCCTGTACCGGTGCAGTAGGAACCTGCGTTAAAAAGTTCTACCTGCACTTTTCATCGTATTGTTTGTTCTTAACAGTTTTAAATGTAGTTTCTAGTAATCTAAATTTTTCTTTTTTGTTGATATTTTTGGACTTGTGGAAGTAATAGCACTGTATTACTGTTTCACAGAGAACATGTGGGGTGCCTACCTGGACAAAGGCCAGATCCTGGAAAAGGAAAGTTTGCCTTCTGTAGATGTTCATGGCGCCCTGGAGAATCTGTACCTTTACGTGTCCGCGGATATCGCCACCTCCTTCACCGTTCTAGTGGGGATATTCTTCCCCTCAGCAACCGGTGAGAATGGCTCATTCTGAAGTTCCTTTGTGTTGGAATGAATATGCAAAGAGTGATTTTACAGTTTCATTACCTATTTCAGGCTCTCTAGTCCCCATACAAATCCCACAATGCATTGCTTAATCTTCTGTTCCCCTCTGCTCTGTAGACTGTAACCAAATTAGAGTTGCAAATCAAATTGTTATAACATATTGTTAAAAAAATATATATATAAAATCTTCATTACTTGCACAGAAATATACCATCCAAATTAATTTAAAAGAAATCTTTAACGTATACTATTCAGACATAAATCTAGTTTAAAAGTGGGACTGGTGAAAAGTGCATGGCTTTTGAAAAACACCACAGTCGTGAGGTAATGTGACACAAACAACATCCATTCTTCTGTAGTGTGTTATGACCCCCAGGGTTCAGCAACAATGTTGGAGCCATATGGTGTTGCCTCTGCCTCCGACCCTGCCCTACAAAGTTATAAATAGGCACAGCACTTGTCAATACAATGGGCAAACACAGATACATGTTTTCAAAAATTCAAGAGCAACCAATTAACTCAAAGCGTATTTCTCAGACGGACAGAAAAACTCAAACAAAACATTCTACTTTTAGCACATGTTCTGTGTCCCTGTAAGTTCAAACATCTCATATGGTATGTTTACAGTAGATTAGCCAATCATAGCTCATATATTACAATACCAGAATAGCAGATAATGGAAGGTGATTTCTCAACTGTAAACTGTTTTTCAGTACACAAGTTATAGAAACAATATTATAACATTGATGTAATTTATATGTTTTAGTGAACTTACCTTTTATGTCGAGTCAGGAGTTCCACCTCATGTGTTGAGATCATTGGTTGTACTCCCTCAGGCATCATGGCTGGGTCGAACAGATCAGGAGATCTAAAAGATGCACAAAAGTCAATCCCCGTGGGAACCATTTTGGCTATAACCACAACATCCTTAGTCTGTATCCTTTTTTTGGTGCCCAAGACAACCCATTATGATATACGACATGATTCTACTGAGAAGCTATCAGACAAGTGTCATGCAATGTATAAAAAATTATCATTAATAATGCCATTAGTTGTTCCATATCGTTTTTACAGTGTTCCAATTGCTTATTTAATTCATACAAAATGTTAATGGTACTCAGTTCTATAAGAATGCAACATTCCTTGAAAACATGCTGCAGATTTCAGCTCAGTGGTGCTGTTTGGGGCCTGCATCGAAGGGGTGGTCTTAAGAGACAAGTAAGTGATGGGGTTTTAGTTCCACAGCCTAGATTGTTTATCCTGCAGATCAAGACTGAATATTAGTACACTTTATCAAGGTAAAAATATATTGTGATATTCACAAAGTTTAACATCCCATTTTAATTTAAATCAGATTTGCTGAAATTATGTTTTTGTGTCAAAAAAGATAAGCAGTGAAAATGCTCAATTATTAAATAAACTGAGTAATTTCCTTTGTGAAATGACCTAATTTGATTTGTATTACCTTGTTTAACTGTCTATGTTAAAAACAATATAACCATTTAACATGGAGCATTTTGCTGTGTGTACCTGGATAATTCCCTTGATTTGTGACAGACTGGCACCGCTGTGTCCTGCAGGTTTGGGGACGCAGTGAGTAAAAACCTGGTGGTGGGAACCCTGTCCTGGCCGTCGCCCTGGGTCATTGTCATTGGCTCCTTCTTCTCTACTGTGGGGGCGGGGCTTCAGTCCCTGACCGGGGCACCCCGCCTCCTGCAGGCTATCGCCAAGGACAACATAATTCCTTTCCTCAGGGTATGTTTTGTGCACTCAGAAGCCACAGTTCAGTTACTCTGAATTAAGCCATAAACTGACAAAGCATGTTTAAAATCTTAAAATCCCAAAGCCAGTACGAGTAAAATCCGTCCTATACACGCACGACCCGCAGGACTGTGAGGCACGGTTTATATGTGTGCGGTTCATCTTCCAGGTGTTTGGGCATGGCAAGGCCAACGGGGAGCCAACGTGGGCCCTGCTACTGACCGCTGTGATAGCAGAGCTCGGCATCCTGATCGCATCACTGGACATGGTGGCCCCCATTCTCTCCATGTGAGCACAGCCCCTCCCACCACAGGTTGCCAACTGCTAAAAAATGTCTGTCCGAACAAGTGTGTTAGTCTTGTAATGAGACTATTAGCTTGTTTTAAGTTACTTTTTGCTTGACAAGTAAAATTATTTTACCCCACTGAAAAATCTTGAGATGAAACTGACAGATTAAATCTTTTTGTCTTATTTAGCAAAAAAGTAACAGAAATAAGATTCTATAGTCTAAGTTTAAGATTAAAATACAATTTTTTTAGCAGTGCGTTGCCTACAATACTTGATTGACATACTGCTGTAGGAATAGGAAGAGAAACTGACTCATGGGCACGTCAGTCTTATGTCATCATCAGTGTTGCAGTTTTTGACTTCCATCAAGTTTTGACCAAATTAAGTCTGAAATACATAGCACTATCTTACCGACACCTTTTCCTCATTGACTACAGAACAGAATTAATAGTATTTATTTTTCTGTGGACATGAATTCCTTTTTATTATCCCAGTAAATCATTACTACAGCTTTTTTTAACAAACATTCACAGCTAATCAGTATTCATATTGATGGACTGTGTCTACAAAAACGTTCACCCAAAGAAGCATTATATTCTTTGGCATACACTTGTTTCCAATGAACTGTAATTAAGGTCCTTGGTATAGCTTCTGCAACTTACTCCCTCTTAACCCATCAAGACATATTTCTGTTGGACATGTTTTCCCAACACTGTCCCAGAGTATGATATGTTCCAGTTTTCACATCAACATTTTAAAGTCAGAAACATCCTACCCCTGTACCAGCTGTGAGACTGGAGGTAGAACTGTATCTTTGGGTAAGTGACAGAAGTCTTTGTGTTGGGGTGTGCCAGATTACAGTTGATGATTGTTACCTCCGCTGAGGAGGTTATGTAATGACGTCTGTCCATCCGTCCATTTTGTCCGTCTGTCCGAGACACATTGTGTACATTCAGGTTCCCAGAAGGAAGACACCTGTTGATCTCGGTGACCCCATAACATTGCCTCTAGAGCAACCATCAGGCCAAACTTTCGATTTGTGATTGACATATATGGAAAAGTAATGGCCAGATTGCCATGAAATTTGCTCTGCACAGGGGAATAACTTATCCATTTTGATGACTCCATAACCTTTCCTCTAGCGCCACCATCAGGTCAAACTTTCAATTTTCAAATGACCAGATCCCCTGACCTGTTAGTTGGACAGACACAAAAGTTGCTGTGCACATTCATGCACAGATCGAAGATTATTAGGCCTTGGCAGCGGTCAGCACTTTACTGAGTGCATTCTTTCTAGTTTGTTATCTATTTCTGAGCAAAGCTTCCTTTGATGGCAAAATTATATCATCCAGTCAAATCTGAAAGCTGTTTATCGAACCTCAAATTCCAGTATGCAAATATAGTAGAGTGCATTTATTGTAAAAGTATACTGTATAACAAGAATCCATTTAAAATCAATTATATTATGAACAAATACATTACAGACATGACAGACTTCTTGAACCAATGAGACAGTATCTCATGATAGTAATGTTCAGAATGTAATTGTGTACACCAGTTATGCAAGTCAGAAGAGTGTTTTTGATCCTTGTTGCTGTGTATGCTTCCTCTCCAGGTTTTTCTTGATGTGCTATCTGTTTGTAAACCTGGCTTGCGCAGTGCAGACCCTTCTCCGCACGCCCAACTGGAGACCACGATTTAAATACTATCACTGGTGAGAGCAGGGTGCCCTTTTATTGAGCAACACTGCAAGCTATTGTTGATTACAGGAACTTTATCTGTTCTCCTCTGGCCAATATCACAAGATTCCTGGTAATGAATATTCTGCTTACAAACTGACCGTGGCTTCATTTCAGCCTTTATTCACCCAACTTTATGTGTGTCCATGTGGAAAAGCAATTGAATTGAATTTGAATGTGAAAAGCACTTTTTTTTGTTACGGGGTTTTTCACGGTAGACATAATCATCCCATGTGCGGTGGTTCTGTGGAATGTTTCTGATAGCTCTCTCTCTAGTGGTCTTATGACAGCAATAACAATCCATGTAATAAGTTGTGTTTCCAATAATTCCTTCTCTCTACCAGGGCCCTATCTTTCCTGGGAATGAGTATGTGCCTGGCTCTCATGTTCATCTCCTCTTGGTACTATGCCATCGTGGCCATGGGCATCGCGGGCATGATCTACAAGTACATCGAGTACCAGGGGTACGCCTCATCTAGGACTCATTCTCCAAGCCTCTGTAACTGACAGAAATACATGGTTTTTCCATAAAGGTTTTGTACATAAAAACTGTATATCTGTTGAAGCGGGAGAGTGGAAAACAGTTGTATGGAGGTCAAGAGAAGTTGACACTATGTGACTGTAAGAAGCTGATGCTAGTTCATGAGGCTTTAAAATTACATGATGTGATCAGAAGATGCTAATGCTACTGCATGTGATCTGTAAATGCCAAAATATGTGATTTGGACAATCTATGGAGTGAAAAGAAGCTGACACTGAGTTCTGGAGAAGCTAATGCTAGCACCTGCCGTTTCCTTGGCAGAGCGGAGAAGGAGTGGGGAGATGGGATCCGAGGTTTGTCCCTGAGCGCAGCCCGTTACGCACTCCTTCGGCTGGAAGCCGGCCCACCCCACACCAAAAACTGGAGGTGAGGTCTAAGCGGGATATCAGCCACAACTTAAAGCGTGACTTAAAAAAATAATAATAATCAATTTGTAGTTCTTCTGCCTTTTCATATTGAAAACTACAGACCAAGTTGTCTGGTGCTTTTGGTTAGTTGTGATGTCACACATACCAATTGTGGAAGAGAGTGCCAATCACTGATCAGCAATGCAATTACAAGTTTGGCCAGTAGATGGGGGGAAAATAATGCAGATTTCCCATGGGGTTTAGTCGCGCTTTAAACTGTAACATTAGCCAGATGTGAAACCATTTGCCTTTAGATAATTTCTGTTACCATGCTCTCTCCTGCTCGATGCTCATCAGACCACAGCTGCTGGTCCTGCTGAAGCTGGATGAGGACCTCCATGTGAAGTACCCCCGACTGCTAACCTTCGCCTCTCAGCTGAAAGCCGGAAAGGGCCTGACCATCGTGGGCTCCGTCATCCAGGGCAACTACCTGGATAGCTTCGGAGAGACCCAGGCTTCAGAGCAGGTAGATCTGCCACTGCACTGTGCCGTGTCCAGACTAAAACATAGCTCAGCCATTTTTATTTTTGCTGATATTTTGTTCTAACCAGGCTAAGTGAAAACTTGTGTATCCACAAAGCTATTATTAAAATGGTATTATACTGGTTTTCAGTGAACAGCCATACCCGATTGCTGTGGGCTATGTTGTTCCATTACAAGCACAGATGGCACCAAACAAAGAGCTAAATTTAAGCACCGTTTAACTACCGTTAATTTAAGCACTTGAAGTGCAACGTGTTAGCATTTAACAGTGTCATTGGATGAATTAAGGGTGCATTTGTCTGCACGAGACTCTTAGGAATTGAACACTCGGTAGAGCTGATCAGTAGAGATAATTATATATTCATTAAAACATAAATATATTCATAATAAACTAAAGCAGACAATTAGAGAATCACGGGTATTCGATGTTTGCCGAAAAACATGAACATTTCTGTACCTTTAACATAACCAATATTGTGCGGTCTGAACTTAAGTCTTTATGCATTACGCTCGTCTCCCACCAGGCCATAAAGGACATGAATATTACTGTACATTTAACATAACCAATATTGTGTGGTCTGAACTTAAGTTTTTACACCTTAAGCTCGTCTCCCACCAGGCCATAAAGAACATGCTAAAAACGTCTGCTAAATGTCTATAATGTAATGTAATGTAATGAACATTACTGTAATTTTAACATAACCAGTATTGTGTGGTCTGAAATTAAGTCTTTACACCTTACGTTGGTCTCCCACCAGGCCATAAAAAACATGAACATTACTGTACCTTTAATATAACCAGTATTATGTGGTCTGAACTTAAGTCTTTACACCTTACGTTGGTCTCCCACCAGGCCATAAAAAACATGAACATTACTGTACCTTTAACATAACCAGTATTGTGTGGTCTGAACTTAAGTTTTTACACCTTACGCTCGTCTCCCACCAGGCCATAAAGAACATGATGGAAATAGAAAAGGTGAAAGGCTTCTGCCAGGTTGTGGTCGCCACCAAGTTGCGTGAGGGAATTGCCCACCTCATCCAGTCCTGCGGCTTAGGGGGTATGAAGCACAACACAGTGGTCATGGGCTGGCCGTACGGCTGGAGGCAGAGCGAGGACCCTCGGGCCTGGAAGACCTTCATCAGTAAGACCCCGCACACCACCCCCACTGCAAGAACCAAAACAATAAGTCAATCTTAACAAGCATTTTCGTCTTATATTTAGACTTAAATTATTTCTTATATTTAGACTTAAAAGATTTATAAATCTTATTTCTATTACTTTTTTTGCTAAATAAGACAACAAGATTGCAAATGGGGTGAGATAGTTTTGCACATTTAATTTCAAGCAAAAAGTAACTTAAAACAAGCTAATATCTTTTTTTATTTTGTAAACCTGGCAAGATTTCAAAGTCTCATTACAAGACTAAAAAACTTGTCAAGACAGACTCTTTTTTGCAATGCCTGGGCTGCAGCCACTGCTTTCACTTGTCTGATTGTTTTACCACGTCTGCAAACGTAGCTTTACAACACACTCAGAACACAAGTATTGTAGAATAGAAAACATACAGTTTGATGGAAAGCTATATAGAAAATAGCTTAACTGGGGACAGGGGTTGGAAATGAGCCTTGGCTATAAACCATAAATGCAGGTTTTTACTAACAAAACGTAAATAAGCTTAATACACAATTGCAAAGTATATGGTTTATTCTGCCAATGTCCTCCAGTCAGTTATGCGTGCGAGGCATTTTAATTTAGATTATACATATTTCACAAATATAAATCACTGCATGAAAGATAACATTTAGGAATCTAAATAAAAGTACAATAATTCTTGTGATTTTTTAAAATGGAATTTAATTAGATGCAGTTTATATCCAATTCCCACCCAAATCTGGAATGTCTAACTGCCTGCAACTGCAGCTGCGTTCTGTACATGAACCACCCTGCCAATTTGCGCTTACGTCGCCCTGTGGAGCTACCGGCCACAGTCGGCCCTGGCATGGTCCGGGTTCGATCCGAGGCTGTGAGGTTCATCCATGCACCAGAGTGGTGCCTTAATCGAATGAGCCACCCAGCAGCCCCTAGATCATCAGTTTTATAAAAATGTGTTCAGATTATGATATAGATACGTTTCCTGTATGTGAACAATGCAATAAGTGCTAACGGTATCAGGTTTCACTACAAACATCGACATAATTATCTGTTAATCTGGAGGAACGCTGGAATATACCAACGTCTGGTGTCCAAGAATGAGAACATGAAGCTGTAAACGTGTCTTTCAGATCGTCTACGACTCATTTTTACCACCCACCTGTTTCTACGCAGACACGGTCCGCTGCACCACTGCTGCCCACCTTGCCCTGATGGTGCCCAAAAACGTGTCCTTCTACCCCAGCAACCACGAACGCTTTACCGACGGGAACATTGACGTGTGGTGGATCGTGCATGATGGCGGTATGCTCATGCTCCTGCCGTTCCTCCTCAAACAGCACAAGGTGAGGAGGAACGCTCAAGCGCCACAAACACAGCAACCAACAGGGTGTTTTAGCAAGGTTCTGCTCCGGGAAACGCTCGGCTGAAACACAGGCATGCTTCCTTCTCTTTGGTCAATTAAAGGTCTGGAGGAAGTGCAAGATGCGCATCTTCACCGTGGCCCAAATGGATGACAACAGCATTCAGATGAAGAAAGATTTGGCCACGTTTCTCTACCAGCTTCGAATCGAGGCGGAGGTGGAAGTGGTGGAGATGGTAGGTGAAGCAATGGAGCCAAATTGTTGAACCAATCTGCTGTTCTGCATGCTGCACATCTTTTCTACATTCACCACCTCCTGAGCTCAAGCTAATCTCTTGGGGCTCGTAAAGATAGCAGCAATCAGTCTCTCACACACACACACTGCTATCTTTTTTTTTTTTTCTCCCTTCATTTTAGCACGACAGTGATATCTCGGCCTACACATATGAGCGCACCCTGATGATGGAGCAGAGATCACAGATGCTGAGGCAGATGAGATTGTCAAGTACTGAGAGAGACAGGGAGGTATGTCTGTATATATGGTTACATCACCTGTATCAGCTTTCCGCATGAAAAACCAGCCAGTCATTCTTGTCCCTCAAACGGTACTGTCCCCTTTCAACAGAATAATTGACAAATTACCAAACTGGAAAAACTTTGTATTCTGGGCAGCAAACATTAACAACCAGATATACAGTATTTCTAGGCAAATATAGACTGGAAAAGGCATGTGATAATGCATGCCGCTTTTTGGCAGTAGTTTAACTTCATGTAGATGTAGTTAAACTAGCAGTTTAATTACATTTTGCAGCAGTGTGCTAGTACTACATTACATTACAGGCATTTAGCAGACGCTCTTATCCAGAGCGACTTACACAACATTTTTTTTTTTTTTTTTTTTTTTTTTTTTTTTTATATATATATATAGCTAGCTGGATATATACTGAAGCGATTCAGGTTAAGTACCTTGCTCAAGGGTACAACGGCAGAGTCCTACCTGGGAATGGAACCTGCAACCATTGGGTTACAAGACCAGTTGAATTACTTTTTTTATCATTTTGAGGTGTAGTTCACTACTGGAACTTCAAACTACTTTTAGCCCCAAAATATATTTCCAAACCCCTTTGACCAAATACTGTCCCCTCTATCTCTCTAATCATGATTACCAACATTCAACTGCCAACTGCCACACATGGCTGGTTCTCCCCATGTTTAAAAGAAGGCATTTCTCACATGCCCATCCTGTCTGGGGAACAATCATAACCTATACTTTGTGCTGCTAACACAACAGAAGAAAAAAATATATATATTTTCACGTGAGTCAAAAGTCAAAAATGCTAAATATCTCCACAGAAAAGACAACAAACACTAATCTAAGAATCCATATAAAGGGTAGTATTAACATATAAATGATGCTTTTGCTGAACTTTGTGGAGGTGGAGGTAAATTATATAACCAGTGTTACCGGAGGGCCTTGTGGCCTTGCTTTGGGCTTAGTCTGCATGCTGCCAGGAGCTGGAAACGTGCAGGATAACCGACTGAAGGAATTGACTGAGGGTGTGCACTAAGGGAACTGCTTGGAAGCCATAATAAAACTCTTCTCCCGCCTGTGTCCGATTGCGTATCTGGAACCAGGGCTGTGTAACCTTTGGCTCAGGGGGGGCTGAGGATGATAATGCGATGACGTGAGATGTTCCCAAAACAATTAACTGTGTGAGAGGAGGACAGCCTCTATCCTGTTTTGTATAATCAAAAGCGTATAAGTATGAAGGCTTGTTTTGTGAAACTTCAGAATGGACACTGACTGTGAATGATATGTTTATTCTCCATGCATGAATAAAACTTCTTGAGTTTCAGGCTTTATTCCACAACAATAGCCAATTTCAAAACTTAAATGTTAGATGAAAGAATCGGCTCTGCCATGTAGTCTGAGAGGCCCTAGTTTGTAGAAGGTGCTAGAATAATTTAATAATCAGGGTATCCTGATGAAGGTATGTGTTGTCGACATGTGTTGGTGTGCTTTTACACAATGTTTTTTTAAATATATTTTTTTAAAAATAAAACTCTTAATTTTTGTATGGTTTTTGTTATAATAAAAATTTGTATTATATAGTCCAAGCCACATTTCTCTTTAGGGTAGTCTGGCTAGAGCTACAGCAATAGGTAGTAATTGGTAGTTGAACTACAGCCAAGCAATTGGTAGTTTGTACAACTACGCTTTCAGAGTAGTTTCCCCAACACTGCTTTTTTGGAGGGTATTCAGTTAACTGACAGGAATTCATTAAGACACGTCAATGAGCTAATCTCCTGTCTACTGCCACCTACAGGCTCAGCTGGTGAAGGACAGACACTCTCTGATCCGAATGGGAAGCTTGTATTCTGATGAAGAGGAGGATGTGACGGAGTCAGTGCCAGAAAAGATCCAGATGACCTGGACCAGGGACAAGTACGACGCAGAGAGGAGGAACAGACACAACGCCCCAGAGAACTTCAGAGAGCTCGTCAGCATTAAACCGTGAGTTGGAAATAGCTCTATGGTAGTCTGTTCTTCTTACAGTGGTGCAGTCCAGACATGGAATCATCTACCCTGAACACTTTCACATTTCAATTCTGATTGAAGTAATTGTGTCGCACGTAGTTTACGATCCACGTCACAGCACACAATACGATTTAACAAAAAATCTTATCTTAAGATTGTGTGGAAAGAAATTTCCATATCAAAGGTTGAGAGTACCATAGACAGCATCTTCTTAAATTCCGTGTTTCAGGTAACTCCCCGGCCCGCTTTTCTTTTCTTGCTCCATCTCTAGACACACTGACCGAGAAAAGGAAAACTGTTAAACGTGCTTTTTGATTGGCCCTTGGCTTTGTTTTTGGTTGAGATGTAGTCTAGCCATTCTGACTGGCAGCATTTCTTGCGTGCGTTACAGGGACCAGTCTAACGTACGGCGGATGCACACAGCAGTCAAGCTGAACGAGGTGATCGTCAACAAGTCCCACGATGCTCGGCTCGTGCTGCTAAACATGCCCGGCCCCCCTAGGAACTCAGAAGGAGATGAGAACTGTATCCTTCAGGCAAGAGCACATCTGAGCGGCAGTGTAGTATAATGGTTAAGGAGCTGGACTTGTAGCCGAAAGGTTGCAGGTTCGATTCCCAGGTAGGACACTGCTGTTGTACCCTTGAGCAAGGTACTTAACCTGAATTGCTTCAGTATATATCCAGCTGTATGAATGGATAAATGTAATAATAAGTTGTGTAAGTCGCTCTGGATAAGAGCGTCTGCTAAATGCCTGTAATATAATGTAACATCCGCTGTGCTAGCCATTATCACCTCTACTCTACGAGGAGGTGCCTTTTTTACACTTAAAACAATGGCTGTGTCCGAATCCCAGAGCCTCATCTACTGCGTCCTACGAGAATATTGCGTACTGCTTAATGCGTACCATTTAGTGACATGTACTATCCGAGAAATATCCCCAATACTATTTTCAGCGAAAACCCGGAAATAAGTATATCATCAGGGGATATTAAAAACACTACATTTTCAGAATTGTCACATACTTAACAGCTTTTTAAAGAACGGTACTCAACTGGCATACTCAATAGTAGACAAGTGCACTGGTTTGGACACAGCCAATCATTTTAACTTGTGCCCAGAACAGCCACCGTGGCAGGCGTTTCCACACTGTAATCACATGATGTCAGCAAGACCCCAACACTGTGGTCAGTAATGACTCATTGGTTCTTCAAAGTTCTTCCGATACAATGTCTAATTGCAGATTACCCTTTCAGGGTATTTTATCACACCACATTCTCAGATCAAACTGGAAACTGAGCAGACACATGCTAGATTATTATCTGTTCAAGAACCAGGGCTGAGTCAGAGTTCTTTCTTATGCCCGTTGCTCCTCTAGAGAGCATAGGCCATTTACAAATGTACTCGATCTCATTCGGTTGGGGGCAGGTTTTACGAAGTCTCCTCAGTCGTGTCCACTCCCAGACATCTCTGCCTGGACCTCCCTTCACCAACTGTTCCTGGGGCGGCCTCTTTTTCTCTTCCCCTGGGGGTTCCACTTCAGGGCTTGT
Source organism: Ilyophis sp. 1 JC-2022 (assembly GCA_022702515.1). Lineage (NCBI taxonomy): Eukaryota > Metazoa > Chordata > Actinopteri > Anguilliformes > Synaphobranchidae > Ilyophis > Ilyophis sp. 1 JC-2022. The sequence continues at coordinate 35,953,605 of CM040399.1, read as the reverse complement.
CTGGTAATGTTGGCGGCTGGTTTCCTGAGGGTATGTCCTATCTAGCTGCATTTTCTTTCTTTGGATCAGCTGGTCAATGGGATCCTGCCCCGTTTCCTCCCACGGGTACACATTTTCTCACTTTGTCCCTCCACCAGATGTTCAAGATTCTTCTAAGTTAATTAATGTTTGTAGAACCCTTCCAAATCTGGAACACGGACTAGAGTAAAAAGAGCCGTTCCGGGTTTTACTTTCTGAAGTTATCCAGCTAATTTAGTAATTCTGCTTTCTGGAACAGGATCAAGATGTTTTTGCATCTCATAACAAAAAAATAACAAAACAAACACAAAAAAAAAACTAATTCAAAACTAATTTCTCAAACCATTTCTCAAATGGAAAAAGGTTTCATTGTGCAAATCAAACAAGCCTTTTGAGAAGGGAAAACCTTTAGGTAAAGACAAGGTCATTATTGTACAATTAGCTATGACAAATGTGGCCATATGTGGCCAAATTGCTTGGATTGCATAAGAAAAGTGAGACGAGAGACAAACACTTCAAAAGTGGTTTGAGGTTAAAAAATAATAAATAAAATTAAAGTAAAAACAAGTCAGCAGTAATGACAGGAAGTGGTTAGTACTGATGTGGCAGATATAGTTGCAGACATAACAGTGGGGAATTAATTGCTAACCATGCTAACTGTGGCTGCTATCTCCACTGATTGCTGCATAACAGGCTCTATCACCAAGGAGGGGAAGAGTGCCATTTTGCAAGCACTCCCTCATCACGCACAAACCACTCCTCTGATGCATGTCTGCATGCAATAGCTGCACAAAAGTGCAGTCCACACCTGTTCTCACCCACACCACTCACTCCCAAATTAAGGGTAGAGAAGGAAAAACGGGGGTATAAACATTTTTTCCCCCGAAGGTCAGAAATCCCAGGCCTAAAACCCAGCGCTACCAGACGGCTGTGCAGATTTCTTGACTCTTGACAGATATGGAGTTCCTGGAGGTCCTGACTGAGGGGCTGGAGAGAGTACTGCTGGTCAGAGGAGGAGGAAGGGAGGTCATCACCATTTACTCCTGACCGAACGCCAGCCGCACACGCGTCACCCAAACGAGACACCTACAACTCTACCCAGCACACGACTCCACGCGCCCCATCCAGGAAAGACACATCAGCTTCGTATGCGTATGGGATTGTGTAAAGGCCTCGATATACTCCAGTTTCGTACGTGTGCATATGTACGTACGCGAACGCTATCCAAGCGGCATTGTTCACATACTCCACCGCATACTTTATGTCTAAACGGATGTTTAAAAGGTATGTCCACTAGGAGGCAGGTCAGCGACAAAACATTTTCTACCTGACCAGTAGAAAAAATTCACCGCCATAGTGTACTACTTCTTCGCTGTTTCCTGTTTCCATCTCGCAGAACGTCAGAGGATCTTCGGTATACTGCCCCACGATTTCTGTTGGTATTGCACCTTGTGTATGCGTACACTCAAGGCCTAGGGAGACCTGCACAAAGGACGCACCAAACGAACGCAGGATACGTGCGGCAGCCATTCTGCACATGCGTACACGTACTTAGCGTGAAGTATATTACGGCCTTTACCCAAACTCTTTCATGTTTTTTTGAAGCAATGTCACAGAAAACAATGTTTTCATGAGATTTCTTCAAAACGCCAGGAAACGCCAAAAAATCCCACCAAATGCGCCCAGTAAAGAGAACTGAAGCAATGTTTGGAACAGGTCCAAACCTCTCCGTTCAATAGGTGACCTTTTCATACGCATTTGTATATGCATACACAGCATATACAGTAATCAGTTTTATAGGAGTCATTTGGTTGCAGCTAACATAGATAGTGATACTGTATTTTACTGAACTATTTATCAGCATCAAACATTGCAAGGCAATTGGAGCACTGTAAAGTCCTTCCTTATTAGCAACACAAATATAGTACAGATTATTAGAAACCCAAATATAGTACATAATAAAACAATGGAATGTTCATGGCCTATACCATATAACAAAAATGTGTTGTACACGTTAGCTCCAAGGGATATAAATTTACTATTTATTTTTTTAATTTATTTGCTTTAAGATTCCCTGTTAAAATACTGTACAATATTACAATTATCACTGTCTTTGTCAAAAATGTTATTTTAGTTGGATGTGAATGTTGCCAAAAAAGATATGCAGGCAGCTTAACTGGCAAAAGATTCAAGAGCCACAAGGCATCTGCGACTTGTACATCCGTGTCACATTATGTCAATTGAATTTGTTTCACTTCTGATTAAGAATAGTTTTGGATCCTGTAAATGTGTAGATATATATTTTGTATTTTACTTATTTTTAACTGTGAGCAAGTGAGTGAGTGAGTGTGAGAGAGAGAGAGAGAGAGAGAGAGAGAGAGAGAGAGAGAGAGAGAGAGAGAGAGAGAGAGAGAGAGAGAGAGAGATTAAACTGTTCCAATATTAAACGCACACAGGCTACCATTTCCAGAAAAGCAAATAAAGAAATACACGCTGAACTAAAAAAAAAGAAATTCTGCATTGAGAGAGAAATCTCAATTAAACATCAAACCCAAAAACATGTTCCACTGGTACCGGATTACAAACTGGCCTTATTACCACGTCTAATGCATCATGCACAAATAAGACAACTATAAACATTTGGTTATACAGCATGGTATTCACAAGCAATGTTATAAAAATGTAAGGAAATTTTATTTTAAGAAGTTGCCATTGGGGGCAATCATGCCACATGTTTTCCTCGTGCTTGATGTTATATACGGAAGTTGCGGAATTAATATAGTATTTTAAATACATGTTTTATCATAAATTAAATATGCTGAATTTTGAATACAGTACAGTCTTGTGCATTACTCATCACATAAACTAACATGATACGTCTGCTTTGTAGCAGTCAGCAGAGACTACGCCTTGGTCTCAAGCTGATCTAATTACAGCATCTCACACTAAAGTAAAACAACTAAACAAATTGCCTCGCCAGAGCAGTTAATCACACACTGGCCATTTTAACCCTCTGAGCAAACGCTCTGGAGGCAATAATGTGGAAATATGATTAATAACAGTATTCCGAGAATCTAAGGGCAAAGGAGCAGACTTTGTCTGTGCGGTTTGCGCCCTGAGGGTTCGATCCCTGGTCCTGCCAGATCAGAGTATGGCCGGTGTCCTGAGCTTGAGGGAGCAGCAATTGGCAGCTGCTCCCAGGTGGAGGGAGGGGCTCGGAGAGATTCGCTGCGCACAGAACGGCCTTGGGCAAGTTGGAATCACGAGGTGTCGCGCCCTGAAGAGGACGTGGCGCCCTCCTTCCTACTACCGGCTGACGGGGTTGTGTAGCGGCCATTCTCTAGTGGTTGCTACATGGGGAAAATTTAATTAGAATAGGGGTTCAATTGGCTACCAAATTGAGAAAAAAAAGGAAAAAATTCTGAAACTAAAAAATTAAACTAAAAAATACCCATATAGTTACATAACTGTGAACTTAAACTGAGTGTGGAACTTCTGAACCCTTCAGAAAGTCTGCGATTGCGATTTTCCCCATGGAATCCTTCGGGAGAGAAAAAAATTTAAACAGCGGCGCTCTACAAAAGAAAAGTCTGTTGGACGAGTATGGCACACAAAGCAAACAGAGGAAGACTATGGAAGGAAGCAGAACTGTCCGATGGAATAACGGCTTTTGTCGGCCTGAGAACCAGGCGACAAGGGTTTGCTGCCTCTGAGAGTGGGATCTCCTCTTCCGCTGGACGACTTGCGACCAGTTCATCACGTACCTGGAGGGGCATCATTTGGAAACATGAATACATTTATTTAATTTTTTTTAACTCCACACGCGCGTACATTGGTTTTAAACGCAGCGAAGATATCCGAAAGTTCTGACCGTGAACAGTCCAGCATGGACGTTGGACTTGAGATTAAGTTTTCTATGGCGACTGTACTCACTCGTTCCACAGCCTCGAACACTCTGAGGAAGTTGAGCCGGAGGAGTCCAGCTAGCTCCGCTTCAGTCCAGTTTCTGCGCAAAAGTTCCTCAATCAAGGCCGGATACTTTGACACATCTTCCAACCCGTAAGGAAACCTATAGAAAACAGGCATTTCAATAGTCCGTCTTAAAGCTCAAAGGTACAATTGTATAGACTTTATGCCCTGCGGGTCCTTATACACTTACTGCCAGGCCCCGTCATAATCTGCACCTATTCCTATGGACTCGGCTCCAATCACATTTTTGATGTGATCAAAATGGTCTGTAAGACACAAGATAGAAAGCTATTAAAAGATTCATAGCCTTTGAGTACTGAATCATACTGCAGTAACATCAGTGAAAAGAGCAATGAATGATTTTGAGACAGCGCTGATGGATTAAATGTACTTTGACAGTGGAGGGACTCTCCGTGACAACATTTTGCAGATATCTTTTCCTCACCAGCTGCAACAGAGACGTTTCCTTTGCCACCACATGCCACAAACCCACTGTGCAAGTTCACCATAACAAGACCTTCGTTTTCCTTCTGTCGTGAGGAGACAAACATCTTTAATGCAGTCTTTAATCTGGTTGGGTAAGAGACGTAGATAACTAAATACAACGTGTGTTATTCAGCAATGTAGCGACAAGCAGGTAATGGCAGCAGTGACCACAAAACTGCACGCTCAAATTCAATCCCATGAGCCAGAATAGTGAACATATTCAGTGAAATACCCAGCTATATAAAGGTGCATGAGAAAGTGTAAGCTGTAGACCTGGATGTACGAGTCTGTTGAGAAAACGAACAACGTTACCAGAGACGGCACAGACACTCGGAAAAGCAGCTGAAGGCTAAGCGTGTTGAATAGCACACGCGTGTGGAAAAAACATTTTCAGCATAGGGCGGGGAAAATAAACATATGGCCGACCAGCGTGCGCAGCAGCTCGTCGGGGACGTTTCGCTCATGGCCGCACACGGCGAAGGCGGAGGAGTGGCTGAAGACGACGGGGGCCCTGGAGAGCCGAAGCACAGCCTCGGCAGTGCCGCGGGAGCTGTGGGACAGGTCGATCATCATCCCCAGCCGATTCATTTCTGCCACGACTACCTGCGACAGCGGACACAGGTATCACTCTCCCTCCTGATCCGTGGCTCTAACCCCCGGCCCACAATGCATTGCACCGGTGGCGTCCGAGCTCGAGCCGTTAACACTGATATCCCATCGATAGCAGCTTAGTGCTTTCACCACTGCTTTTACCCCTACAAACACACCACCTGTGATCACCGCTGGGTCATTCAGTCTAGCTAACTGTATATCGTAGTCTTGTTTTTGATACCCTGGCTACTATCCCAAAACATTAAATGCTGCACCAACTGAACAAACAAAAAACCATTCCAAAATATTTTTTTCCAACTTATGTTCCCACATAAAATACCTTACTGCTCTTTGCTTACAGCAATAAAACGTGAACCAGACAGCACAAGGTTTTTTATTTTTTGCAGTCAACGCAATGAATCTTCTCCGAGCCTTACCTTACCAAAATTTGTCAGGCTTTCGTTTTTTCTTGAATAAACCTGATAAAGTTTTGAAGAGGATTCTGCCCTAAATAATAAACACAAATAAAAATGTTAAGATTGTTTAGTATGTTGTTCAGGAAAGCATCACATTGACGTATCATTGAAGAGTACGCAGTTACCCATTTTTTTTATTTAATCACCTTTAAAGCAACATGTGCTCTCCTTCATCTACTTAAAGCAGTGGTGACCAATCATGTGCCACGGAGGACCGAGTGCATTCCCGAGTTTGCATTCCAACCGATCACTTCACCTGCTGATTTCACTAATTAGTTTCCTCGTCTCTGGTTGAAGATGCGTTAAGTCGTGAAATCAGCAGGTGTAGTGATCGGTTGGAATGAAAACCTGCATTGCATACTCTCTGCCCTCCGTGGCACAGACTCTAAAGCCTAATTTATACTTTGTCGTACGCCCTTACGACAAGTGTGGAATGATGAAAATGATGCATTTCCAACTGAAAAAACTGTCGCTCGACACTTTTTCCTCAGTGTCGCGCACCTCTAGAACGTTGTTATGTCGCAGACAACATCATACTTTGTCACACAGTCTGATTGGATAGCCAGATGGAATGCCTAAATTAATTGTCATGGATACATTTTGAAAGTTCTTCCACCTCCGCAATTTCTATAATTTCACCAAGCGCTGCCAAGTAGCCTATTAGAAATATAAACAAACGGTCAGAGGTTGTGGTCTCGTTACCATAGAGACAATGGAACCCTCTTGGCAGACAGTCGCCTGAAGTACAAATGCCAAACGTCGTGCGATGCCTTTATTTTCGTCATTCGACACTTGTCGTAAGGGCGTACGTTGAAGTATAAAATTAGGCTTAAGGGCCTTGATGTTTTTATCCAGTGAAAACTCTGACCGCATGCTCGCCCAAACTCAGCATTGGCCTTGCAGACTCGGGTGTGACGCACTGGCTCCTCACCAGGGTGTGTTGCAGTTGTGCGTCAGGGCCATGGAGCGCACCCCCAGCTGGTAGAACATGCGCAGGGCTGGCAGGCTGCTGTCTATGGCATGGCCTCCCTCGATGCTGATCAGGCAAGCAATCTTCTCAGAGGTCCTGAAGGCTGCAGGTAACACAAGAGCACATTTAGGCACTTCATGATAACTAGTAATGACAGTCATATATCAATGGATTTCATTTATATGGTGCCTTTCATCTCAGAATCTCAAAAGGCTACACAATAAAGGGGGGGTAATGTGTAGCAGCCACCTGAATCAGAACCTCTTAGCTTCACATTATATGCAGATATCATATGAATTATCTTCATATTCATACAAAAGACAGCAAAGGCAGTGGTGACGGTAACAGTCAAATTGCCACAGCCATCATCATTTATTCATAAGTTTATTCATATACGGATTTGCTGTAGTTTTTCTTGGAATTATACATTTCCACTTACTGAAGACAATCCGAACTATAGCAGGCTTTATGCCTCATATAGCAGGCAATGCTCATTAAGTGATCGCTTGAGAGTCATGGTTTAATTGCCTGCAGATGTGCTGCTTAAACACCCACTCCATGGGACAAGCTTCCTGGAAAACCATTGCGATGTGGTCTACAGTCACACAGGAAATAATCATTACTACGAGTAGTGCCGAATATATTTAGCATAAACCGATGTTATTGATGGTCCCTCTCAGCCTTGCACAACCACAATCTCACTTAATGCTCAGGGTCCCAAATTGTAAGCACGTTTTTCACAGGAGGTCTGCGCTGGGTAACTGGGGGGGGCACACATTCGAAAATCATTATAAAAACAAAACCGAAATACTGCCAGTGAGAAATTCAGTACTGGTTATGTGACAAATAATAGTACAATATAAGTAACTGAAAATATTTAAATATAATAAAAAAAAATTTAAAACACCCACCCATACCCACTACCCAGCTATACTGAACCTAGAATAAACCAGGAAGCCAGACTCAAACCCTTTCAAAACTAGGAATGTATAAATCTTCGTTCAAATTTTTCATTTTAGTACTGAAAACAAGCAGATACAAGGCATGCGCTGAAAAAGAACTGGTACGGACTTTACTGGAAGGGGGTCGCACGTGCGGCCTGCATTGTACCTTGTGCCGACGTGACCAGCTCAAACTCCTGGTACTCGCTGCACATGCGCCGGATGACATCGATCTGCTCCAGCGTGAGCCTCACGGCATCCTTCTCTTGGGCCGTACACATCACGTAGGCCGCAAACACCTGAACGGAGCATATCGTGTGCGTCTCAGGATAGGGGAAGTACACAAAGGGCACATATGGTGCACCAACACCCTATTAAGGGACTTCACAATGCTATTTCCATTTCTTTGTTTACTTCCTGTACTGTAGTATGAGTGTAATTGTCAAGAGCAGGCTTTTCTGTGTCTTGTCCTTCCCTACAATAGGTGTGTATTCACACTGTTAGACTAAATGCTCAAGGACTGTGACTAGCAAACACTGTGAGATCATTTCCTCCAGACACTTATACATCATCAGTTCCTCTCCATTTTCTCAGAAGCACCACCCTCCTGCATATAAAATCTGTAAAGGGAGATCACATGTATAGCTGGGATCTGGTATACATGTATTACATGAATAGCTGTCCAAGGATCTGTGTGGAGTTATTTACCTTCCGGTTACAATACTAACTGGTGGTTTGTTCAGCCACTTTTACACAAATTGAAGCTCACTCAGCCCACTCTTTGCCAATTTTGAGAAAATCAACATTTGTGTTTATTTTAAATTGGTGGGGTTTTTTGTATGAAAAATCATTTCTATACGTAAATCCTTAAGAATAATAGCATAAGATTGCAAATATCTAATCATTCATCGGAAGAATTTATACCCACTGTGAAAAATATGGTTTATCAAAACTGAACTTAGTCAGGTTTGGAAAAACACTCTTCAGTTGATTATAAACAGGCCTTCTATGCCTGGTGATATGGCACATTTGTGTTTCTGAGAGTAGCAATGACGTTCTGCACTTTCCAAAGTAACCTTGTGCGTTCATTCTTAATCGTCGGCACAACAGACACCCTTCTCAGGCTATCAAAGTCTGAAATTCTGTTCTACCTTCACTTATTCACATAAAACTCACACTACAGTACAGGAAGTAAACAAAGAAATGGAAATACCATTGTAAACTGCCATAGCCAACTCTCTTATTCTGCCCCAGTGCAAGTATATGGCATGTTAGGTTAGAGTCTGGAATTTAAACAGGCAATGAGTCTGTAACCATCTCAAACTGAAAATTAAAAAAAAAAAGAAATGCGTGAACAATCTCGCCCCACCTGTACTTTGTCCATTTGTGACAAAAACAAATACCAACAGAATCACCACGAGGGGATCAGAAAATGGCAACTGCATGGCGGCACAACGCAAAACCACTTTCTTTTTCAGTAAAAGGGACACGTTTCTGGAATACGCTACCAACTGAAATAAAAACACAAACTGATCTAATTTCACTACTTACGATGTGCGCACTTTTTCCATTCGTTAATGTATCTTTTGTAACGATGATACGATGCATTGACGTTTTAAAGCTGAAAAGCCGAACCAGGCACAGGGGTCGCAAATGAGCTCTGGCTAGAAACCCCAAATGCAGTATATATGCTCTCTGCATTGTCCCTGACAAATAAACTCATATGCTACTCAAAAGAATTTAAGGGTCAAAGGACATTTTTAAGCCAGATAGGGTTAGAATATCCCCCTTTGGGTAGTCATTTGGACTATAGACATCACGTTATTATGGGACATGCATTCATAGCACTTATCTTTAGAAACTTTTTAAGATAACCCAGATTTCCTTTTCATGGATGTGAAGCACAAACTTAGTCAGACTAAACTGACAAACTGCCTAGAAACACCCATTGTGACCCCTCATGCACCATTGTGTCATTTTAGCATTTCCATTCATCATCACATCATCATTTTGGGGGGTGTATTACTTTTTTCCATCAGGGTAATAAACTATTATCTATTCAAAAGTTTTTTGTTTTCTGTTCTTGATCCATCAAATAAATATTTTGTCATTAGTCATCACCATTTTAGCTCGTTAGCTTATATTTATATGCACAAATATTTTTGACCCTTAACTTCTTTCGAGTAAAACATAAAAAAATAAAAAGAATACATCATTGTCCACAAAAGCACTTTGAACAAGCAGTATTTCTGTAGCCACTTAAGGCTATTCACTCGCAAAATGGTAAGTGATCAGATCAAGCTCAGATTAGCTAAATTTGATTATTCACCTAATGCAGCCTTCATCTTTATTCTTCCTCTTCTAAATGCATTTTTCTAATTTCCCTTCTCTTTTCCATACTCTGGTGCTGCCAACCAAACACTTGTATCATTAAGCTTTCAGAAAAGCTCCGTGTTGTCAACTGTTTAATATTGGAAGAGGATTTCTAGAATAAAGTGGTCAGCTAATGTACACAAGCAAGCCGCTTTCAGCTAGTAGACGGCTCTCTCCCAGTCTATAAACTCAAAGATCAATATCAAAACAATTCAGTGTGCCATTAACAATGATCACAAACAGCAACTGTCAAAAACAAACGTGCAGTGTCTACCTGTGCATTCGCATCAATTACCATAAGCGCATACAACACAAATGCACTCTTGCATTCTCACAACAAGATGACAAATGTTAACTCCAACTAAGCCAATACTGATGAGCGCTTTTTCTATAAAAAAAGCGCTCAATAACTTTCTATATTATGTCCAACTCACACAAAACCAGAACATGCCCTTCAGGCTGTCCAATGTACCCTAATTAGCTATGAGAGAGATGTGTAGCCATGTTGGTAGAGGCTGGCATATGGCACTATTACTGGACACATCCACCAGGAATTTCATGAAAAATAATTTGGAGTGACACACCAATCAGCTTCCTCAGCTTCCGGTCCTCTGCACTTGCTCTATGTCCTCATGTTGGACTGCTGAATCATTGCCACTCTTGGTTTTCCACCAAATAAAAGCTAAATTAAATGAAAGGACAGAACTGGTCATCATGCACTTTTTTGGCCGACTTGTACCAAACACAATTCTATGTAATCCTCTAGAAAACTACAATACAATTTACAGTTGAAAATGTCCGTTTTTTTTCTGTAAGATGGATAAAGCTGAAACTGCTCCACACATCCTTATCACAAAAACAGCAAACAAAATAATATTCAGAACATATATTCAAATATTATTGTTCAAATTTGAATAATATTCAAATATTATTCACCAATGGACTCTATCACAATCTACAGACCAAACCTCTGAGAATGCTTGCTTCCACCATCATGGGTGTCAACCATAGAGGTACCCAAACAGCCAAGGCCTTAACCTATGCTGACCTGTGCCTTGATGCCATCTGGAGCCAAGGTGAACATCATGTCAAACACAATACGTGTTGTGAAGAAGTGCATGCAGCAACCTGGCAGCCTTCAGGTGTTGCTAGAGAGGAGAGGCAGATGCAGCCTGCCAGAGAGCAGGGTGGTGGGTCTGAAGCACTGTGCTAAGATACCTTGCCTCTGCTTGAATTTAGAGGCAAGGGCAGGACTGGATATATATATATTTTTTTATCAATCCGTGTCATGGATACTCAGATTTGGCCCTCGAATCCAAATCTGGCCCCGGTTCTCTTTTCTCCCATTAACTGAACAATTAATGCGACTGATTGGCCAGACTGTCTTCACACCTGCCGCTCTCACCAGTTACACTGACATTTTTTGAAGTTAATTATATTACCAGGATCCACTATCTACACTAAACCTGACAAGACTTTAAACAGGTGGCTTGGCTAAAATATTAACACTAATTCAAAAAAAAATTATAAATAATTGTCAGTTGGGTAAAGCCTCACACATTGTGCAAGTACAGTGGTCCCAAGGTTACACACAAACAAAAAATTAAATTTAAATAAAACAAATTAAAAAAACTAAAACAACAAAATTACCTGCCCTCCAACATGACCGGCTCTCAGTCGATTTATGTCTGTGGCAACATTGCTGATATTGTGTAGGTCAATTAGGCCAAGTCTGTTGTCGTGAAGAATCCTCAGTTGCAATGCAAGATCATTATGCCTTTGAAAAGAGAGTAAGAACTCAGTAATGGCAAAGTTAATTAATATGAATTCATCGGAAATGGGCTTGTAGTGACACACATCATCTACAGTATACGCTGATATTCTACCATTTATTCTACCAGTTATATAGTCTCAAATATTTTCAATATTTGGGGAAAGTTAACCATTGTGCTGAACCCACTTTGAGTATCTGAAATTGTTATTATTGGGGTCAGTCTGGGGGAAAATTGACCCTTTTTAGCCATATAAAATTGTCTCATTTGAAGGATGACATTTAAAGACAGAATTACGGAATTCGATAATGTACCAATATTGATTGTTTTTTGATAAGTTTGCCCATGTATCTATAGCTGTAGCTACGATACAGCTTTATCTCTCCAATTAAAACTGACAAACATCGGAACTTTGTGCTTGTTATAACTTGTACTAAATACATTTTAAAAACGCCATTCAGTTTATCGGAGTGTGCCCCAATTGTCACTAGTTTAATTGTATAGCTGAGCTAGACTTTTTTTTAACGGGCATTCAGAATAGTGAGATACAAACCAGAGATACAAACGTAAAGTAATTTTGGCTTCTTGTATTTCAGCCCTTTTAAGGATAAATGCCCCACAAAGCGTGAAGCCGTTTATTTGCTACCCTTCAACGCACAGTAGGCTAGCCTACAGACACGTATTCATAAGATATCAATATAGCTTAAATCTACTGAAAACTTCAAATTTACGAGGCTACTTGTGAGCAGTAAAGATACAATAAGACGCAAATATAAACAAGTTACGTCAATGTAATGATCTCCAGAATAACAAGCCTGAGCGCTTACCCATCAATCAGTGGATATTTGGTCATTAACGCCGAAGTGCTTTCCTTCAGAGAGCCTGAGGTCATTTTGAACAACACGAAGACAAAAAGGAATCTCTGATGGATGCAGTGGAGCTTTCCCCGTTTGGCCAAGAGTATGGACATCATCTAAGAAAATAAGATAGCCGTGCAGGTTTTCATTCTGGTTTATTCCAATATCCCACAAACCGTTCCTGCTGTTTAAAGTGGCCCATTTAACAGCTAAGCAACGAATAGCCTAAAGCGCTTGATACGGTTGTTGACGAGTGCAAAATGCAAAGTAAAATAATAGACCTTTTACAGATCTTTATAGTAGTCTAAATAAGTAGTAGTTTCTACCCAGAAGCTTCCCCGTTGCTTCCTAGCACATGAAGATACTTAAGCACGGTCGTAACAGGTTTTACTCAAAATAACTTTGTAATGACTTTAGGCTACAAACAGTAACGCGTGACACATCAACTGAATTATTCTTGGCAAAGGCATTTATTTAAAATAAAAAATGAATAAAGTGCACTTACTTCACACTCCCGCTGAGCTCCCATTGACAGTCAAACAGCGACACACTCACTCCAGTCTAGAAAAAAAATTACGACGTCCCCACCCCCTTCTTATATGAACACGCATCGCCACGATAGTTCTGGTCTATAACCGGAAATTTTCTTATCGGCTTTGAGCGCTTTCTACCTCCTGCTGCGAAGAATCATTATCTGCAGGTCGCAGTAGCCTACGTCTGGAGTGAAAATGTTGCTTTGCATAATTAATAAAACCATCAGTTTCTTTCATAATTATTTTGGATACGTTTAATCAGTGATTTCTATGCTGATATACGGGTTGTGCAACGTAGTTATTTTATATGGCTGTAAACCTGAAGGCAAAAATGTTTGGTTAAAGGCTTTTGTTGCTCTTTTTTGCATATCGTCACCTTCTTAAAATAATCACCTAAGTCATATTTTCAAGTTTATCAGAAAACAGAATAAACTGAACCAAATACAGAATATATGATATTTGTTAATCATTTCACACAAAAAGGGTATATCAATAGATGACTATTGACTTACAAATAACGCTGTCTGTCAATTATGTAACATAAGAGGATTAAAGACTAAATAACTACACAACATTTATAGCCTAGCCAAATATTGTAGTAAACATTATCACTTACCATTCGGGGACGAGTCCAGAATCATGGAAATGACTTCATTTATGTTGATTTTCTTTGTGCATCTTGAAGCAGCCGCCATATTAATAACTTGTAAAAATGCCTAAGTCAAAATTTATTGTGACTTAGGCAAACATACAAACAGCCTAAGAGCACTCTTGACTTAGGCGATTACATTACCGGGGTAAAACAGCATGATCCTTTCAATTAAGGATCTAGGCAACTTTACCAGAGGTGGCCAGCATCATGAAGAGCTGATTTAAGCAAAAATCTCATGTTCCTCAAAAAATGACTTAGGCGATTATTTTAAGAAGGTGACGATATGGTAATTTCACATTTATTACACAGTAGTCTCGATTAAATATATGATTTATGTGTACAAAAACAATCCAATTGGTCATTCGGTTCTGTATAATGTTGATTGGCTTGGGTACGACGAAGATATATTTTGGGAACAGTCAAATCATCAGGCGCAACAGGATGAACATGTTGACAATTCGTTGTAAACATAGGCTACTGTTCCACTAAAGGTTAAAGGGTAATTTCTTAGTCCCAATTGTTTGCACACGATCAAAGTTGAACAACATGCAAGCTCATACACACAATATGGTATATGCTTGCGTAGTGTATATATTCTGCACACACATACACACGTGTCAACAAATATAAGAATCTTGACATTTATACATACATAAACACAAATACATACGCAAAATATATGCAGTTCATAGGAATCAAGCCAGGTTTGTTTTAGTGGTGTGCCAACATCAAGGTCTTTTGAAATACTTTCAAAGGCATGACAAATGCATCAGCTACAAAGATCCCTCTCCAAAATCTACATCTCAACCAATCAGGGCAAATGTACAATAAGTGACAACTGCACTGGACCCAAAAGGATGCCAGGGATGCGATCTCCAAAAAAGTAAACATTCACAACAAAGCCTTACGCAAAAATGGGTCTGGCCTGACCTTTTCACAGTGTCGACCCAGTCACCTACAGTGCAGAAGAGTCATGTGAACCCTGCAGTCCTCTGCTGTGTCCGAATTAACAGCCTTCCGTACTATTGAGTATGCTTGTTGAGTGCACTGGATGAGAAAGTTGTTAAGTAGGTGAAATTATCTCTAAAGGCAGAGTATTTAAAATCCCTGAAATACATGGCCTATATATTTCAGGGTTTTCTCTGATAATCGTATGGAGGATATTCTTTGCATACTGCATGTCACTAAGCAGTAAGCAGTACACAGGATTCAGTAGATAGGGCTCTGATTCAGACACATCCCTGGGCCGTGACCAAATACGATCCCTTAACCCCTTTGAGGGCGCATATTTGAGTCAACTTCATCAAAAACTTTTTGAGTGGGTGACTTTTTCTCACAAATGGGGGCGCTTAAAATACCACTCATCTGACAATTTCAGGAAGTAAACCGGAAGTAAAAACTAAAAGTTGTAGTACAAGAGCGGGACATATTACAAAATACTTTTTATTTTTGTTAATTCTATGAACACTCATAATCTAGACTTTGTAACCATTGTCATATGTAAACTGATTGATATTCTCAATAAAACTAAAAAAATATTACGAACTACTTCCTCACTAGTTTGGAAAGAGTTCTGCGGGATTTCCTTCGCACACTGCTTGCAAAGTGAAGGGACAGGGCACATAGTAGACAGGGGTCTGAGTGAACAGGGGGCAGGGAACAGGGATCACATTTGGTCACGGCCCTGGTGTCAAGTTAAAGTGCGCCCCCAGGTGTGACTTGCTCCACCTGTCTAAGGTGCTCGTCTAGGCCAAAGTTATTATTGTTAACTGAAACTGAAACTAAACTCAAAAAAACATTTTAGTTAACTCAAATTTAAAAAAAAAAAAATTTAACAAAACCAATATCTATATTTCTCTCCCCCAACCCAACTATTGACTGTTATTAACCAAAATAAAAATATAAACTAAAAATGAAATCGATTGAAAAACTAAAATAAAAATAAAACTATAAACACTCTGAAAACTAAACTAAATTAGAATGTGAAATTAAAAACTTAAAAATATAATAACATTGCTCTAGGCCTTACCACCACACTTCCAACACCATCACTGAAGTGTTGTCGTTTGGGTCTTGTACAGCGCAGCCTCTCTTGATCACATAATAATTAAAATCACGCAGAGGAAAGGATCCAAAGCAAAAGAGAATAACAACTGAAAGCCCCGAACAGCAACAGCAACAGCCTGAACATGTGGGATGACTCAGAGGGATTGGCTTTCTATGGCGCACTAATTTAATTCAAACTAAACTTGCACACAGAAATGTGAACTGACATGTAAATTTAAACAGTCGAAACAAACGAAGGAATGGCACCTGTATATTACATATAATTTGTGAAACTGGACTGGTTTTACTACAACCAATTTTGGTTTACATTAACATTTCAATTAAAAACAAAACATTCCCAGAGCATTCGATATATTACTCCATATATAATTTGTATGTTGCTACAGAAACGGTCAGGTATAGTAGTCAAAGCTGAGCACATATTCAATGGTAGCTCTTATTTGTGTTACTGAATAACAATCGTAGTTAGTACAAAGCAGTACTACTGTATAGTGCAAAACTGCAGTAGTAATTTGTAGAGACAAACAAGTTTGTCAACTGTTTTCTTAACATAATGGTATAATGCAAGGGGACATAGGTGTGTGCATCTTACCTGCATAACAGGTGAAGATAAATTAGAAGTTGGAAGATAAGAGCTGCAACACCTTAAAAAAAGACCTTTGGTTTTGTTTGTCCAGAATGCTGGAAGCATTTCATAGGGTAAATCAAATCCTCCAGGAAGCCAGCTTGCAGCTAACAATTCCTGCACCACATCAAAAGGGAAGGTCATGGCCATCTACGCAGAAACTGGCTACCAACTGTCATTAGAATCTCAATACTCTAGGAGCGATGACTATGGCGAATGTCACATGTCAATTCAAAATATATTCCTTTCATTTAAATATGGCTATGCTCACCCATGGAAAAATGCTTCAAATGCAAAAAAAGCACTATTTCTTTGAAACAAAGGTTTACATGTGGACATACATTTTCTTAGGTTTACATGTGGACTTGTGTTAGCTCTCTTCTCAACGGTTTTGTGTAATGCAATACGTTCATCTTCCACAGAGCTCTGAATACTACAGTGGTATTCTCTTCTCTTACACTAAGAGTAGACAACATCTCTTAAATTTAGTTTGAACTCCTGATCTAAAATTAAACTGCCCCCATGAATCCTGCATGCGCAACATTGAAGAACCAATTCACCTCCAGTCCAGTGCCAATTAAAACCCCTTAGACCCAGACCACTTCTAAAGCTTAATGACCCCCATTATTACAGTGCTTACAGCGACACTCACTCCAGTCTAGAAAAAAAATTACGACGTCCCCACCCCCTTCTTATATGAACACGCATCGCCACGATAGTTCTGGTCTATAACCGGAAATTTTCTTATCGGCTTTGAGCGCTTTCTACCTCCTGCTGCGAAGAATCATTATCTGCAGGTCGCAGTAGCCTACGTCTGGAGTGAAAATGTTGCTTTGCATAATTAATAAAACCATCAGTTTCTTTCATAATTATTTTAGATACGTTTAATCAGTGATTTCAACGATGATTTCTATGCTGATATACGGGTTGTGCAACGTAGTTATTTTATATGGCTGTAAACCTGAAGGCAAAAATGTTTGGTTGAAGGCTTTTGTTGCTCTTTTTTGCATATGGTAATTTCACATTTATTACACAGTAGTCTCGATTAAATATATGATTTATGTGTACAAAAACAATCCAATTGGTCATTCGGTTCTGTATAATGTTCATTGGCTTGGGTACGACGAAGATATATTTTGGGAACAGTCAAATCATCAGGCGCAACAGGATGAACGACATGTTGACAATTCGTTGTAAACATAGGCTACTGTTCCACGAAAGGTTAAAGGGTAATTTCTTAGTCCCAATTGTTAGCACACGATCAAAGTTGAACAACATGCAAGCTCATACACACAATATGGTGTATGCTTGTGTAGTGTATATATTCTGCACACACATACACATGTGTCAACAAATATAAGAATCTTGACATTTATACATACATAAACACAAATACATACGCAAAATATATGCAGTTCATAGGAATCAAGCCAGGTTTGTTTTAGTGGTGTGCCAACATCAAGGTCTTTTGAAATACTTTCAAATGCATGACAAATGCATCAGCTACAAAGATCCCTCTCCAAAATCTACATCTCAACCAATCAGGGCAAATGTACAATAAGTGACAACTGCACTGGACCCAAAAGGATGCCAGTGATGCGATCTCCAAAAAAGTAAACATTCACAACAAAGCCTTACGCAAAAATGGGTCTGGCCCAACCTTTTCACAGTGTCGACCCAGTCACCTACAGTGCAGAAGAGTCACGTGAACCCTGCAGTGCTCTGCTGTGTCCGAATTAACAGCCTTCCGTACTATTGAGTATGCTTGTTGAGTGCACTGGATGAGAAAGTTGTTAAATTGGTGAAATTATCTCTAAATGTAGAGTATTTAAAATCCCTGAAATACATGGCCTATTTATTTCAGGGTTTTCTCTGATAATCGTATGGAGGATATTCTTTGCATACTGCATGTCACTAAGCAGTAAGCAGTACACAGGATTCAGTAGATAGGGCTCTGATTCAGACACATCCCTGGGCCGTGACCAAATACGATCCCTTAACCCCTTTGAGGGCGCATATTTGAGTCAACTTCATCAAAAACTTTTTGAGTGGGTGACTTTTTCTCACAAATGGGGGCGCTTAAAATACCACTCATCTGACAATTTCGGGAAGTAAACCGGAAGTAAAAACTAAAAGTTGTAGTACAAGAGCGGGACATATTACAAAATACTTTTTATTTTTGTTAATTCTATGAACACTCATAATCTAGACTTTGTAACCATTGTCATATGTAAACTGATTGATATTCTCAATAAAACTAAAAAAATATTACGAACTACTTCCTCACTAGTTTGGAAAGAGTTCTGCGGGATTTCCTTCGCACACTGCTTGCAAAGTGAAGGGACAGGGCACATAGTAGACAGGGGTCTGAGTGGACAGGGGGCAGGGAACAGGGATCACATTTGGTCACGGCCCTGGTGTCAAGTTAAAGTGCGCCCCCAGGTGTGACTTGCTCCACCTGTCTAAGGTGCTCGTCTAGGCCAAAGTTATTATTGTTAACTGAAACTGAAACTAAACTCAAAAAAACATTTTAGTTAACTCAAATTTAAAAAATTAATATTTAACAAAACCAATATCTATATTTCTCTCCCCCAACCCAACTATTGACTGTTATTAACCAAAATAAAAATATAAACTAAAAATGAAATCGATTGAAAAACTAAAATAAAAATAAAACTATAAACACTCTGAAAACTAAACTAAATTAGAATGTGAAATTAAAAACTTAAAAATATAATAACATTGCTCTAGGCCTTACCACCACACTTCCAACACCATCACTGAAGTGTTGTCGTTTGGGTCTTGTACAGCGCAGCCTCTCTTGATCACATAATAATTAAAACCACGCAGAGGAAAGGATCCAAAACAAAAGAGAATAACAACTGAAAGCCCCAACAGCAACAGCCTGAACATGTGGGATGACTCAGAGGGATTGGCTTTCTATGGCGCACTAATTTAATTCAAACTAAACTTGCACACAGAAATGTGAACTGACATGTAAATTTAAACAGTCGAAACAAACGAAGGAATGGCACCTGTATATTACATACAATTTGTGAAACTGGACTGGTTTTACTACAACCAATTTTGGTTTACATTAACATTTCAATTAAAAACAAAACATTCCCAGAGCATTCGATATATTACTCCATATATAATTTGTATGTTGCTACAGAAACGGTCAGGTATAGTAGTCAAAGCTGAGCACATATTCAATGGTAGCTCTTATTTGTGTTACTGAATAACAATCGTAGTTAGTACAAAGCAGTACTACTGTATAGTGCAAAACTGCAGTAGTAATTTATAGAGACAAACAAGTTTGTCAACTGTTTTCTTAACATAATGGTATAATGCAAGGGGACATAGGTGTGTGCATCTTACCTGCATAGCAGGTGAAGATAAATTAGAAGATAAGTTGGAAGATAAGAGCTGCAACACCTTAAAAAAAGACCTTTGGTTTTGTTTATCCAGAATGCTGGAAGCATTTCATAGGGTAAATCAAATCCTCCAGGAAGCCAGCTTGCAGCTAACAATTCCTGCACCACATCAAAAGGGAAGGTCATGGCCATCTACGCAGAAACTGGCAACCAACTGTCATTAGAATCTCAATACTCTAGGAGCGATGACTATGGCGAATGTCACATGTCAATTCAAAATATATTCCTTTCATTTAAATAGGGCTATGCTCACCCATGGAAAAATGCTTCAAATGCAAAAAAAGCACTATTTCTTTGAAACAAAGGTTTACATGTGGACATACATTTTCTTAGGTTTACATGTGGACTTGTGTTAGCTCTCTTCTCAACGGTTTTGTGTAATGCAATACGTTCATCTTCCACAGAGCTCTGAATACTACAGTGGTATTCTCTTCTCAGTAGACAACATCTCTTAAATTTAGTTTGAACTCCTGATCTAAAATTAAACTGCCCCCATGAATCCTGCATGCGCAACATTGAAGAACCAATTCACCTCCAGTCCAGTGCCAATTAAAACCCCTTAGACCCAGACCACTTCTAAAGCTTAATGACCCCCATTATTACAGTGCTTATTGAAGCGCATGCATAGACCTCAGGATGAACGGTATCTGGTAGAAAACCCCTACGTTTGACAAAACGAGCCTGACCCACCAAAAAGTGCCATTACCAAAGTTCATTGCCTGGGGTCAGACCGATTAAAGCCGATTAAAGATCTATAGCCGATCTAAGACGGCAGGACAGTGTCTGAGCTTTCTCAGATGGTAATGCGCGCACGTTCCTTTCTGAAATATTGTGGCGCGTCCCGTAAGACGCCGGGTGGGTACAGGTGCGGAGACGACCGTAGGGGGGTGGGGGGGGGGGGTGGAAGAGTTCTGCCGTCCCCCCAGATCTGCGTCATGTCATTGGGGCAGGTCCTGCAGCCTGTGAATGCGCCGCTCTGCCGCGGCTGCCAGCATGCGACGCCGCAGGTTCGCCGTGTCAAAGCCGGGGGCGTCCTCTTCCAGAGAAGGCAGGCCACCTCCAGCATCCACGTCTGGCTCCGGAGTTCTGCGCAGATACCGCCTTAAGAGGAAATATGTCGGTCACTCACTCCCAGGAACATAACCACATTTGGTCATGAAAACATAGTCGTGAAAAACTGAACCCTACTTGCACCCTAATTCATGAGCCAGACAACCGTCAATGCTGCAACTTCTATGACAAGTATGTGTTCTGCTGGGAACGGTGACAGGTCTAGACTGATCAGATGGAGGAAATTACCACATTTAACCCGGAGGCATTTCTGGGTACAATCAGAGAACAAGAGATGGCACGAGTAGTACAAACTGATGTGACGTGATGCTTCATGAACCTCCAAATGGATGCAGTCGTCATGCTCTATCACCCGTACCGATTCTATTACAGCACAACTCTTCCTCTGTGGTAATATAGAGCAGGTGAGCATTACTCTGGGGTGCAGTACCTGCGTGCCTGCTGCACAAGCTCATCCTTCCTCTGCTCCAGCATCCTCTGCCTCTCATCCGCAGACTTGGAGAAGCGGCTGCCCCTGACCTCCAACCGCTCCGGCGCCTCCCCCTCTCCACCAGCATCCACCGGCTCCTCCAGGGCGGGGCTCACCTGCACAGGTGTGTGTTGAGTGGTCTGGCAGCAGGGAGGAGCAACGGGCGGCACAACAGGTATTTTCAATGGTTCATGTAAGCGGTCAGTTCCGTTCGTCCCAATACATATGAATGTCCCGTCAGAACTTCCTGCAGAACTTAAACATCCATTTCCTTTTCCTTCCCCCCCCACTGACAAAAGCACACAAGCCTTTGAGAAAATGTTTCATTCATGATGAAGGTTCAATGAAGGTTCTTCTCAGCAAGTCTTCACGTGGGGTTGAGTTGCCCAGAAGGGGACTTGCACTTGCCGGGCTAGGGCAGGGTACTTGCCGGGCTAGGGCAGGGTACTTGCCGGGCTAGGGCAGGGTACTTGCCGGGCTAGGGCAGGGTACTTGCCGGGCTAGGGCAGGGTACTTGCCGGGCTAGGGCAGGGTACTTGCCGGGCTAGGGCAGGGTACTTGCCGGGCTAGGGCAGGGTACTTGCCTAGGTGGGAAAGGAGGCAGATTAACTTGATGTATCAGAGGACATACCTGAATGGGGAAGGGCACCTGGATGCGTCCCTCCAGGATGTTGTCGGTGGTCATCTCCACTGAGCGCGTGAGCTGGAGATCCTGCAGCACCAGGTGATACGGCACCTGTGGCAACACCTCCTGGATCTGATGAGCCTGTGAAGGAGAACAGCTCTTTACTCCACTGTGTGGCTAAGCCTGTGAAGGAGAACAGCTCTTTACTCCACTGTGCGGCTAAGCCTGTGAAGGAGAACAGCTCTTTACTCCACTGTGCGGCTAAGCCTGTGAAGGAGAACAGCTCTTTACTCCACTGTGCAGCTGAGCCTGTGAAGGACCACGGCTCTTTACTCCACTGCGCAGCTGTTTTTCAGATATGCAGTCATTAATTTGACCAGCGTGTGACGTAATATTGTCTTTTCAGCTTAACATCATGCCTCATCCGCAAGTTATCAAATACGCTGTATCGCAAACCACGCTGACGTAACCTGCACGCTAACAGATTGTGGTAAACGAGGTTCAATGTACGGACTCCTTTGGGCGTGATGTTCTTTCTGCATTGCCTACAGAGTACAGGCTGTGCAAGATGAACTGTCAACTGCACTTTAACAGTCGTGAAAAAAACAAACTACGAAATCTACATTTCAAGACTGGGTATACTCATGAGTGGGGATCGAGGGTTTGTGGAAACAA
Source organism: Ilyophis sp. 1 JC-2022 (assembly GCA_022702515.1). NCBI lineage: Eukaryota > Metazoa > Chordata > Actinopteri > Anguilliformes > Synaphobranchidae > Ilyophis > Ilyophis sp. 1 JC-2022. The sequence continues at coordinate 35,930,998 of CM040399.1, read as the reverse complement.
AGTATTGCTTCACTTGCTCAATTGTCCCAGTTTTGTTGATGTATTTTTTGACAGACTCAGATTTTTTGGTTGACCATCATATATCATGGTATAGTTTTATTAATGAGAATAACATTTAAAAATGAATGCCATGGTATACCAATGAACCGATAAAACCACTGGGTATCAAAATAGCCCTCAGCATTCGATTGTGTGCAACTTGGCCTTACGCGGTTGCCTGGGAACACTCACCATGGCATTGAGCTGGGAGTTGTGGGCCTGCGTGATGCGCAGGATGTTCGCCGTGTGCATGACTTCCACAGAGAAACTGGGCAGCCAGCTGGCAATACGGGAACCTGGAACCAAGAGAAAACCCTTAAGAAAGCTTCCCCTTCAATCAACGTACAGATTTTTTTAGGAAACACCAAAGGCTATAACTGAACACCAGCCTTGGATGAGCCCAAACCAGCGGTTTCTCCAGCTCAGTTTTAACTACACAACCCTTAGAATTAACTAAGTGTGATCGGCTTAATCAAGACAGCCACTAGACTCTTGAGGGTTAAGCGTATGGCAAGAACAGAAGCTGGTGAAGGCTATAATGTCAGTAGTCTGTCCATTGTATTGGACAGAAGCCTGGATTGTCTCAACTATACATGGTATTGCAAGTTAAATGTCCAAAATTACAATGAACTGGAACACCGATAGGCCCTGGGTGCACGTGGTGAGCTGACCATCAAAGTGGAAGAAATGGTTGTGCAGGTTGATGAAGCGTGGGCGAGGATCAGGCGCTGGCCCAGGGCCCATGGCGTCGTCGAGAGGCTCTCCCGGTTGGGCCTCCTGCGGCCGGCCTCCCTCGGTTATGTTCAGGGACATGCGGCACGTGGGACAGGAGGTGTCCTGCTCCAGCCAGGAGCGAAGACATGAGCTACACGGGAAAGCGCAGGTGTGAACACAAACACAAGCGCAAAGTTAACGTGCGTTCCGTTTCAATACGAGGCAGGTCATCACTGGGGCGGCAGTGTAGTATAACTTTCAGTCAGCGCAGTTGTACTCCGAGGATCTGTGGAGGATCTGTGGCGGCGGCAATTGGGGGGGGGGGGGGGGGGGGGGGGGGGGGCTCGGAATCTGCAACTAAATGGCCCCCTGTGGTGGGGAACGTCAGGGAGAGGAGGGAGAGGAGAGGAGGGACGTGGCGCCCCCCGCCCCCCCCCCTACTACCTAGGGACAGGGAGGGTTGTATAGCGGTGGTTTCTCAGTTGCTTGGGGGGGGGGGGAATTGAATTAGAATAGCGGTTCAATTGGCTACTAAATTGGGAGAAAAAGGGGAAAAAATTCAGAAACAAATTTTTTAGAAGAAACTGGCCTTGTAACTGAAAGGTTGCAGATTCGATTCCCAGGTAGGACACTGCCGTTGTACCCTTCAGCAAGGTACTTAACCTGAATTGCTTCAGTATAAATCCAGCTGTATAAATGGATAATATGTAAATTTTTTAAAATAAATGCTAAGAAGTTGTGTAAGTCGCTCTGGATAAGAGCGTCTGCTAAATGCCTGTAATGTAATGTTAGATAAATCAGGGATTTAAAACTATTCTCCCGTTTTAATGTGAGCTTCTTATTCGAGACACCAAGTTTGAAAACAGATTTTATAGCCGACACTACATGAAGGTAGAGCTGGGAGATATACTGTAAAATGAAGGTAGAGCTGGGAGATATACTGCAACGATAATTATCGAATGCAATAACGGTCATCGCCTGATCATATACCTGATGCGGTAGTAAACATCCAAACTTCAGAGGCCGTGAAATGCTTGGGTGTTAAGCCAGCCAATCAGCAGCAACGCATCACATGATCACATGGAATGTACAAACATGCTGCTGATTGGCTGTCTTATGAACACCTAATAGATTGGAGCATTTGACATGGCCTCTGAAGTTTGGATGTTTACAAGCGCATCAGGTAAGAAAAAAATACCAAAAGAACGGCAATATTCCATGTGGTTGCGACGGCAGTTATCGCATTTGATAACTATCATTGCAGTATATCGCCCAGCCCTACATAAAGGTAAAGTGGTCTCGGTCAGTGGCATACTTGTGGAAGAGATGACCGCAGGGCAGTTTGCGAGCGGACTGCATCGAGTCCCAACAGATTGCGCAGTCATCACTGTTGTCTTCTAGCTCCTCAGCAGTGGCCACAGCAAACCTGCAAACCAAGAGTATGACCACATCGCAGGTCAGGCTTCAGACGACAAATCTCCAAACCAAGAGTATGACCACATCGCAGGTCAGGCTTCAGACGACAAATCTCCAAATCAAGAGTATGACCACATCGCAGGTCAGGCTTCAGACGACAAATCTCCAAACCAAGAGTATGACCACATCGCAGGTCAGGCTTCAGACGACAAATCTCCAAATCAAGAGGATGACCACATCGCAGGTCAGGCTTCACACGACAAATCTCCAAACCAAGAGTATGACCACATCGCAGGTCAGGCTTCAGACGACAAATCTCCAAATCAAGAGGATGACCACATCGCAGGTCAGGCTTCAGACGACAAATCTCCAAATCAAGAGTATGACCACATCGCAGGTCAGGCTTCAGACGACAAATCCCAAAACCAAGCCTCAGACTGTAATGTAATAAAGTTAAAATAAAAAGAAGAAACAGAAGCAACGTAGCTAGCGCCTAAATGGCTCAGGCTGTGACTACAGAGCTGAGACGTTGTAGGTGAAGCTTGGTTAGGTCATTAGCCAGCTCGGTAGAGGTGGGTCAAAATAGGATTCGCCACAACAGGGAGGGGTAGGGTGGCTTTAAGATGGCCGGAGCTCCTCAGGTTACTGTTGCATTAGTTCCTCCAAACAACATGCCAGGCGCTCACATGCTATAAAAATAGTGGGGGACAAAATAATATTTTTAACGTTTTAAGACTGTGGTCGTTCACCTGGCCTCCATGCTGTTGATGACACGGAGGTAGTTCTTGTGGCGCCGAACGCGTCGCTGCACTTCGTGGAAGAGGTAGCGGAGCTGCATGAAGATCACCAGGCTGGCCATTGACAGCCATATATTGCCGAAGAGCTGAGAAACGGACAAGGGAAAAGCGTACGGTGAACACAAGGAAAACCCAACAACGTACGCCATGACAAAGTATAACGAGGTCCAAAATGCCCATGATACACTGCAAAAATGCCTGTCTTAGCAAGTGTTTTGGTCTTGGAATGAGACTTAAATTTTTTTCTTTTTTCCTCTCAAGTAAAATATTAGCTTTCAAGTTACTTTTTGCTTGACAAGTGAAATTATCTTGCCCCATTGGCAAATCTTGAAATATGTAAAACGCTCACCCCATTGCCAATCTTTTTGTCTTATTTTGCAAAAAAAGTAATAGAAATAAGATTAAGACGAAACTAAGATTTTAAGTCTAAATATAAGACTAAAATGCTTGTTAAGACTTATTTGTTGGGGCGGTGGGGCGGTGGTAAAAAAAGCGACTGAGTTTCACTCAGTCAGCCAGTAGGTTCGGGGGGGTTCGCCGGGTCCCCCCCCGGTCCTGCCATTTTCCCAGCATGCCAGGGAGCCTGTGGGAGTGGCTGCTGCCGGGGGGGTGGGGGGGGGGGGGGGGGGATGAGATCGCTAACGCAAAAAAGGCCGGGGCGGGTTGGAATCACGGTCAGGGGGGATTGAAGTAGAGAAGGGGGGGTTCAATGGCTACTATTGGAGAAAAAAAAAAAAAAAAAAAGAAAAAAAAAAAAAAAAAAAAAAAAAAAAAAAAAAAAGACTTATTTGTTGGTTTTTGCAGTATAGGCACTGCTGTGGCGAGGGGCGTGCTCACCAGCATGTGGGTATGGTGCATGAGGTCCAGGGCCAGTAGAGTGAGCTCCATGATAAAGTCAGTGTAGTACACGTATGCGCCCTTACTCTCCCATGTGCCCTCACGGTTCAGATCCCACAGATGGATGGAGTAGCTGAAAAAAAGGTCAACCTTGGTATCCCAACCACATCACATAAAGCATGCAGGGGTATCTTCATCCAATTTCTGTCAAGCTGAAGAGCTTCTTGCACCTGGTTATCCTTTACGTTTTCAAGGTAAAGATTAGAATTAATAAATCATTAAGACTGAAAAAAAGAGTGATAAAAATCCTCACTCATCTAAACTGCTCCAAGTTCACCTACAGCAGTTAATTATAGCTGCTACTGTTGCAATGTGTGTCTGTACCAAAATACTCCAGCACAAAACATCTGACACATGACATTAGGTTTGACCTTGAGTGCTGAATGTTTTTTAACCCATTTAGAAACTGAAAATAAAATCATGAATCACTCCAAGCCGGGTGATGATCACATGACAGGGATAAAGACACATGGTAACAGTGCGGGTCCTGTGAGACATCACACGCTTATGGTTGTGGTTACAGGAAAGAGAAGCAGCTTCCAGGACACTTACCGCATGATAACATGTCCAGTCCTTACAGTTACCAGAAGACACTGTAAAAACAAAAATTGAGAAATATGGAATATATACACTACCGTTCAAAAGTTTGGGGTCACTTAGAAATTTCCTTGTTTTTAAAAAAAATTTATACTTTTATTCACCAAGGTAGCATTAAATTTGGGGCGGCTGTGGCTCAGGAGGTAGAGCGGGGCGTCCGCTGATCGCAGGGTTGGCGGTTCGATCCCCGGCTCCTCCTGTCCACATGTCGAAGTGTCCTTGGGCAAGACACTGAACCCCAAATTGCTCCCAATGAGCAGGCTAGCGCCTTGCATGGTGGCTGCCGCCATTGGTGTGTGAATGCGTGTGTGAATGGGTGAGTGAGAGGCCATTGTAAAGCGCTTTGGATAAAGGCGCTATATAAGTGCAGTCCATTTACCATTTACCATTAAATTGATCAAAAAATACAGTCCAGACATTGATGTCACAAACTACTTCTATTTCTATTTCATTCCATTTCTACATTCGCAATTGTAGCCATTTTTACACAGTGCCCGCTGCATTTTTTTGGTAGTTAACATAAATTTAAATAAAGTCATTATATTTCATATTTGGTTGCATATCCTTTGCATACCATGACTTCCTGATGTCTCTGATCCAACATTCTCAAAAGACTCTTGATATCTTATGTTCAGGTACCTTTCTGCATTTGAATGGATCTCTATGGTAATTGGGGGGTGGGACTAGATTAAGCTATAAATTACACTGGAATAGTATGGAACATATGGTTGGCTAAATGTCTGTACGTCATCAAGGGTCTGAGATATCAAATAAGCTTTAAACCATCACTCTACTGCCAGATATGCAGTAGATATGGATGGATCACTTTAATGGTTGCTTCTCCCAACTAATTTTCCGATTGAACTCAATTGAAAAATTCAGGAGAAATAACCCTTAAAGTGATCCATCTATATCTACTGCATACCCTTGATGACTTACAGCCATTTAGCCAACCATGTGTTCCATCCTATTCCGTATAATTTACAGCTTAATCTAGTCCCACCCCACAATTCCCATAGAGATCAATTCAAATGCAGAGAGGTCGTAGTATCGCTTGTAAGAGTAACTGAAAATAAGATATCAAGAGTCTTGTGATGTTGTTGGGTCACAGACATCAGGAAGTCATGGCACGCAAAGGATATGCGACCAAATATTAAATATAATGACTTTATTTAAATTTATGTTAACTACTTTTGGTGCCCTAAAATGGGGGGACTATGTGTAAAAAGGGCTACAATTGCTAAAGTAGAAATAGATTAAATATAAATAGTAGTTTATAACATTATCAATGTCTGGACTGTATTTTTTTAATCAATTTAATGCTACCTTGGTGAATAAAAGTATCAATTTCTTTCAAAAACAAGGGAATTTCTAAGTGACCCCAAACTTTTGAACGGTAGTGTACATACATTTATTATTATTATTTTTTTTTTTTAACGTTTGTCAATCTTCACTTTAGACTTATTTCTGTCCTTGAACAATATATGAAACAACAGTCATGTAGATGCTTTGTTTTATAAAAATTAATGACATTATCAGCAGTGTGTCCAGAATGGAGAACTCCTACCAGAAGTGGCTACTTTATAAAATGACAAATAAGCCTCCCTCCTTGTGAAATGGAGCAGGAGCTATAATGATAAACCATATGAAGATGAAATCAGATGATAAGTGTGGTCATGCAAATTGAGCCTGCAGGCTGGCTCCTACCTCAGCAGCCATAAAGGCCACAGTGTGCATTCCATACGAGCGCCCCACCAGCCCACAGACCACAGCCAGCGCACAGCAGGACAGCAGCATGGACACGAGCAGGGACAGCACACGCACGTGACTGCTCATCGGAATGGTGGGGGAGAAGGAGAGCTGAGAGACACGACACACACACGCAGGCACGCACGCACAAACACGCGTACACACAGACGGACACACACACACACGCACGCACAAACACACGTACACACAGACACACGCACGCACAAACACACGTACAGACAGACACACACACACACACAAGCACGCACGCACAAACACGCGTACACACAAACGGACACACACACACGCACGCACGCACGCACAAACACGCGGACACAGACAGACACACACACACACACACACACACACATACATATGCAATGACACACACACAGACACAGAAAAAAACCTGTTGGTTACTACACGGTATAACAGCTATGATGCAAAGCAGAACTATGATAAACACTGATGCAGCTGCAATATAGAGGACATTGTTGTTCACAACTCTTCAGATTCATTCGTTTTTTCTCACCCCTTGAGGCACCAGTGTGACTCCTGAATATGTAAACAATCATATTTTATGGCCAAATTCGAACCCTGCATTTCCGTAACTAAATTGTGCAGTCTATTAATTCAGCCGAAATACACTAAGCATCTCCGTAGCTGAACACGTATCAAGGTAATTCAATGTGATTAAACATTGATTCAATAAATAAAAACACCAGTAACAATCAGTACACAATAAGTAATGTACAGTACACAGATATCAGCTTTTTCACAAACAGCAGGTTCTCACTGCTCTGTGTCAAACTACTTCTACATTTTAATGGCCACAACAAATGCAGAACCTTTTTTTAAACAGAAGTGACTCATCTTTGGTGTTCACTATGAGTGTTAAATTTTCTAGTTTTCACCTGTCTTGCCAAATACTTTTAAACAAATTTTGTCAAAACTTTTAGTTATTAAATAACATTAATAACGAAAGTTGCAGTCCCATTTCCGATCCATTATTTATTTCCTTGTAATGACAATTAAAAAAGGTATGGTAAGGGACAGGACATTATATTTCTATTACTGGTAATCATTTATGTATTATTGCGACATTAATGGGAATACGACTGAACTGAGGGATAAATGCATGTCATTGTAATTACATACAGGCCTAATGAATCATTTTAGAATTGGTTTAGATGATTCAGGTACTGCAGCCTAATGAATCATTTTAGAATTGGTTTAGATGATTCAGGTACTGCAGCCTAATGAATCATTTTAGAATTGGTTTAGATGATTCAGGTACTGCAGCCTAATGAATCATTTTAGAATTGGTTTAGATGATTCAGGTACTGCAGCCTAATGAATCATTTTAGAATTGGTTTAGATGATTCAGGTACTGCAGCCTAATGAATCATTTTAGAATTGGTTTAGATGATTCAGGTACTGCAGCCTAATGAATCATTTTAGAATTGGTTTAGATGATTCAGGTACTGCAGCCTAATGAATCATTTTAGAATTGGTTTAGATGATTCAGGTACTGCAGAAGAACAATAGTTAAGAGGGACTGACAGAGTAGCACAATATTCAGGGAACCGAGTTTGCAACTCTGGAGTTGCTGGTTTAATTCCCAGGTGGGGCACAGCCAGTGTACCCTTGAGCCAAGCACTTAAGCATCATCACTACCCAGCGGCATTGATTGTAATGTAAAACAATGCAATCTGTGTCCGTCTCTCTGGATAGGATCGCCTGTCGATTGGCTGGAAGGTAAATGGAACAACAGTCGGCCGTGTCTGAATTTCAAGCTAAAAAGCCTTGTGCTGAAACCAGAGGGCTTTATTTTTACCATTACAGTAAGCATTATCCTTTGCTTGCAGTAAATGGAAATCACTCAGTATCAAATGTACAAACTAACACTATCTTAACCCATCTGCCATTGTCAAGCGTTCGAGCTGCATAACCAAGAATACGCTCTCACAGTCTTCACAAGTGACTCGGATGATGTCATGTGGACAATCCCATCAGCATCTAAGAACAGTGAATGTGAATAACCTAAAACAGCATTCAGTTATATCGCACCTTGTAACACATTTGTAATGATACAAAAACCTTAGATTCAGTAGCCTTAAATCTCTTCAGAGACAAGAAACTCTCATTGGGAGGTTGATCATCTAGAATCGAGATGATGAATCAAGATCGCCGCTGAATGGACTTATTGCACCTATTCGTAACAACCAACCCCACGATACCAACATCCCAAGAAACATACGTATTCAAAGCGATCCTTGCAGAGCTGAACCATGAGATGGAGGAAGACCAGAGCAGCGAACCACAGGCACCACATGACCACCTCCTCCACGGTCTGCACGTTCAGTACCCCGAAGATGAAGATGAACTTGTAGAAGACGAAGTTCCAGAACTTGTCCTTGAGGTGCTGAAGAGAGAACGGGTGTCGGGAAGCAGCCAAAGATGTGTAAAGAGGAGTCAGCCAACTAATGTCTTCCTTTAATATGTTCCATAAATGTTTTTCTTTGGTTTTTTGAGGGTCTTTTAGTTGCCTTAATTTGTGCATTGGAACCAAAATGAATGGCAAGATTTAAAATGTGCAGCAATTAACAAAAATCTCAAGTGAAATTTAAATTCTGATCATACCAGTGAGACAAAGTACATTTAGTCAAGCTATTCTCTGTGGTGTGTAACTGCAATGAAGTGGATATAAAGCCAGAATGGACGTGGAAACGACCTTAGTTTCCCCCTCACCTGTTTTTCACTGACTCGAAGAGGCCCAAACACTATACACTGGATCATCTTGGCAATTAACATAAGGAAGCAACATGCTGTGTTCACCAGGACCTGAGCGAAAGACAGGAGGAAAGTTATTTAAAATATTAACATCAGAGCAGTAACAGCATCACGGAAGCAACAATTGCTAGCTCCATTTTATTAAAAAGACTTCCATTTACATTTCAAATTTTTTTGTTTTTTTTGTTCTGTTTTTTAAACACCTCTCAAAACCGAAATACGTAACGTTACAGTGTATTACCACACTGATATTTCTCACCCAAACAAAGCAGCTGTCAGAAACCAGGCACCATACGAGGTCAGAAGCCACTCCAACCTCAAGGTTGTGGTTGTGAAGCTGGTGTTCCGGGTCTCCTTCAAAGCTGGACGGGGAGCCATCCGTTTCCGATGTGTCGAGTCCCGGCTCAGTCACAGTAGTATAGGCGCTCAAAATACTACCGGCAAGGAGAACCACACTAAGGGCCGTGTACGCCTGCAAACTAGGCCATGGGAACCTCTCCAAGAACATGAGCGGCATTGCAACTTTAACTTAGCGTTGCGGAATCTAACTTTCTATGTGTTATAACGTGGCTGGTGAAGTGACACGTAGATGATTAGATATGCACCGATGTCAACGATTACACCCGTTAGGTAAAGGCCCACTGGTGGACAGGTCATTTAACGTTAGTTAACTTAATATCGCCTCTTGACTGGATTAGCTAGATGGCGCGCTGTTAGTGGACAGTTCCGTTTAAATGGCCAGTCGCTGTCATACAGTCACACTGCGAAAAAACAGACTTTGAAATGTTCTGCCTTCTTTACAATCTTCCCAACGAACGTTACCTAATTGACCAAATGAACGTTGTCAACGTATCCAACATGCGAAAGTAATATTACTCAGCCAGCTAACGTTAATGTAAAAAAAAACGCTTCCACAGAGATCATAACGTTACCCGACGGAAACTGGATACCGCTGCTGGGTGGCCGGCTCAGGTCTAAGGTTTGTTTGTTCACTTCAGTCTTTCGGCAACGTTATGGTTTTTTTTCTGGGTGCATCACTAGCTAATTGTGCTAGATTGGATAGATACACGTCAGAGCCGATTAAAATGCAGGCCTAGCTAGACGCCCTATGCTAAACTGCTGAATAACAAACTTCCAGCACGTTACAGACTACAGTAGACGCTGCTGCCCCGGGTTTCGATCTCATTGAGTTGCTACATCGACTTTATCAAGTCGGTGAACAGTAACCTGTTGGTTAAATATTGTACTTTCGGTTCTGCTGAATTCACTTCCTAGTTTATTTTTTCTTCTTCTACAGTGGATTTTAACTGCAAGCAAATAAAATGGTGCGTACCGCCACCTACTGTGCAAAACCAAGATCGTCACAGATTCTGTAGCCATTGCATTCTCACGCCGCGTTCACACCATCACACCTACTTGATTGCAAAGTACAATAGTCACGAGACTTGCCGACTGTCTCGGAAATTATGTTCAAAGCCTGTTCTGTTCAAGTTTTCTAACATCCCTATAGCCGTACAGACTGTTATCGTATATAATTGAGTGGTTTAAGACCGTCTAGAGCGGCGTCGTTTCTGATTGGTTGGTTACGCACTTTAGGCTATCTGACACTTTGAAAATTAAGATTTCACATTTTTTTGGCTAATTTTTCTCGCCCTCTACAACCCTGTCAATTAAATTAAAATGAAAAACCACGTTTAAAATGGTAGTTTCTTCATCATAGTAGTTTCTTCTTCCATTTAACATTTCAATTGCATGTTTTATGGAAGCATAGCCGTATGGAAGCATATCCGCTTCAAAATTCAAATGAAAATGCAAGTAGGTGATTACATAAAATTTTCATTTGATGTGCGCAAAAATTCAAATAAAATGCAAAAGATCACTTTGCATTTCAATTTTTAAATTAATGAACGCACTTTATCTGACGATTTTTAAATTAAATTTTCATTTGAATTATGGCAGGGTTGTGTCGAAAAAAGAGGGTGCGAAAAATTACTTGTGAAATGGATTTGCGTTTACAATTTCAAATAGTCAGATAAAGTACGTAGGCTACATTAACTTGAAAATGAAAAACTGTGCATGGCAAGCTCCTCCCTCAGCAGGTGCTGTAACAATAGGTGATTGGTAGGCTCCTCTCGTGATTCTGGACATTACTAATATTGCAATAAATGAATAATTATTGGCCCGGGCTCAGACTCAGACTCATGCCAAGGCTGTCTTCAGCCCTTATGGCCCGAGCCTTTGGGTGGCAGAGTGTGGATATTTTTAAGAGAAAACTTAAAATTTATTTTAATTTTAATTTATCTATTTCTGTTTTATTGTGTTTACCTTGTTTTATTGTGTCCATTCTTTTCTTGTTATGTCCTGTATTTTATCATGATTTTATGCTAAGCACTTTGAGTTGCATTTTTTTGCATGAATTGTGCTATATAAATACAGATTTATTGATTGATTGATATTGCACAGTGTCAGCAGTTTAATTTCGGTATTTATTTCGTTTGTCAGTACTGTCGCGTCTTCTAAGTTCCATGACTTGAAATTGGGGAAGTAAAAGTGGGAAGCATTATTGCCGACTAAGACATTACATTACGATAAGAAACAAAGCAATGGAAACTATTTAATTGCACAAGAGTTGTGAGACAAGATGAATAGCTCCAGCAGTTTTGGGGGCAATGAGACAGAATTAGACCAATGGGTAACATTAGGGAGACCTATAGCCTGTGTGATTCTGACTTTGTCCTTTCTCGTTGGCACTCCGGGGAACCTGTTGGTGATCTGGACAATCCTGCGGCATATCAGGCAGCGTTCCCACACCGTGGTGCTCGTCCTCCACCTGGCTGTGGCCGACGCGCTGGTCCTCATCACTCTGCCTCTGTGGATATACTCCTTCGCCCGCTCCTGGGTGTTCGGCGAGGCCGCCTGCAAAGCCACGGTCTACATCGTCTACTCCTGCATGTACAGCAGTGTGTTCCTCATTACCGTCATGAGCGTGGAGAGGTTCGTGGCCGTCCGCTACCCCTTCAGTTCGCTGAGCTCGAAAAGAAAAGAAATGATGAACAAATTGCTGATTGTCATTTGGGTCCTGGCTTTTCTTCTGGGCGTACCGTCCCTTCTGACCCACTGCGTCGGCGAACTGAGCGGAACACAGCAGTGTCTTTTCCAAGAGCACAGCTCAGCGGGCCAGGAGGTGGCCATCCTGTTCCTGGAAACCGTGGTCGGCTTTATTTTACCCTTCCTCATTTTAATCATCTGCTACAGCCTGCTGTCCAGAGACTTGAAGCCGTTGAACTACAGGACCAAACACAAGACTGCTATTCTGATAAAGAGTGTGGTCGTCGCCTTTGCAGTCTGCTGGCTCCCTTACCATATTCTCAACCTTGTCAGCTTCGTAAGCAGCCTGGTAGAGGAGTCAGACCAAGCGGCTGACTTCATACAGAGTGGCAGCTTAATCTCTGGGGCGCTTGCCTTCATCAGCAGCTCAGCCAACCCCGTGCTGTACGCCTTTGCGGCAAAGAGTTTCCAGGGAAGCCTTAGGGAGTCGAGACTTGTGAAGCTGTTTCAGGAGATTGCCACCCACACCTCCAAATCTAAAGGGCTGGAAAGCACATCCTCGGACAAGCCAAACTGCATCAATCGCATTGAACAAGCAGAAGTGTAAACAGAACTCAATCTCAAATGTGGACGTATGCAGTATGTGAGTTGATTTAGACTCCATTTGCAATCAGCCTAACAGCTATCGAACATCCAGCGGTGTGATGTGAAACATGATCCATCAGGTGGGTGAAAGACAATGGACAGGGGCAATATCTCCCTCAAATGAATCTTTGTTTATATAAATTTTTTCCATCATATTTAGAATGGCAAAAGGACTAGAATTTTTAAAAATGATCCCGTTTAACACTGTAGTCTCCATGGTTACAAAATAATTACAATTGAATTTTGTCAATGTTTTTTTTTATTTTTAAAAAAAATATGTCATACTGTTTCAAATACATTTGAAAAATACATTATTTTCAGTTGTTTTCCTTAAAATGCAATCATGTTATATTGATGATCAAGACTATTTTTAAATGGTAGGATGTGATTAGTCTTGGCCATGTTCATTGCAGATAATATAGCTTCTATTCAATTCCAATAAATTATAAAACATATTGCAAAACAATGCATTTGATCTTTAGAAAAGCATTTGACTTAGAATTTGTTGAAAATAAAAATACTTAAACAATTATTTTTCATCTATGTGCCTCAAAATAATCAAATCAAATCAATATGTATTTATATAATGCATTTCACAACCAATTGTCACAATACGCTTCACAGAAAAACCCAGCCTAAACCCCCACAAGAGCAAGCCAAAGGCAACAGTGGCAAGGAAAAACTCCCTGCTGGAAATATAGTGAAAAATGTATGTATGATTTCTGTAAATTTATTGAATTAATATTTGCCATTTCATTCTCCTCTCTGTTTTGACAAAAGTGTCTGTAAGCCCTTTATATGTCTGCCCCTGTTTTACACAGGTGCCATACAGCATTTATGAATCAATAATTAATTCACGGAGGTGTCTACTTAAATATGGGAATAGAATGGAAGATATTTATAGAATGTCAGACAAGCTTTACCATAAAACAATAATTTTGAAAATAGTTTATATCATAAGTGACCGTCAACAGGTGCCATACCATAACAGAATACATAGCAAATACTTGGAATATGTATTTTATCTTTTAAAAAAATCCATGTGAACATATTAATCGTCACAAGTCTTATTCATGCATCATAAAATGGCACAGCTTTTTCCATCGTGTGTAATTAATTTTCTATGCTTCTGTCCAGAAAGGTAATTACACAATTACTTCCGTTTTTTTAGTAAATTTAAAGGAAGTGGCAGCTTGCTTTTTCAGCAGTATTCTCTTTCATTATCAGAAGATAACAGAAGAATATCTCCTGCACATTGTCAAGCGAAGATAGAAATGGAAGAAGGCTTTTCATGGGTAACTGTGGGGGTCTGTGTGATTCTGGCACTGTCCTTCCTGTTGGGCATTCCGGGGAACCTGTTGGTGATCTGGACGATTCTGCGGCATATCAGGCAGCGTTCCCACACCGTGGTGCTCGTCCTCCACCTGGCTGTGGCCGACGCGCTGGTCCTCATCACTCTGCCTCTGTGGATATACTCCTTCGCCCGCTCCTGGGTGTTCGGCGAGGCCGCCTGCAAAGCCACGGTCTACATCATCTACTCCTGCATGTACAGCAGTGTGTTCCTCATTACCGTCATGAGCGTGGAGAGGTTCGTGGCCGTCCGCTACCCCATCGCCTCCCTCCGCTGGAAGAACAAAGAGAAGTCGATGAGCGCGGTTCTGCTGGTCCTCTGGTCCGCGGCTTTCCTCTTCAGCATTCCCGTAATTCTGACACAGGTGTTAGACGAGGTGGATGGAGCGGAACAGTGCCTGTACAGAAAGTATTCTTCACACAGCCAGGAGGTGGCATGTCTGCTGCTGGAGATCCTGGTTGGCTTCGTCGTGCCCTTCTCTGTCCTTGCGGTTTGTTATGGCTGCCTGTTGAGCCGCATCAAGCAGATAACGTTCAAGACCAAGCAGAAATCCACGGTCCTCGTCGCTGGTGTGGTTGCCGTCTTCCTCTTCTGCTGGCTTCCTCACCAGGTGGCGAACGTGCTATCCCTGGTCAGCATCAATGCACAGGAATCCAATCCCAACCTTGCAAGTAGTCTGGAGGCTGCCAGAGCTGCAATGTCCTTAATCGCAGCAGCCTTGGTATTCATCAGCAGCTGTGTGAATCCGCTGCTTTATGCCTTCGCTGCTCGCTACTTCCAAAGCTCCCTCCGGGCCAGCGGGATACTGAGGCTCTTTCGCCATATCTCTCACTCAGGCACAAGTCAAGGGGACACAGAGTTGTCTGTTGTATCAAGAAGACAACGCTCTCAAAACGAGTCCAGCAAGCGCAGTACAGACACAAAAGTATCTATCGATGTTGACCAAAACACACAAGAAGATATTTCCTCTTAATCAACCTTTTTTAAATGCCATTGTTCTAAATGTGATTAATAGTCACTGTGTTTAAGTTGCTTCTGTCTGCGTCTGTCAAAATGTTGCCTCTGTTTCATGAAATTGATACATTACTTTCAGATTCAACAAAAAAAAGTCATAATGAGATGAGGTTAATGTTACCGTTTTGTATATATGCAGAAACTTGTACATACAATCCATATAAAGAGTGGGCATTCTGTAAAATTTCATTCAGCTTTTCAGCTGTATGGAAACTGAAGGATCCTGTGCATAAAGCTGCCTATACAAGAGCGTTGCTTTCCAATAGGTTTTACTGTAACGTGAGCATAGATAATGCCATTGAATTTCACACTGCTTTAACTTGGAATGATATTAACAAGGAGAATTCTGCTCAGGAATCCTTTTTACATCCACGGTGTCTAACAGCTGTTACACAAAAGCTCCCATGTTGTAGCCATCAATGGGCCTGATTTACGAAGACCTTTAGCACGTGCAATACCTTTTAGCACATGCAAAACCAAAAAAACCTGACCAATGATTGGTCATTGTATTTGTTTTTCACCAATCATTGGTTGTCTTATTCGTTTTGCGTGTGCTAAAAGGTTTTGTACATGCTAAATGTCTAAGTAAATAGGGCCCATATGTACATGTATCTCAGATTGTAGCAACTAGTTGCATGTTTTCTCAAGTGCGCTTCAAACTTAGACATACATACAGCAAAAGCACAAACCAAGCTTTCTTACTTCCCTTTTGGCTTATTAGGAAACAGGTTTACTTTCATTGGAGAATTATTTTATTTTAGTTTCTGTTTCACCAGTTTTGTTTCTATCCATTATGATTATTCTGTAGTTAAAATGATAGGATGTGATTTGGTCATGTTCATTGCAAATAATACAGCTTATATTAAATTGCAATAAATTATACAAATATTGCAAAACAATGCATTTGATTTTTAGAAAAGCATTTGTCTTTGAATTTGTTGAAAATTAAAATACGTAAATTATTTTAAAATCATTTTTAATGTATGTGCCTGAAAGTAGTGAAAAATGTTTTATCGGATGATTAAATACTTTCTGTAAATTGATTGAAAAAAAAGCTACATTGTCATGTTATTTTCCCCTCTCTTTTGACAAAAGTTCCTGTAAAGGCCCGTCCACACCAAAAACCATAACTATAACTATAACGACAACGATGTGAGCATCCACACTGATGATAACGTTCTGTGAACAGTGGCACCGAGCACGTGCTACGCTGTGTCGTCAGCTTGTCAATCTATCGTTCATCAAATCACTCTGAAAGTGATCGCATTGATATCGTTCATCACTGTCGTTGTCGTTATGGTTGTGGTGTGGACTCCGCCATCCACTTGAGTTTTTTTTTTAAACGATATATTTATAGTTATCGTTTTTGGTTTGGACAGGCCTTAAAAGCCCTTGTCCCCGTTTTCCACAGGTACCATATTGTTAGGTACCTCAAGAGGGGACTGGACCCAAATGCAAGACTCAGACGGCTCAAGGAAAAGCTCCAACAGGGAGGACATTTAATGGCAAGACAGGCAGGGGCAAGACAGAAATGGCCGAGACAGGGTCAGAAACTTGGAGGGTCAGGAACCTGAACCGGCGCAGGGGCCCGCGATCAGGAACAAGAGTGGGGACCACAGATGGCGCAAGGGCGCACGGTCAGAACCAGGCGCTAAGCCTGGGGTTCAGGCACTCGGCCTGGGGTTCAGGAACAGATAAGGGGTTCCAGCGGACGGCGCGGGGGCGGTTAGGGACAGGCACGCAGCCTGGGCACGGACAGGGGAGCCTGGGTAGAAAGAGGGAGACTGAGAAAAGAGAAAACCAGGAACAGATCAGTTTCTCTGTTCGGGGCCAGACCGGCCAGAACCCCACATTTGTTCCTGAACCCCAGGCCGAGCGCCTATTCTTCACGCACGCATGCACGCCTGTACAGGGAGTATTCTTCACGCACGCACGCACGCCTGTACAGGGAGTATTCTTCACGCACACACGCACGCACGCACGCACGCCTGTACAGGGAGTATTCTTCACGCACGCACGCATGCACGCACACAAAACACGGGACGAAACACGGGGAAACGGAAAAAAAAACAAAAGAAAGACTCTGTTCAATTTCAAACCAGCTCAGCGGCCAGCCAGGGCCCCCCCCCCAGCCCCAGAACCCCCCCCCCCCCCCAGCGAACGGCCCCCCCCTGCTGACCACCTGACCCTGAGGGCCTGCTGCTGGCCCTGACAGCACTCGTGCATCTGCGGTTCCCCGCTCCCCTTCCTTCTATGGGCCCCCCCCCCCACCCATTTTTTGTCTGTCCCCTGCCTTCCCCTGACCCTCTCCGATTTCCAGTTCCTGTCTCGTCCCTGCCTGTCTTACCCCTGCCTGTCTTGCCGTTAAATATCCTCCCTGGTGGAGTTTTCCCTTGAGCTGTCTGAGTCTTGCATTTGGGTCCAGTCCCCCCTTGAGGTACCTAACATTATTTCCACTGTAAATCATTGTCATTTGACACTTTGATGCAAGTTTCAATGAAAAACACAGTGCCTAGGCTACATAAAATAATTTAGGAAAGATTTATTTGGAATAGAGCTAGTTTAATTAGTGTGAGGAAGGCCTACATTACACAATATTGTTTGTGGTAACTTGGCAAAATTCATTTTAATTTCTTTCTTACAAGGATCAGATCAGACGAGTATGTACTCATCCCTGTTCTTCTAAGTACATTGAAAAGGAAGTGGCAGTCTGCTTCTTCAGCAGTATTCTCAGCAGTATACAGCCCCAAGCCAAAGATTTTAAAGAGGAATACAGAGATCGGAACTTTACCACATGATTGGCTTATTAGGAAACAGGTTTACTTTCATTGGAGAATTATTTTATTTTAGTTTCTGTTTCACCAGTTTTGTTTCTATTCATTATGATTATTCTGTAGTTAAAATGATAGGATGTCATTTGGTCATGTTCATTGCAAATAATACATCTTATATTAAATTCCAATAAATTATACAAATATTGCAAAACAATGCATTTGAATTAAAAAAAAGCATTTGACTTTGAATTTGTTGAAAAATAAAATACTGGGGATGGGCTGGACGGAACCAGGCTGGACAGGGACGGGCTGGACAAAACCAGGCAGGACAGTGGAGCGGAGCCCAGGCGGGACGCAGGCGTGGCAGCAGGGCAGCGGCAGTAGCGGCACAGCAATCAGCAGAGTGGCAGAGCGACAGCACATCAGCAGCAACCGTAGCACTGGCAGAGAGCGGGCACCGCCGCAGAGTGGTGAACAGGAGCTCTGGCTGTATGCACAACGTCAGATGGGTGGCGGAAAACCGCAACACAGGCAGGGATAGCAAACAACTGCAGGTTGGCAGACTGAAGCAGACAAAGTTAGTACAGCGAGACAGGCAAATGAACAGCGGGAAATGCCGTTCCTGAAAAGTGCAGACTTCGACTTTAGACAAAGTAGCAGGGCGAGTTAACGCCGGCACAGAACCAGACTTTAGTTTCTACAACTTAAACTGGATTCTAGGACATTAAGACACGACCAGAGGTTTCAGACAAAGAGCATTAACGAACTGGCACAGGACAGAGAACACCGGGTGACTAAATACAAACATGAATTGATATCAATTAGGTGCCGCGTGCGAATGTATGCGAGGGTGATTAACAGAGCGGAGAGTGTGGAATGCAGGCAAAACGGGGGGATTGGGATAGGCTAAGAGAAGAGTAGTGAAACAGAGTGACACGAAAGAAAAAACCACGCCCAACCTGCAGCTAGGGAAAACGGACAATGGAGAGATGAACACGAGACAGGGGGAGAAGGAAAACACAGGAAACAACAGGACGGGAGTGAGATCATCACACAGTCCCCCCTTGAGGTACTTAACATTATTTAAGTTTCAATGAAAAACACAGTGCCTAGGCTACATAAAATAATTTAGAATTTATTTGGAATATAGCTAGTTTAATTAGTGTGAGGTAGGCCTACATTACACAATATTGTTTGCTGTAACTTGGCAAAATTCGTTTTAATTTCTTACAAGGATCAGATCAGACGAGTATGTACTCGTCCCTGTTCTTCTAAGTACATTTAAAAGGAAGTGGCAGTCTGCTTCTTCAGCAGTATTCTCTTTCATTATCAGAAGATAACAGAAGAATATCTCCCGCACATTGTCAAGCGAAGATAGAAATGGAAGAAGGCTTTTCAGGGGTAACTGTGGGGATCTGTGTGATTCTGGCACTGTCCTTCCTGTTGGGCATTCCGGGGAACCTGTTGGTGATCTGGACAATCCTGCGGCATATCAGGCAGCGTTCCCACACCGTGGTGCTCGTCCTCCACCTGGCTGTGGCCGACGCGCTGGTCCTCATCACTCTGCCTCTGTGGCTATACTCCTTCGCCCGCTCCTGGGTGTTCGGCGAGGCCGCCTGCAAAGCCACGGTCTACGTCATCTACTCCTGCATGTACAGCAGTGTGTTCCTCATTACCGTCATGAGCGTGGAGAGGTTCGTGGCCGTCCGCTACCCCATCGCCTCCCTCCGCTGGAAGAACAAAGAGAAGTCGATGAGCATGGTTCTGCTGGTCCTCTGGTCCGCGGCTTTCCTCTTCAGCATTCCCGTAATTCTGACACAGCAGTTAGGCAAGGTGGACGGAGCGGAACAGTGCCTGTACAGAAAGTATTCTTCAGACAGCCAGGAGGTGGTGAGTCTGCTGCTGGAGATCCTGGTTGGCTTCGTCGTGCCCTTCTCTGTCCTTGCGGTTTGTTATGGCTGCCTGTTGAGCCGCATCAAGCAGATAACGTTCAAGACCAAGCAGAAATCCACGGTCCTCGTCGCTGGCGTGGTTGCCGTCTTCCTCTTCTGCTGGCTTCCTCACCAGGTGGCGAACGTGCTATCCCTGGTCAGCATCAATGTAC
>CM040399.1:35856060-35908560 GCA_022702515.1 Ilyophis sp. 1 JC-2022 | reverse complement strand
CCCGGTTTTGTGATCTAAAGACACTGCAGTGGAGTCGGATTTCACTTCTGTTCCCATTAGTTCTGATCCCTCTGTATTCTCACTCATATTATCTTTAGCCCAGTGTTGGACATTCAGGAAGCCATTTACTCTGGCTTTATTCATTTTCAGTTGTTGTGTTTTAAGTTATCATTAACATTATAGTTGACTGCCTTTGCTCTTTCAATACACAACCGCAGCAATGTGCCACAAAAATTACTCACAAGAAGATGTGTTTCACCTACTTGACTTCCCTGGAGTGAGTGTTCTGCATCTGCTGAAAGTGACTAGCTTGAGTGTGTGCATGTGTGTGTTTTACTGTGAAACCAATCTTCTCTGCGACTAAAGGCCTACAATTGTCATGTGTCCTCTTTAATTTAGACGTGACTGTATTTCACTACATAGAGTGCAGAGCACACCAATAAAGAAACTCAATATTCCTGATGCCATATATTTGTACAACATGCGTGTAAATGATGTCTGAGACATAATATGCGTATGATGCACAAAGAGGACAGGCCTTTCTTGGGCTGGGTGTTATCTCCTCTTTAACCTTCTCTTATTTGATACGTTAATCGCTTATGCTGAATTGGCTATTGAAAAATATGGTTGCTTAAGTCTAACATGCCAACAGACTCTAAAATCAGGAAGGTAAATGAGTCAC
This sequence comes from Ilyophis sp. 1 JC-2022, assembly GCA_022702515.1. NCBI lineage: Eukaryota > Metazoa > Chordata > Actinopteri > Anguilliformes > Synaphobranchidae > Ilyophis > Ilyophis sp. 1 JC-2022. The sequence continues at coordinate 35,907,878 of CM040399.1, read as the reverse complement.
ATTTAAATGCCTTTAAACAGCAGCACTGCAACAATAATGATGTCTTATTGAGGACCCCCGACCCCTGACCCCCGACCCCCCCCCCCCCTCCCGATTCAATTCAAAGTCAACATGGTTAAAAAATAAGTCAACGGGGTTGTACGGCTATAGGACACTGTGAAATAGGTTAATGACTCAATGTGTCCGTCACGCCCTGGCTTAACGCTGACCTTCGATAAAGCAGGGAATTGAACTGCTTGGGATGTTTCATGAAGACCTAAAGCAGAGTGGGGTGGGCTTTTGACTTTCTGAAGAATTTAAATTTCAAGGGAGACAATAGGGACTAGAAACACTTCCACAAAGGGCTTTGTCTCGGCCTTGTCCCTGGCCCACCTTCAGCTCAGGGGCGTGGTGAGAAACTTCTTCAGATTGGTCAGCCTACTGGCATAAACGCAAGTAAAGTCTCACGTTTTGTGGAACCTGACATCAAGAGCACCTCACCCTTCATCCAGGGGGACCCTGCAAAGCCATCCAATCGCACTGTAGCTGATCACAACGTGCTATTTCACAAATGGACAAATGGTAAAGACTTCACATGGTCTGGCCTGGTTTACATTTAATTAGATATTTTTTATAGTCCTTATTTAAGTGTGACTGTTCACAGATATCAATGCACCCTGTCTATTAAAGCTTATAATTAACATGGAGGCTGTTAAGAGTCACAGCGGCAGCTCCATTGTAAAGTCCCGGGAGAGCTGCATAAGACCGTTCATCAATTCATGTATCTCTGCAGTGTCCTGAATTATTGATAGAAAACAAGTCATGTTCACCTATTCACAAAGCATCTATTCAAACATGCTGTAATGCTTCAGTTATTTTTATGGACCGATATCCATAATCTTTCCCATGAAATAACAGAGCTTCCTGGCAAAAGTATACACTCTCAGAATAAATGGTTCCAAAAAGCTCCTCTGTGTCTCCATAGAGGAACCCTGTCTAGTCTGAGGGTTCTTTGTCAGGCAAAATAGTTAAATCTGGCAGCTTTCACACTTTTCACAATCTAGAGGGTTCAAAAATAACTAAAAAGGTTCCCCAAACAAGCCAAAGAACCTTTTTTTTTTTTTTAAATCAGAATTTGCACATCAGATGTAAAACCATAAAATTGATGAAAGGACTGCAATTCCAATTTCTGCTTTTATTGATCTACAGGTAGAAGAATCACAGGAAATGAGCTTCAACTGACAGTGTATTTTGAAATATATTGCTGCTGCCAGGCAGGTACTGAGTCAGTGTGAATTCCCTGGTAACCAGCACTACACAAGCAACAGTCTAACTGATGGTGGAGGCTGACACTGTGTAGTCCTATACCAAACAGTCCCAATGCAAATCAGTGATAGAATTTTCAGCAGCCAATGAAAATGTGCCAGAAAGTGTATGTCAGGAGACAGGGGTAGAATGATCTGTTTTAACTGAGAAGACGCTAGCTACCTGTTAACTGCTCAAGCCTGTTGATGTTCAAGCAAGATCTGTAAATTTCAGAAAATTTAAAAAATCTTATCTGTGCAACTACTATCAATAGAGCAGTGCTGTCACACAAAGACATTCTGAGAATACTGGTGTTTCTATAGCAGATCAATGTTCACATAAAATGGGAGCTAAAAACAATTCAATTTGAAACAGAATGTCAAAATGTCTAACTTGCATGACTAACTTCTTGATGGTAAGTCATTCATTCACATTCACACATTGTCTCTGTTATACTTTGACTCTCAGTTAAAGCTGTGCAGTTGTAAGAGAATATATCTGTAACAATAAGTGTTTTAACATTATAGCCTATATATAGCAGGCTTTAGGCCTATGTTCAAAACACACCTACACCTTTGATTGCAAAGGTGAGCGTGGGAGAAAAAAAAGATTCGTTGGCAACTTCCTTAGAGCATAGAAAGACCAATCAGATTGAGTTACATAGGTGTTGGCGCTACCACGTCCCTCCCTTACCTTTTTGGAAGCAACCAATCGACGATGTCCCTTGGGAGATTGACTTCGTCTGAAGAGGCTGAACCAAGCGCAGGTAATTTAGAAAAAAAGAGAAAGAGAAAAAAGTCAGAGGCTTGTTATGGTGCTGGCGTTAAAGAAACCCGGATTTTCCCACCTTCGTTTACCAGTTTGACCAGTAACTCTGGAAAGAGCACACACGAGTTCTGGACCAGGTAGTGTCTCCGTGCACAATCTCTGTTCTGTCCTCTTGGAAAACTTCCTTTCCTCTCGTTTACTTCCAATTAAATTTCCAGCTCTTTTGTCGTTTCTCTTTTCACTTGGCAAAAGGTGAACCCTCGTGTTATTTTTTTTGTTTGATCTCTGCTTTTAATTGTAGTTTTTACCCTTGTGGTCCCTGATGGCTTCGCACAGTGATACTCTGGTGGTGTTCTTTGGGGCAACAGCTGGTGCAAATGGGGCTAAACTGGGTTCGGATGAGAGGGAAATAATTCTCTTGGTGTGGCAAATTGTGGATCTACATGAGAAAAAGGTACGGACCTTCCGACCCGATTAAGGTTTATCTACAACAAGTGTTTGTATGCCATATGCCTAGTAAAGCATAAGAACGTCCTGTACAGGCTACTTAAACTATAGCTTGACAGCTGGCATATTTATCAACAAGGTACCCTTTCAAAAACAATTGCGGCACACGTGCATTGCGTAAGAACAAGGCAACTGTAGGCTACATTGTATCATAATTCTCCATTTGTTAGCCTATTCAAAACAACATTTTTTGTTTGCTACCATGAACCACCCTCGTTATGTTACCATTTAACGAAGATTGGAAAAGAGATCATGAGAACGCGTACCTTTTTGGTAGTATGAGTAGCTTGGAAACGCCATGAGGTTAGCAACTTTGCGTTGACAATTAGCTGCTTTGCTGGAGAATGCTACGTTTATTGTGTAATAATATGCGCCTTTTTTTAAAATGGGAAGCTGTGTAGCCTACTTGTGGCGTAAGTGTGTAGAAGATGTACCTGGACATTGTACGGATATATCTGTTTTCCCTCCGCGCTTCATGGTGTTACAAGACCGTGGAGACAACAACACGCCGATAAATGATAGGCTACGTCTTAACAGGTGGGGAAACTTCATAGATGTCTTGTAAAGCCAGACAGTTTGGAATTGACGGAGCAATGTAAGGACGAGACGGAATTGACTTGGGAGGAACTCTGCAAGGCCGAACCTCTGGACAGCGCTCTGCAACAGGTGAGTTGTATTTTGAGGAATTACGATTTTGCTTTGAATTCCAGGTGAAGCTGTGCATGTTTATCTCTGTGTCATCCGTACACGTCCAAGTGGCCTATAGCCTACCTCATTAACGTGATACGTGTGCTTTTGCTTTGAAAACAAGAGGACGGGAGTGCCTGTTCAGTTGGTGTTTCAAAACCAAAACAAAAACGAACCAGCCCTCGCAGTGAAGAAGCGTGATAAGCTGTATTAAACCTTGATCTGCAAGGAACCTGACTGCATCTCTATTTGAAACCAATTATAGGGTAGGGCCTACACAAGTCTGCTTTTGCAACTCCTCCCAGGATTCTGTTGTTGAGCACAATTGATTTCACACTTAAATGTTCATATAAAATTGACTGCCATTCAGTTAATGGTCTGATTCTTGCAGTTTAACTGCACGTAGGTAAAATGTATTGCATATAGTAATAACAAGGCCAGTAATGTTATTATGCTGTGTTATTCTGTTATCTACATGCTATTATTATGTCCTATTACACACACATCACAGCATTTTTAAACCATTGCCTGGGTGAAATGGTTAGAGTTTAGGGATTGCAGTGTAATTTGAATGTCGGTTAACTAGCTGGCGGTGAGGGTTGTTAACCCCAGAATTGGGCGGCTGTTTGTGAACTGCAGCAGGGCAGCGAGGGAGGGAGGGAGCGAGACCAGCACGTCCGGTCTTGTCACAGGTTGGTGCGCTGAGCAGACATCTGGAAGGCGGAATGTTTACCTGGGAACACGCCCTTCTGTTAATTGCAGCTCGACTAGAGGGGGAAACAAAGCCTGCTGGACCTGGGGTAGTTGTTTTCTTGGGCCTTTTTTTGGGTGAAAGGCTACTTTTGTGACTAAGATGGCAGCTTTGGTGCATGCTCTTCAGTTCTTGCACAGGTAGGTTTTGTCACAGAACATTGCAAGGAGAGCGCAGAGGAAATGTGTTTACACCTGGTGCCCTCGTTCCTTTCCCCTGCGTTTCATAAAGGAAATAATTTTCCAGCCCGTTACCACATTCCCAATAAGAACATGCATTGTTAAAGCCACACATTATTTGTGAGTTTTGTATTCCGTACATAATCAGATCAGAACTTTTAAAATCAAGTTTGAAAATCTTAAAATGAACTACATGATGATGTTACTTCCCCGGAATGAAATAACTTGTTTGAAGGGCATTTTCACTGGCGGTGGCAGTTGATTCCAACCGTGTTATTTTTAACGGGCTCACCAGTTAATGCACCTCAACCAGTGAGCTCAATCCCCCTGCAGCAGGTAAATGGCCTTGAGCACAAGAGATTAACTAACCCTGTGGCTATGGCACGGCTGGGTACGGCACGGCTGGGTACGGCACGGCTGGGTACGGCAGGGCTGGGTACGGCAGGGCTGGGTACGGCAGGGCAGGGTACGGCAGGGCAGGGTACGGCAGGGCAGGGCAGGGTACGGCAGGGCAGGGCAGGGTACGGCAGGGCAGGGTACGGCAGGGCAGGGTACGGCAGGGCAGGGTACGGCAGGGCTGGGTACGGCAGGGCAGGGCTGGGTACGGCAGGGCTGGGTACGGCAGATGAGGGAGTGAGGATCCAGAGGGCGAGACTGGTTGTGCTTCCCACCCCCAAGCTGCCCTGTTTAGGTTTGTTGTCACTCGTGTCTCATGAACTGTACAGGTTTATGAGTGTACAGTCATGTCTTTGGTTCTGTGGTTCTGTCACTTTAACACCCAGGAGAGCGGACAGTTTCTGTTGCCTTATCTCCCTGTGAGCCCCCCCGACACACACACACACACACACACCAGCACACACCAGCACCACGGTCTATCCTTCCAATGCAAACATGTAAGCTCTGACAGCGTAAATGGCGCCATACACAGCCAATCCTCAGTTGCACCAGGGGCAAAAGATCTCCTTCTCTTCCACTGGACGTGTTCCCTTTGTGGAGATGGGACAGAGACACAGGCTAGCTCTCCTTTTGAAAGTAAAGTGCCTGCTCAATAATGCAGACACGGGTGATATTTTAAATACTATTTGGTTAAAAAACCATCACGTTCCATCAAGTATCATGGGACATTTCAAAATTATTTGTTTGAGGCATGTTCATATTTTTTTAAATATCTTGAGTGCGGTAAATCATTGACGCCTGTTCTTTGGTATTTAAAACATTAATACGTTCAATGCTCGTCTGTCTGCTAACAACAGGTTTTTTATTTTTTACCACCAGCCTTTCCAATGTAGACCTCTACTCTTGATAAGTCTTCCAAAGGGGGGAAAAATGGGTGTATCACTTTACTTTTCAAACCATTTGTGGTTCTTGTGCAAATCCTCCAAGTGATTGTGCAAGGCGGGGTTCCAGAACTTTGAATGTAAAAAAAAAAGAAAAAAGAAAAACTTAAGCAAACATTGACAGGGTGTTATTCAGAACCATGTGATTTGTAGCTGCATCTTATTCGCCCAGAGGAATCCACAGTGCCTGCTTGGTACGGTAAACATGGACTGGTTATGTAGCTCGACCTGTTCTCATCAATATATTTTAGTCTTTGAAAAATAAAAAATTGTTCTCATGAAGTGAGTCACTGAACATCAACGTGATGTATGTTACCTCCTGACTTATGTGTGTTTAGCCAAGTACAATAGTACAATGCCCAATTACGTTTGTGAAGCAGTAGTATCCAAAGCATGTTCAGAATGTTGCTCTCCTCTAAACAAGAACTATGGGATTCCTATTTTGTTTCAGTTGGGACTTGGAATCCATTACATGACCATGCATGGAGCTTATTTGATATCATATTTTTTGGTGTCTAGAGACTAATCTTTTATACCCGATCGCAAGTACGTGCTTTATTGCTTAATGTATGAACCAGGGTACTGAGTGTGTGATTTCTGAAATGAGAAATACCCTTGTGAAGGTGTGGACGGTATTGCCCCGAGGGATTAAACATGTTCTTAACTTGAGAAAAAAGGTGTGGCATAGTTTATTTTTTTGTTTAGTGTTCTTTGTCATGATTTAGTGCAGTTCAACGAACAGTTCCCAGACATTTCTAATAAAGGGGGCTCCCCTTGAGTGCCAGTTATAACATAGTAACGCAGGAGCTCATCCCAAGCACAGGTTATGGTAACATAGGTGCTGTGGCTGTGCGGTTATTTGCTCATAGACCATGCTGTAAAGGGTGTGCCCAGCTTCGGTTCAGCTCGGTGAAAAGGCACATCAATGAGTAACTGAGCCTCCAGTCTATATGCTCTGTCACAACAGTGATGCAAGAACCCCATCCCAGTCATACCAGTCTGTCCTGTGGGAAGGACAGGTGACTGGAGCTTCGTTAGTGAGTCGCCGTAGAGTGCGGAGTGCAGCAAAACATGAGTGAAGCTCTGGGTCACATATGCAGAAAACATTTTATTTCAAATTTATTTTTAAATCAAGATATTGTCCCCAGGTTAATCCTATGTTCTATTTTATTTCCGTGGCAAACAATTTACATTGTCCGTAACGTTTCATGGCAAAACATCTACGCTGTCCATATCTTTTCATGGAAAAACATCTACATTGTCCATATCTTTTCATGGCAAAACATCTTTGCTGTCCATATCTTTTCATAGCAAAACATCTACATTGTCCATATCTTTTCAAGGCAAAACATCTACATTGTCCATATCTTTTCAAGGCAAAACATCTACGCTGTCCATATCTTTTCATAGCAAAACATCTACGCTGTCCATATCTTTTCATGGCAAAACATCTACGCTGTCCATATCTTTTCATGGCAAAACATCTACATTGTCCATATCTTTTCATGGCAAAACATCTACATTGTCCATATCTTTTCATGGCAAAACATCTACATTGTCCATATCTTTTCATGGCAAAACATCTACGCTGTCCATATCTTTTCATAGCAAGGGTATGCAATCTTTCTTTTCGGAGTAATGACTTGACAGCTGATAGTTCTGCATATCTTAGAGCAAGTGCTAACCTGCGCCGTGGGACGACTTATTCTCTGAAAATTATTTCTCCAGTGACCATTGACGTCCTCGTTAATCACAATTCTACCATGGTTTCAAATGCATAGATTTATTTTTAAAAATGTATTATTTCCACATGTGATTTGAAGCTTATTTTAACGAGTGAAAATAGGATCAGCAGGAAGTGTTAAACGTCTCAAGTCTGAAATTATCCGCCTCTGAAAGGCATGTCATTAGTGGAATGTGCTATGAATACTGTGTGCACTAATTTCACAGTCTACCCTGTAGGGCTAGTCTGATGGCTCCTTTATTTAAGGGCTGAGCCAAGGTGACGGGAAGAATGCAGCTTCATTCAGCACATTTTTATTTTTTATATTTAGGCTTGCAAAAACGGCACCTGGAACGGTGACGGTTACCACTAAACACATACGTATGGGGGAGTCTGTGGTGTCGTGTGCCATCATCTGACCGATCTGGATTTGTTTACGGCGCGATTCACTTGTTTTTCCAAGACTTCGCAACTGTGGTTCGACTCCACTCGCCTGCATCGCTGTCTCTTTTGTGTGTTGTTGCCGAGGGCAATCCCTGATCTGCACGATTACCACTCCAACCAGTTTGTCTGCCTCCTTCTTTCAAAAACCGAAAACCTGTCACACCGGACCTGTCACGCATCCCGCAGCCGTGTGCGCATGCACACACACACACACACACACACACACACACACACACACCTATACACACACACGGTGCGTACAAACATGCACACGTACACACACAGTGTATACACACGCGGTGCGTACAAACATACACACGATGTGTACAAACATGCGCACATACACACACGGTGTACACAAATGCACCAATAACAAACAAAAAAACTTCTAATAACAAAACCTCCTTTAGAGGGCATAAGAACAGGATAAAAAAAATTTTTAAATGAATAATTGAAACTGAATAAAACTGACTTAATGTCTTTGTATTTGTTTTCTTTGGATCTTTATATGTAAGTGTTAAAATTAAGTTCAAATTGCACAGGTTCTTCTATATCTGAGTCACATTGGATGTGTTAGCAGGTGGTGGATCGTGTTTGGTGGTAAGGGAGTTTGCAGTGCGGGAGACCCAACCCCAGTGAATATAAAATGTGTATTAAATGTGAGCCAGTGTGCATGAGTGTGTGGCTACATTCAGCCTTCAAATACAGCTCTAACAACGACTGCTGAATGACGAGAGTGGCCACAGGCTCCACTGTGTTGTGTGACAGCACCTGTACCCTCATATTACAGGCATTGAGTAGACGCTCTTATCCAGAGCGACTTACACAACTTTTTTTTTTTAACTTTTTAACTTTTACATGGTATCCATTTTGTACAGCTGGATATGTACTGAAGCAATTGAGGTTAAGTACCTTGCTCAAGGGTACAACGGCACTGTCCTAGTTCCCTAACCACATTACTACACTCCCACCTCATGTGTCCTTATCTGCCCCCTTCTGCAGTTTCAGCAGTCCGTTTCCAGTGAACTCGAGGCTCTGGGGAGAAGCTCCTACACACTCTGTGTCGACGGGCCTCTGATCATTAGACAGGCCTTTCACCCTGAAGCCTCTAAAAAGGTAAGTGACCCACATGGTTTTTTATGTATGCTAAGCAGTGACCCCAGTTTTACTTTTAAATGACCCCGTCTTCTTTCTGATTATCTCTTGTTAATGCAGCTCAGTAAAAAATGAAGAGACCGCCCCGTATTGTTTGAAGAAGAATCAGGGTTTCTCCACCAAATATTTATTGTTGAAATATAATAAATATAAATAATAATAATAAATATTAATATTTTTATAGCAAGGAAAGCATGACAAAAGGACACTACAACAAAAAAAAAAAAAAAAAAAAAAAAAACAAACAAAAGAACAGAACAAGACAATATAATAAGATATAAAATATAAAAAAGAAAAAAAAAGAATAAATAAATAAAAAAAAAAAAAGTAAGTTAAAGTTTAGTTTATTTTAGATTTTTTTTTTATGTTTTGAAAGTGTGATACTGAGTTTGCTTTCTTAAATTGAGTGGGAGCTTGTTCCAGAGTTTTGGCAACACCACTGAGAAGCAAGTCACTTCCTTTCTCTTTACTAGAAATCGGAACAACCAAACACATTTTCTGATTAGCAGAATTGAAAGCTTCCTATGCGAATACACTGTTATTTCTGTTTATTTTATATTATTCAGTGTATAGCAACACTGTAGTTTTTGTATTTTGACCAGTTGTCATTTTCTGCAAATAAATGTTCTGAATGACGGTGTATTTGTTTGGAATTAAAATCAAATGTGGTCAATAGTTCATGAAAGAATAGTTTTTATATATCAAAAATAATTTACACATACACAGACTGAAAGTGAAAATTTTATGTGGTCTTTAAATTGGTTCCAGAGCTGTACTGTACATTAACTAAATGAAGATTGTGTACCCAACACTTTAGTGCACTAAATGGATGAGTGTGTACTGTATTACACTAACTAATATAAATGAATGGGTTTTGCTGAGAAATTAATGAACGTCACGCTAAGCTTTTACTTGTGGCTTCTTGACACCCAACCACCATTTTCCTCCTGATCTGTAGGTCTGCTGGTGTTTGTGTGGCCTTGGGTGTTAAATGTTAAATGTCAATTAGCTGAAATGTGGGGCTAATTTTAATTTGATCCCTTTTGGCTATAATGCATTTAGCTTTGCATGAAGCACATAGACATAATGACCTGAATGAACCAGGGTGAGTGACTGAAAGATACCCGTCTCATTATGAAAAATTTTGACTAACTGATGTCATTCCTCATCTCTCCTCCAGAACCTGGTTCTTCCAGATTGTTTTTACTCTTTTGTGGATCTGAAGAAAGAGTTTCACAAATGTTGCCCAAACGCTGGCCTGGAAAAGGACCTGACCCTGTCCTCCATGTTGGAGTGTATCCTTCCACACTCTCTATTTATATCACGCTGAGCACAGTGTATGCTCGGTGTATGTTTGCATCAGTCAACAGCTCCCCAGTTTAAAACAATGATTTATGAACCTCGATATCTCAGCTGTGTGCTGACGCACTTTGACGGAGAGCAGGCTGATGTTAGCGTTGGGGCTGATCAATTTAACTTCCTGTCTTTTTGAGGCTCTTGGCAAACGGCAACATTTAACTGTAAATGTAGTGTTTGAGATTAATAGCATGTAGTGTTGTTTTGTAATGCACTACGTAATGCATTGGCCTTAACCAGGCGTGTAGATCTCTGTATACCTGCACTGGCAGAGCAGGTAGCGGGCATGCAGGGGGTGAGGAGCATGGTCCTGCTGACCCTGCATCTCCTATCTGACCCCTACAGTGAGTACAGCTACCATCACATCAACCCTGCTCTCGCCCGTCTATCCATGCAGGATAATGATAAAATGTGTTGAGGCTTTTCAAAACTGCAGCTGTCTGTGTAAAAAAAATAAAATAAATAAAGCCTCAACATATTTTATCATTATCCTGCTCTCCCCCATCTATCCATCCATATAACTGCAGGATAATGATAAAATGTGTTTAGGCTTTTCAAACTGTAGATGTGCCGTGTCCCGTATGAAGCACGACCTTCGGGGTTTGAAACCCATCTAGATTTCGCATCAATGATTAAATGGTTTCACCATTAGGAGCTTGTTCGAATGAGCACATGTCTGAGACTAATACTGTATATCCATGAATAAAATCGCTGTGTGAATCTGAATAATATTTGATTATAGGAGACTTGCAGTTGTATATCTGTTTACTAACACAGGTACAACTGTTCTCTTTGACATTTAATGAAATCTTAAATTGATAAATGTTTTTGCAGATCACAAATTCACCTGCTGTGAAACTGTCAAGTACAAATTTGAATCAGGAGCATGGTAAGTATGATAATATAATATAAATTCCAATTTTGCATGGTCTGTTTCCCGAGAATGCCCTCCCCTACCCCCCCCAACGTAAACGGGATGAATGTATATCCTTGGGGATGAGAGAGGACTGTCCTGATTGCTGCTGCGTGTACAATTTTGTCTAATAGTATATTAGCATTAAGCTCGTCAGCTTTATTTTAAATCCCGCACCGCTTATGTGCTCAACTGCAAAAAATGAACTACTGAACTTCTACTTAACTAATTAACACTACGGTTTGTCCCAAATTGTATTCCATTAACTTCCCATCAGTAACACGCACAATCACTTAATTCTTGGTCTGACAACATGTATGAACAAACCTTCAATTAGCCCTGTGTGTGTCACTAAAAATCATCCAGAGCATAGTTCAATCATAAAATACACGTTTGCTGCTTTCAGACTTTCTGGGTTTAGTTGTTCTGAATCCTCAGTCTAAATCGTGAAGGCTGCGATATTCTTTTATAGCGATATTCTTTTATAATCTGTCTTACCATTATCACTCACCTTTACCAAATGGACAGAGCCCTGGTGACTGTCTGTGTTTCCTTGTAGCAGTAAGAGCGAGGCGGTGGACAGTGAGACTGTCATCCGAGCCAGAGGGCTTCCATGGCAGTCATCTGACCAGGACATTGCCCGGTTCTTCAAGGGCCTCAACATTGCCAAGTAAGAGGGTTGGAAAAGTAGAAATGTCCATACGTTAGCATTGATATTAGCATTAGTTTTGCAACAAATATTTCTGAAAGTAAACTATTTTCAGAAAGGCTGTGTGTTACGAAGTATGACATTACTGTAATCCTATTTTTAGAAATTGGTGGTCGTTGGGTATTGGTATATTCAAAGGATATGTTTTCGATCTTAATTCAACTGTGTCAAATCTTTTTGGGTAAGGAACGTGTGCGTGTGTGTGTGTGTCTGTGTGTGTTTTAGGGGTGGTGTGGCCTTGTGCCTGAATGCCCAGGGGAGGAGGAACGGAGAGGCCTTGGTTCGCTTTGTTGACCCTGAACAGAGAGACCTGGCTCTGGAGCGCCACAAACACCACATGGGAAGCCGCTATATCGAAGTGAGCCTTCTCTGCTAATAACTTGTACACCTGAGGCCTGTTTCACTAAGCAGGATTACTGAGTTGACTGGATCACTGCACTGAGTTAAACCCAGAACAGCTCTTTTTAATGTTCCAGATTTTGGAGAGTTCCAGTTATCAAGCTAACGCGGTAATTCTGCTTTGTGATACAGGCCCCAGGTCTTACTAAAGGTATAAAGTGTTTACTCCAGTTCACACTGAATCTAGTTCACGTTAAATTCCATTTCACATTAAAGTTGATTCTTGTTCTACACAGATAGAGGTAGAGGTTTGGCCCATACTCTAAGTCATGCGTTTCATCAGGGTTAATCAAATGGTATTCATTATATTCTACTTTCATGAATTACTGCTGCAATATGAGAACATCAGTGGCAAGCATGCACAGATACTCACATGTTGCTTGTTGGTAAACCTGTGGTATAAGACATAGTGTTTTACATGAGCAATGACATATTTGCAATAGAACCCCTGTTCTGACCCGGAATGAAAATGACTTCCTGTAAATGATTTAAATGTAGGCTGAATTATGGTCATTCATAAACGGTTGTGTCTATAGTATGTATAAATTATACTATACAGAATTGTAATAAAGGGCTGGGGAAGAGGAGTGATGTGTCAGAGATATGCCAGGATAAATTCTGACCAACATCACTGATAATGCATAACCTTGGGTTGAACTTTACAATTCAGATATTCTCACGCGCAAAAACAGAATGAGCTGTAAATGTTTTCTGTACTTACCGTTGCAGGTCTACAAAGCGACAGGAGAAGAATTCTTGAAGATAGCCGGAGGTGAGATTTTTTTAATTTTTTTTAATTTTAATTTTATTTTGTGAACCATAGTTTTTCGTACTCATATTTCAAAGCAATGGTAATTGAAGTAAATATATATATATAAAGCAAATGATAACATAGACCTTCACCTTATTAATTGAACAGAATGAACAGAATTATGATATAGGACTGGAGATCCTTTATCTATCCTGTGATGTGATCTATGGTTCTGTATCTGGCCTGGGTTCTGTACCTCGTGCTGTGGGACTGAATGGGGCTTTGTGAGAGAGGTTTCCTCGGTGACCTACAGCAGGTACTTGAGGAAACTTTACCTCAGCAAACAGCGGCGCGTCTGTTCGTAGCAGCCCCCGCTGCAATGTGCTTCTGAATGGGCAGCCGACCAGTGAACAGCGCAGGCCTGACAGCAGACCGAGACAAAGGGCAAGCCTGCCTGTCTCTTCTTCACAGGCCTTTCTCAAGATTATTGGGCTTCTGCAGTGAAGGGAGATTCATAGAAAATAAGGGATGGTAAAAAAAACTAAAAAGACATTACAATTATGGGCCATATTTACTGGTAATTTTTAAATAATTTAACTGACTACACAGTAATTTAGTGTAATTTCTTATTGAAACGCGTGTTCCTGTTGTAAATTTGATCTTTAACGTACTGAGTCTTAAATTTGTTCTTCCAAGAATACAATACTGTGGCTAATCTTGATTTTAATGCAATTTCCAGGCTTATTATTGCTAAAACTGCTTACATCCAAAAGTCAGAGAAATTGGTTGTGTGTGAGGATTACAGACTGTTTAAGATCAATATCTACGGGACAATGTGCAGGCACTGAGAAATGAACAACTACAAGTTAGGAATCTTTAAATAATGCTGGGAAAGAACCATGCTCTTTTGTGCTCATGTTTACAAGACTAAATCTGCAGAGGAAAATTTTATTTCATTCAACCTGAAACAAGTTTCTGCAACTTGTTTTTGAGAATGACAGGATATTCAAGACCTAAGCCACGAAGAAAAGGTGAAGAAAAAGGCAGTGTTGCTAAACAGCCCTTGTGACACTGAAAGGTCCCTGTGAGGTTGCACAGGCGTTGAGATTGCTTGACATTGGTTATTTTTTTCCTGTACAGGGACTTCTAATGAAGTGGCCCAGTTCCTGTCCAAGGAGAACCAGGTGATCATTCGGATGCGGGGGCTGCCGTTCACCGCCACCCCAGAAAACGTGCTGGGTTTCCTGGGGCCGGAGAGCCCGGTGACCGATGGCAGTGAGGGGCTGCTCTTCGTCAAGTACCCCGATGGGCGGCCCACCGGAGACGCCTTTGTGCTGTTCGCTTGCGAGGAGTACGCCCAGAACGCCCTGAAAAAGCACAAGAACATCCTGGGGAAGAGATACATCGAGCTGTTCCGCAGCACGGCCGCAGAGGTCCAGCAGGTACCCATCCCAAATCTCCTCCACCCAGTCAGCACTGAGCTCCACCTTCATCAATTACACTGCTCATTAGCATTCTGTTAAATGAACCAGTGCACTGGTTTGACTCGCAGCTAAACTTCATCATCACTGTTGCCTTTTACAAAGGACACATTTTATAGAATGCCGATACTCTGTATGTGCGTTATTAACTTATGCTGATCGACCACATATCTGCATTCCTCTATCAAACTGAACTAAAACATGACTTCCTCTTTGTCTGTTCCCTCTCACTGAACTGAACTAAAACATCACTCCCTCTTGTCTGTTCGCTCTCAGGTTCTGAACCGCTACATGTCCACCCCTCTGATCTCCACGCTGCCCCCGCCCCCTATAATGAGCATGCCTGTGCTGGCCACGCCCCCCTTCCTGACCTCCAGCAGTAGTCGGGACTGTGTGCGGCTGAGGGGGCTCCCGTACACCGCCGCCATAGAGGATATCCTGGAGTTCATGGGCGAACACGCCATCGACATCAAGCCCCATGGCGTCCACATGGTGCTCAACCAGCAGGTGCGACTAATTAACGCTGCCAGTGAACCAACCTCTTCCTTCACACTCACTAACACTGACCGTCTCGTGGATCAAATCCCTTCCTTCACACTCACTAACACTGACCGTCTCGTGGATCCAATCCCTTCCTTCACACTCACTAACACTGACCGTCTCGTGGATCCAATCCCTTCCTTCACACTCACTAACACTGACCGTCTCGTGGATCCAATCCCTTCCTTCACACTCACTAACACTGACCGTCTCGTGGATCCAATCCCTTTTTTCACACTCACTAACACTGACCGTCTCGTGGATCCAATCCCTTTTTTCACACTCACTAACACTGCCCGTCTCGTGGATCCAATCCCTTCCTTCACACTCACTAACACTGACCGTCTCGTGGATCCAATCCCTTTTTTCACACTCACTAACACTGACCGTCTCGTGGATCCAATCCCTTCCTTCACACTCACTAACACTGACCGTCTCGTGGATCCAATCCGTTTTTTTCACTCACACTCCCAACACCGTGTGTCGTGACTTAAGAGACATCTCGATCAGTCTCTCCCAAGCGCAGTTTTGTGACCCACAGATCTGAACCCAAAGGGTCACGCTAGCTCACACTCAGATCCGCACTCAAATTTCAAATCTCAAATCTCCACCATCGACTAAACGCAAAGTCTCAACCCCACGCAGGGCCGGCCCTCTGGAGACGCCTTCATCCAGATGAAGTCGTCGGACCGAGCGTTCCTGCTGTCTCAGAAGTGCCATAAGAAGATGATGAGGGACCGCTACGTGGAGGTGTTCCAGTGTTCCACAGAGGAGATGAGCTTTGTGCTAATGGGGGGCACTCTCAACCGCAGCGGTCTGTCGCCCCCACCCTGCAAACTGCCATGTAGGTCCCGGGGGCTCCCCGCTTTACACCTCATTTATTAAGACAAGGGGTGCTTGGCTGAGTAAAGAATTAAGTGCGGATCAGGACTTTATCATACTCCACATTCTTAGTAGGGGAGTATAAAAGTATTAGCAGGCGAACATTTAATCCTGGAAATGGCTCAGTACTCGAATGGCGGAACTGAGTCAGTGACTGTACTCTGTGGTATGTTTGCCCTTCATCCCAACGTAGATTTATCGAGATAAGATTTCCTCTTATCATCCAGAACACAATGTGACCGCTAATGCTCTTGTGAACAATCGCTAAATAATAGATGGTAAATGTGCAATGCTGAATAAAGTCATGCCGCTGTTTGCATTAAGATTTTGCCTTACCTTTAGTCTCGTTGCAATCGCTGCCGGTAAGTGCCTGGAAGGTGGTTCAGATCTGCCAGGTAAACGTTTACTTGTTGAGTGGAGTGGACCTTGACTGATTAGGGGAAAATAAACCACCTCTAAGGTCACCTCTGCTGTGTCAACATGTCCCACTCTCCTGCACGAGGAGGCGAGAGGCCCACGGGCAAATGCAGCCTGTTTGTGTGTAAATACCTCCACATAGATTGCGCCTTGTGTGTTTACATTGATCCCAAACCTGCAGACCAGGGGGGTATGCCACAAAATTTTTAAATTTGTTTCTGATTTTTCTCTCCCAATTTAGTAGCCAATTGAACCCCTATTCTAATTCAATTCCCCTGTAGCAACCGCTAGAGAATCACCGCTATACAACCCTGTCAACCGCTAGAGAATCACCGCTATACAACCCTGTCAACCGCTAGAGAATCACCGCTATACAACCCTGTCAACCGCTAGAGAATCACCGCTATACAACCCCGTCAGCCGGTAGTAGGAAGGAGGGCGCAACGTCCTCTACAGGGCGCGACTCCTTGAGCTCCTGACCGTGATTCCAACTTGCCCAGGGCCTTTTTTGTGCGTAGCGATTCTCTCCGAGCCCCTCCGCCCCTCCACCCACCCGGAAGCAGCCGCCAATTGCTGCACCGGCCGCGCTCGGATCTGGCAGGATCGAGGCGCGAACCCCGATCCTCAGAGTACAACTGCACCGACTGAAAGTCTGCACTCTTACCGTTGTACCACCGCGGCGGCCTGTGAAGCAGCATTACTTAGTTAGCTGGATAACTGCACTGAGTAAAACCCAGAGTTAGCTGGATAACTGCACTGAGTAAAACCGGGAACAGCTCTTTTTACTTCAGTCCATGTTCCATATTTGGGAGGGTTCCGAGTTTACCTGGTGCAGTTATCCAGCTAACTAAGTAATCGTGCTCGAAACCGAAGTAATCCTGCTCTTGCAACTGACTGCGTTATTCCAAAGATGAGAACTGGACACTATGGGTCTGAATTGGCTGGCTGCTGTGCTCAGTGGAGTGTATCTCTGCTGTTTTAATTAGCCTGTAGAGTCCATAGACTGGGCTGTGTTACGAGGGTCTTGTTGTCTCCCTACCCGCAGGCCTGTCTCCCCCAGCCTACGCTGCGTTCCCAGCCCCCACCGCCTTGCTGCCCGCCGAGGCGGCCCTGTACCAGCCCCCCCTGCTGGCCACGCCGCGCATTGCCCAGCCCCCGACCCACAGCGCTGCACCCGCCTTGGCCTTCTACCAACCCCAACCGCACGCCCAGCTCTACATGAACATGAACATGAACTACACTGCCTATTACCCCAGGTGAGCGCCCCTGGGGGTGTGAGCAGGGCTCCTGAACCATGAGCAGAGAGAGATGCAGTCCTTGGGCTTTTCTTTTTGATTCTATGACATCAGTTGATTACACGGTTCATGCATCTCCTCTAGTTTCTCAGGCCTGTATTAGGTGCAGCAGATTCTGGCTCTCTCTACTCTAGAGCAGGACTCCTCAAATGTGGTCCTGGAGCTCAGGGCTGTGATCCAGAAGTATTTTCAGCATTCTCTGAAACGCTAACACTCAGAGCTGGGGAACACTGTTATATTGGGAGAATAAAGGCAACAATCAGATGGTTGATAAATAATCAAGTGTTTCAAAGCCCCACTGGCATAAATGCCTTTAGATGCTGCAGCCATTCGGGGACCAGGGTAGAGTAGCCGAGCTTTCAGCACTGATGAACTACAGTTTGGGGATCCAGCGTTAGTCTAAAGTTGTACCCTCGACAGCACGACGTATTAACTACAGAGGTAGAAACTTAAATCCAGAAAAATGCAATACCAGCTAAGGAAATACACTGACATTTCAGAATCGCACCACATTCATAGTTGGATTATTTGAGAGAGGCTTTGCGGAAGAGGGTACGCTCAATCAGCAGCGGTGTGGGATGTACAGTATGCATTTCATACCTACGTTTTAAACTGGGCCTGTGGAAAGGCGGATGCGAGTGACAGTATTTATTATCGTGGTCTGATGTGGCGCTCACGTACGTGTCACTCTGCCCCAGCCCGCCCGTCTCCCCCTCCACGATGGGCTACTTCGCGGCACCTCCGGGGGCCATGACCGCCGCTGTGGCCGCCCAGCCGACCGCCTCCATGATGCCCCAGCCGGGAGCCCTGGTCAGGATGCAGGGCCTGCCCTATAACACTGGCGTCAAGGACATCCTCAGCTTCTTTCAGGGGTACCAGGTCAGGACCTGCCCTTTTCTGCCCCTTCTCATCTCCTCCGCTTCCCTGCGCAGTGTTTACTGTTCCTGTGTGCCACGTTTACAGTGCTTACACTGACTACTGCGTATGTCTGCGCACCAGCAGCTTACGGTGTACAGGAAAGTCTGTGTGGAGCGACGCGTGTGTGTGTGTGCGCGTGCATGGAGAGTCGAGCGACACGCATGTGTGTGTGCGTGCATGCGTGCGTGCGTGAGGGGCAAATTGTATGGGCATATGTGCGTACATATGTGTGCACGTGCGTGTGTGCGTGTGCGTGTGCGTGTGCGTGCATGCATGCGTGCGTGCGTGAGGGGCAAATTGTATGGGCATGTGTGCGTACATATGTGTGTCTGTGTCTGTGTGTGTGTGTGTGTGTGTGCGCGTGCGCGTGCGCGTGCGTGTGCATGCATTTGTAAAGCATGGGGAATGGCGTGCAGAGTGAGAGAGGTTCTGTAAGCCCACCTACTGACTGTTGTAACTTGTGCTGTAGTACGCTCCCGATGACTACAGCAACCTGATACAGCTGAGTGATCAGGGCCGTGGCCTGATACAACCCAAAGAGTGGCTCTGTCTATAATGAGCCTGTGAAGGTAAGAGCCTGCATGGTACCACTGGCTCAGCGCTTCCCATAATGCTTTGGGCTGGTGGGGGGGTCTATCCAACAATCATCAGTGCCTTCAAATCAGCATGTCTTTCTGTGCATTTTTGGGAATCATTTTGTTTTCCATATGCCAACTGGATTACGTGTTGTCCTATTTTTCTAGTAGCTGTCTGATTAATTCCTAATGCTTTTAACTAACCACTAACCATTATATCTAATCCTCAGATTCCTGTCCATTCGGAATACCTCTGCTAGGATTTTTCTAATCGTAGTTCAGTGGTCAGTCTGATGCTTTTGTCTGATGGAGGTTGTGTGGTTTCATTCTGGGGAGGCTCCTAAGTGCAGTAATGTCAGGAATGCAGATCAGAATCCGAGTACATCCTGGCTTTACTGACTGGTTATCTGAACAGATGGATAACTGGATAAAATGTCTGTGCTGTACCTCTGCTATCAATGAGGCTGATAAAACTTCTGTGAAGCAGAAAGATATACTAACTAAATCAATACTGATAGACCATGTACGAGTACTTGTGCAATTATAAAAATATACTAACAATCAATACTGATAGACCATGTACGAGTACTTGTGCAATTATAAAAATATACTAACTAAATCAATACTGATAGACCATGTACGAGTACTTGTGCAATTATAAAAATATACTAACTAAATCAAAACTGATAGACCATGTACGAGTACTTGTGCAATTATAAAAATGTACTGTACTTGTCCTGTAGTAAGTTAGGCTCTACTATAATCCGTTTGCACAGAAGTTCTCTTAGCCTCGTCACAAAGACCAGTGTATTTTTCTACAAGCTCAATATCTCTGTAATCACTTATTCTCTCATCTGTCCCTCTCCTGGGTTTTCTGCCTTCTCAACTTTTTCTAATTCCGCCTATTTAACCGTATTTATTCATCATAACACAAGACATTATTCTGCGTTTGTGCTGGATACTTAAAAAGCACCGAGGTCGTTTCTGAGAAACTGAAACCGAAACCGAAACAGCCAGCGGTTAACTTGTGAATTTTCCCGAGAACAGTTGAAGCCTTTGGCTTTTGCTCTTGTGGGTGTTCTGTGAAGCGTATTGTTAAACAACTGGTTGTGAAATACGCGATATAAATATTGATTTTAGGAGCCCTATAAGGAAAGTGTGATTTGTCTCCATTATACTTGATTTGTGCTTTTGTTGGCGCTCTCTCTCAAATCTTCCCCCCCCGTCAGTTAAATCTGATGGTAATGGATAGATCTTAGTTGCCCTTTCACCACTAAAGCTGAGCAGATAAAGAGGAGCCACAGCGCAGTAACCATGGAGACTGCCGTCAGGGCCGAGGCTAAGCCGCGGGCTGCGTTGTGTCGTTTCTGCAGCTCCAGCCGGACGCCGTCCTCCTGTTGTACAACTTCAGCGGACAGCGCAGCGGCGAGGCCCTGGTGACCTTCCCCAGCGAGGAGACGGCCAGACACGCTGTGGCCGAACGCTCAAACCACCCCCTCTCTGGACACCCCGTTCACCTGGCCTGCTGCAGCTGACCGCGCCGGGGGGAGGGGCGCCCCACGGCACCCCCTCTTGCCACCGCAGCCCCAACACCCGGCGCCTCTCCCCTTCTGTCTGGAGGTAGAGGGAGAACAACGGGACTGCTGAAAGCGGCTTTACATACGCAGCGCATCGGATCGCCGCGTACTCACTACGTCACGTCCTCTCCGTTAGTTCAACCTCTACACCACTAATCCCCTTGCACTAATGCACTAGGCATTCTCCTTGGAATGACCATTTCACAAGTCAATTTCCTCAACACAGCAGTTGATCTCGAGACCTTCCCGTCATTCAAATCCCCTAGTTGGTTCTCTACATCACGCAAGCATTTATGACATATGAACAACGGCTACATTCAACTACCCGTCAGAGGAAAATGAAAGCACTGTTGATTGTAGACATGGCGCCGATTTAATCCAATTTATGCCAAAATGTGCAGTAATTGATGTTATTCACATGAAGATGTCCAGTTGCTTGATGATGGGAAGTTATCTAGGAGGTTAACAGGGTACGACCCCATCATACAGAATGTGCATTAACTAAGACTTTAAAACCAACATTCAGTACTTTATGTTCTCCCACTGAATCAAAATCTACTGCGTGCCCCAAATGTGCCTTAACTGTCAAAACTTCTTTAATTTGTTAAAAAATGGACTTTCTTTCTTTAAATAAGAATCGGTAGTTTAGATTTTAAAGAGTTTACTTTATGGTCTTATCTGCATGCACATTGTTTACACAGAATCTATTGTAAAAAGGCTTATTTTTGGCATTTACCAATGATTATGCTGTCAAGAGCGTTCTTTAGATTGTCCCTCGTTT
The DNA here is from genome assembly GCA_022702515.1 of Ilyophis sp. 1 JC-2022. Taxonomy (NCBI): domain Eukaryota; kingdom Metazoa; phylum Chordata; class Actinopteri; order Anguilliformes; family Synaphobranchidae; genus Ilyophis; species Ilyophis sp. 1 JC-2022. Next base: position 35,886,449 of record CM040399.1, on the reverse strand, counting down.
GTGTACAAACCGTAAAAAGCTGCATGTGAAAGTGCCAGGAGTGAGCAGACCGCAAGATGCAGGGCAACTTTTGATTTGTTATCATCGTGCCTTATGTGTGCAATTTCAGCAGAACAAAGTGTGACTGCACCTCTCTGGAGGTAGAAAGGAGGTTTTTTTTCCCTTTCAAACAAGTTTGAAACTTGTAAAATTTAGAAATACTGTACGTGTTGTATGTAATAATAAATGAAAATTAATGTGGCTTGTGTATTTTCCATTTCCACATATTTAAACTGAAGTGTTGATGTAACCCATTTTATCTAATCACATCCAGTCTCCACTGGTGTTCAGGGTTTGTGTGTGTATATAATGGACCAATTGAAGCCAGGACTAGGGCGGTCATGATCACTGTTTAACAGTCATACCGGCAGTTATGAAAATACACACGGTTAAATTATTTGTATAATTATATGTTTTTTTGTTTCTTCTTGCATAACTTATGCTTATTAAAAAGCAGTCGCGCGCTTATTTTCAATTATAGAATGAAGAACAACTGTAATGTAGTCTGCTTCCGGTGATGCGTCTTTAAAAATACGCTCTCCTCTGTAGACACTGGTCAGAAATGGTAGAGAGGGGAAGAAGTGACTGTTGATTTAAGTGCTAATGTTGATTTAAGAGACCTGGGGTGCGTTTCCCAAAAGCATCTTAATTTAAGACGCTCTTAGAAACGCTCGTAGATTAATGATTACTCCAGACCAGTCGTAGTCGGTTAAGTGCGTTTTAGAAGCCCATAAATCACATATTTTTCGTGTTCATTTCATTTTACGGTTACCATAACCAGATTGTTTTTTATAGTGATGGTAGATATTATACAATATTTACATTTATTTATTTATTTTTATATATCTGGAAATGACCCATAAAAGGCATTCATTCCTTAAATACCCCTATAAATAAATAAGTTTGAGACAAGTAAAATCAGTGGGGGAAAATTTATTTCAAAAGAAAATTGACGCGCTAAGCGGCCATGTATTGGGCACGGGGTTCGCGTCTCCCAATCTATCGCCCCTCCTCCTCCCGTATCAGCAGCACCACATACAGAAGTACAGAGATGTAAAATCCAGGGATCAGAAAGAAAAAGTTCTATGTGTTTCTTCCACCCATGAACTCAGCCAGCTGATTTTATTAATTAGTTCTACCTCCTCGTTGAAGAATTGTACAAATCCAGGTGATTGGAACTAAATACTGGGGAGGACTTTTTACTTTCTGAAGCCGGATTTTACACCTCTGGTTAAGTAGCACTTAAGAGGTGACTGTACGTTCGCGCTTTAAGAACTGTTTTGGGAAACGCGTGTTACAAGTTAAAGAGCCATCGTAGAATCGCACGTTGAAATCGCACTTAACCCTATGATTGATCGTTATCGGGGAACGCACCCGTTCGTTTTTGTCCTACAATAATTAAAAAAAAACTCAAGATTCTTAAGTCAACTTTAGATACTGTGGTGGTGGGATAACCATTCTGACTTTCCCCAATTGGAAGAATAAGCGAGGAAATCCACAACAAGAACTTCTTCCTCCTTGGCAGGAAGGTATTCCTGTGTTACTGCACCGCTAGAGTTCTCAAACTCAATCATAGAGACTCCCTGTGTAAGCTGGTTTTCATTCAAAGCAACTCTGAATAGTAATAACCTGTTAACTGTTCTTAATTCGACAATGTCTACTGAAGGATGATTTAGTCTTAAGGTCACATTGTGTCAGAAATAGCAGATTCAATTATAGACTGACAGGTGAAATCATGGTCCTAAATGCTGAAAATCTGCACACCTAGGGGGTATAGTACTAAGCAGGATTTCTGAGTTAGCTGGATAACTGCACCAAGTAAAACACGGAACCTTCCCAAATCTGGAACATGGACTCAAGTAAAATGAGCTGTTCCGGGTTTAACTGAGTGCAGTTATCCAGCTAACTCTGTAATCCTGCTTCGTAGTATACCCCCTCCAGCCCCAGGTCACTGAAACTGACCTTCTGAAAATGTTCAATGACAGAGCAAATGGTATTGAGCCAAACCTGCGTTACGTTGGAATGCGGTAAAGTAAGTAGATCTTATTGTAGACCTTTTTCAATTACCTTAACTGGTCAAGATCTTGGCTGAGACGAGAACCAGTATAACAGTAGTGCCCCAAGACTGAGATTGACAACCGCTGCCTTACACTTCAATAGAGACACAGACACAAGGCACCATTTCTACATTTTTCTTTTTATTGATACACTACCCATTAAGAGCATCAGATGCAAGGTATTCCCTTTGAATATCTCAAAAAAAAAAAAAAAAAAGCACTGCATTCTTAAAAATTACAAAATGTTAAAATACAAAATGTACATGAAATTACAACACAAGGCCCTGTAAACATCTGCGAGACCTGTACTTCCCTTTATTTTACAAAATGTTTATTTTATTTCCGTTTTCCCCAACCTTTAGGAATGACAACCATTATTAGAGTATCAAAAATATAGTTGTAGAATGTGCTCTTGTCCATCAGAACGATCTTTGGTAATAATGAAGAGGGTGGCGGTGTGTGTAGAAGAAGGACCACTGGATGGAATTCCAGTTGGCCAAGGTGACGGGCGCTGTGCCAGTCCTAGACCAGTCTCTGCTCCCACTGTACCGCCACCGGTCGTTCACGCAAAGTTCTCCCTAAAAACCATTCCAAACCCATTCCGTGTGATTCGAGTTGCCGCTGACTTAAAGCTTGACATGAGTTTAAGGCATTTATCACAGTAATTTATGTAATTTTCAACTTTTCAAAATCATCCGACAGACCACATACAGTCGTGTGGCATAAAGGTTTTATGAATACGTGTAAATATGACAAACTGGAAGTGTAAGAGTTAAATGCATATGAATATTTTGTCCCCGATGACACCTCACATGTCTCAGCATGGTGTTACAAGCTTAGACTGCATAGCCTAATGCAGTCGTGTGCTTTTTCTCCGTTCAAATTCAAAGAGGATTTTTTAACAGTCTTGTATCTACAGTTTATTGGAACACACACACACATACACACGCACGCACGCAAACACAAGAATCTATTAAGACGCTTGTACTGAATCCTATACAAGGCGGATACACAGAAACAACTTATTCATATTGGAATATACACGTCTCACGTATTTCTACTGTAATATATTAAAAGCAACTAGACAGCTTCTACATCTATAGGCAACAAGGTTCTTTTGAAAGGCATCTGACAGAATTTAGTGCATAGAAAAACGTCACCATTTCATTGTGATTTCAACATGATTGTACAGAACCCACACTCCTCTACAATACTGTCAGCACTGCTCCGTCTCGCATCGACATCTCCAGAGTTGCTGCACCAATTTTTAAATAGAAAAATATACATGCAACAGTATCATTATCAAACGAATGAAAAGCGCTTAAGGCAGAGAGTCAAAGCAATCCTGCATAGATTTCTTTTTACAGTGTCCCCTGAATTTATTCATTTGCAATAAATAGACGAGAGCGTGTTTCCACTAGACATCTTTCAGAATTTCCAGCTGCATGCAAATCTTCCGATGACAATTTTAGCAAAACAACACAATGTTCTATCACTTTTTTTTTTTCTTTCTGCCTGGCTTTTCAGTCCATTTTGTTTGGATCACATGTACAATATAGTTTTCAAATCGATCATATCCTACCAGTTTTCATTTGCCATTATTGCAATCCGTTCTGCTGTCGCGTCGAAGAAGATCAGTACCACAGCAAACCTAACACAACCTTTCACAAAGGTTTTGGGAATCTAAAGCTCTGCCCTGAATGGAATCGAGGGTGTGCACATGAGAAGCCATGCTGTCCAGTGTGGACATTTCTAAAATTCAATCCTGAAAACTGCCAATGATTGAATGCATTAACAGGGGCTACAAAAGCCCAGGTCCTAGAGAAACCTAATCCAGTAAGAGTGCCACTCTTGAGCACTTTAATACTCAGCGAGAGAGGGATACCACTGCAGATCTCCAGGACCAGCGTGATGTAACCTGCTGGACAAACGCTTGGGAAATGGACTGAGAGCGGAATGGATTCAGGAGAGAAGCAGAGGGCCGTTTGTTCTTTATGCTGGGGTTCACCTTGTTCAGTGGAAATAATATATAATTATACCAATGAAGTCTGTATTGTGTTCCCAGCTCATAACACGGGTATAATCGTCAATGGTTTCGAACCTGCGACTTATATACATTTAAATATTATTAGTTTTCTGAAAGGCACACAAATGTTCCTGCACACCAGGAGTAATATTGCATCAGCGAGCTGAATGACCGAACCTTTCATATCATTTCCCATTCTGTACAAACTGGCAGGTTTCCACGATATTTACACGTGTATTTAATATTTACCCTAAATTTCTGGCTTCATGAAGCTGACAGGTATCAATGCGTTATTATAATTTGAAGAGTACCATTTCACCGAACGCATTTCGTTAGCACTGCAAAATCTTCACCAAATTGTCGACATAAAAAAATAGCTTGAGCTATGTTTTTTTCCTTTTTTTTATATTAACTTTTTTTAAAATATATATATTAATATTCAACTGGAGAGTCAACTATATAAAATGTAACAATCGTCCAAAGCTCCTAAACGCTTATAAGGCATTTGTGCTACCTGAATTATGGGAAAAGGGGAAAATATATATATAGTCATCTACAAAGTCAGAAATGTGGAATGTTGCATATAACAAAGCCCATTTCAGCTACAGGATGGAATGGTGTGTATCACTACCCAGCTCCACACACTGTGGGATCACTACCCAGCTCCACACACTGTGGGATCACTACCCAGCTCCACACACTGGGATCACTACCCAGCTCCACACACTGTGGGATCACTACCCAGCTCCACACACTGTGGGATCACTACCCAGCTCCACACACTGTGGGATCACTACCCAGCTCCACACACTGTGGGACGGGCCACGCTGATGTCCTGCAGTTGGCTATGCCATTTAAGGACTCACGGGGCACTGTGAGTACAAAGAGGACTCCTCCTGTAGATCACACGTTGCACACGCGTGCCTGGCCTGGCACACTTCTGCTGTCTGGGCAGGACAAGGTCACATGCCCATATCCTGTACTTCCTGGTTATGGTTTCCGTGTCAACGACAGCAGGGAACCAATGGGCACCATCAGTACCTCACCCCTGACCAATTTGGAAAAACACACAGTCTCTTAGAGACACCTGAATAAGGACACACTTAATGCTGCATAGTACGCACGGATCAGTGGTGACATCATTCAAAATATCTGTGACATCCGTAAATCGTTAATAGTGAGAAATGGGGGAAATGTCCCTTTTGCTGCTTTTGCAGACGATACGAGTCGGCCTAACATTCGCAGCACCTTAACAGAATGTGCATCCATCTTTGCCAGCCACAAACCCGGTGCTTTTCTTTTACGTACCTTATGGTACGCACATCTGCACGGACACCCCCGTTACTACTCACCAAACCTGGTGTGTGTGTGCATTTCAGTGCTTGCATCTGCAGTTGGGGTTCTGACTACAGGAGGATGCCAGGGGGGCTTTCTGTTCATCAGTCCCCACTGGTGAAGACCACAGTGTCAGAGATCAGGACAAAAGGGGCGGGGCTTGTGGAGCCCTGCCTTGGCTGTGGGCGGGGCTAGCACTGGCTGTGCTATGTGGCTGTTGGCGGGGCTAGGTCTGGCCGTGTGCCGCTGTGGGACCGTGGGAGCCAGGCGACTGGGACATATCTCTGCCGATGATCTCATTCACTGCAAGAAAAAGACACACAGGGGTCATTCCACTTAACCATAACTGAATGGGGCAGATATTGAAGAGATTCTTTATATCATGGGCTGTGTCCCAATCAGCACCCTTCCATACTATTAGGTAGGCTTTTTAAGTAGACAGTATGAAAAAGTTGTTAAGTAGGCGAAACTTTCTCTAAATATAGTATACTTTAAACCCCTGTATGATACACTTACTTCCAGGGTTTCGCTGAGTATCGGCAGCACACTTTTAAAGAAGTACACAAACATTTTGGTCACATAAATATGACGTGAAGCTTCGTTTAAAAGAAATGAGGCGCAGCTTCATTGATGTTTTCCTTCAAATACAACAAAAAGAACAAATGACATGGCCACACAAGGGTGGGACGTCTTACAACACTTCCACAGTATGGTTGGCAAATAGTATTGAGGATATTTTTTTGCGTACCGCACATCACGTGCAAAACGATGCGCATTAAAAAGCACACTTCTGCCAGTGCAGTGCACGCAGGAGACAGGGCGCAGTAGATAGGGCTCCGATTCCCAGCTCATAACACAGGTATAATCGTCAATGGTTCGAACCTGCGACTTATATACATTTAAATATTATTTGTTTTCTGAAAGGCACACAAATGTGCCTGCACATTCAATGTGCAGGATTGTCTCACATTCTCATTGCGAGCCGCGATGCCGGCGGTTTGAATCCGGTCGGACGACCTTTGTCGCATGGCTCTCCATCTCTCTCGCGCCCACTCTTCCTGTCTCTCTACACTGTGCTGTCCAATAAAGCTGAAACTCTCCCTCTCTCTCACCCCCCATTCTTCCTGTCTCTCTACACTGTGCTGTCCAATAAAGCTGAAACTCTCCCTCTCTCTCGCGCCCACTCTTCCTGTCTCTCTACACTGTGCTGTCCAATAAAGCTGAAACTCTCCCTCTCTCTCACCCCCCATTCTTCCTGTCTCTCTACACTATGCTGTCCAATAAAGCTGAAACTCTCCCTCACCCCTCATTCTTCCTGTCTCTCTACACTATGCTGTCCAATAAAGCTGAAACTCTCCCTCACCCCCATTCTTCCTGTCTCTCTACACTATGCTGTCCAATAAAGCTGAAACTCTCCCTCACCCCCATTCTTCCTGTCTCTCTACACTATGCTGTCCAATAAAGCTGAAACTCTCCCTCTCTCTCTCTCTCACCCCCATTCTTCCTGTCTCTCTACACTGTGCTGTCCAATAAAGCTGAAACTCTCACTCTCTCTCTCGCGCCCACTCTTCCTGTCTCTCTACACTGTGCTGTCCAATAAAGCTGAAACTCTCCCTCTCTCTCTCTCTCACCCCCATTCTTCCTGTCTCTCTACACTATGCTGTCCAGTAAAGCTGAAACTCTCCCTCTCTCTCTCTCTCACCCCCATTCTTCCTGTCTCTCTACACTGTGCTGTCCAGTAAAGCTGAAAATCCCTTAAAAAACAAAAATCACAATTAAATTCTGACGGAAACCTGAGGATTCACTGCTCAGTCCTTTATTCTCAGCGTTAGCCACACGAGGGAGACATTGCACATCCAAAGGGCCATGACCGCAAATACTCATTTCTAACTCATCTGCTCTATGTAACTGTAGTCACACACACACACACACACACACACACACACACACACACTCTCAGACTCAGACGCACATACACATACACAACTCAAAACTATAAGAGCACAAACATGTCAAATGGAAGAGAGACATCTTTTGTGCTGCTGAATTTGGAGCGTTCTGTGTAGGTAGCCAGGCTTTGACAGTTCACATATGAAGCTTACCGCAACACACACTTGTGTTAATATCACCTTCTTTATTTTATGAACCCCAGGGCAAATGACCCAACACTTCATCATGTGTTTTAATGGAAACAGAACATTTCATCTGAGCTGCTACAATCGCTATGAAAAGCCAGTAAAAAAACGAATCCAGGTGTAACCGTATGATCATTCTTCCAAGGAGTTCATTTCCTAACCGCAGTCATTACCATGTTAAATAAATTATACAGCAACCATTCTACAGCTTGGCTTTTTACAAACAGAAGTAGGACTGTTTAAGGATTGCAGTAGTGATTTTCTTCACACACTGTGACTGGCAGTAAAACAAAGCTCATAAAATAAATCAAACTTCAAAAAGAGTCCATGAGCAGGAATTCTACAATCTAAAAACAACTGAACAAAAAAAAAAGAAGCCATTTTCTGTCTCTGTGGAAAAAGCAGAACATTTCTTCCAGCAGCTATAGTTCACATATGGATTAACCGCTTCATTACAATACATTAAACGGCATATCCAAATACAGTCACTGAATTTGGCTGATAATGTTCAATAAAGCTCAATAAACAGAACCACTACTGCATGTAGTTTAGAAGTAAAGACTCCTCCTGGTACTCGCTTATTGCCAAAGATATGTCGTCATCAGAGTAGCAAGGCTATCATTCTTCACTGGATACAGTGAAAAGACAACCTTGCTCCTACACGACAGCAACGGGCCCATTCCTGCCCTCTCCATCATTAACCCATCCCCTTTCCTCACTGTGTTAGAAACATGTCGTATTAAGACGACGCACTCTCTCTTTAAATTCCCTAAACACAAGTGCAAACACACTGCAGGACACACCTACGTTTCTATTGCCATTCTGTTTGCCTCTATTTTTACCTGCCTCTTTATTTAAAATATGAACGGGAGGAGACGCAGACAGAGAGGGTAGAAATACGCCGTGTATTAATAGCTTTCGGTGAAAACGCTGCCAGGGTTGTGTGCATTTGGACAGCAACCCAGCGTGCAGCAGGTGACAGACACAAGAGGACAGGTAAACGTGTCACCTGTACAGGAGGGATTGTCATTGTCATTGGTCTGAATGGCTCACTCAGCAGGACCTGATATTACCCGGCTGCACCTGTCCCACTGCACTGTGTACACAAACACACACACACACACACACACACACAAACACACACACACACACAGGCGCGTGCAGAGGATGTTAGAGGGGCAGGGGCCCAAATTCATAAAAGGGCAGGCCAGCGATTTTAGCAAATAATTAAATAAATATATGGCTGGAATGAAGAGATATTAAAATGTATGTATACAGGGGTTTTCCTGGCAGAAAAATAGGTTTTGGCGGTCGTAGGCGAGCAGCAAATTTTGTTGCATTAATTTTACCGTAAATACAGTTCTTGGAATACAAAGAGCCCATGGTTGTAAAGTACCAGTAGGGTTGTGGTTAGGAGTTAGGTTTTAGAAATCAAAGGTCCTTGAAGCTTTATGAATATTACACCATTTAGGCTATTTCGACAGCGCACAAATAAATAAACAACACTCTAAAACACAAATAAAAAATAAGTGTAGTTACAAGTTAAATTTTTTTTTTTTTAAACGTACAAAAGCACTGTGTGTGTTTTTACATAGTCTACGTTTGCTGTTGTTATTTCAGCCCTAAATGCGATAGGTCACTGGAAATGTCGACTGCACTGGACTTTGGCGAAACGTAACAAGATAAACTCTTCAGGGTTAATCATAATACAGTGGTAGCTGCACATCGCCTACAGGTAAGATATTTGGTTTCATTCACATATTTATAGTTACGAGAGATTTTGGAGAACAAAAATGAGGTGCCTTCTAAACCGAAAGTGCATCAGGTAGCCAGTGGCGCCGCCAAGGGGTGGCCAGGAAGGGCCACAGCCACACTGATACAATCGTTGGCCCCGCCACTGGCCCCCCCTCGCGAGCCGCATGTGCATAATATGCTGCTATCTCATATTTTACATTAGGTACTATTCATTTAAATCAATCATTATATTTTTCATAATAGTTCATTCGTGTGAAAGAAAATAACGAATGTATAGCCAGCCAGCCACTTAAGCGCAGTGCACTGCCAGGAGACTGAGCGCAAATAGGCCCCGCTCATCCCACTCTCGCCCTCTATTGACTTGACGTGCTGGTGCCTTCTTGTCATTTCGATCCGTTAGCGAACAGCTTAAAAATGCCTAAAAGTTGTTGTTTGGTGGGATGCACTACAAACAAGACAAAAAACCCATAATTACGGTTTAATAAGATTCCGAACCGCAAAACGGAGCCCATAAGATGAGAAAAGTGGATCTGAGCAATAAGACGTGAGGCGTCGGCGGGAAGAAAATAAAAAATGTGGGACCCTGAAACTCCACATGCTTATGTGTGCAGCAGGCATTGTTTCACAGGTAGCCTAAGTCAAATAAGTTATCCAATTGTCAATGTATGGCTAACTAATATTGCTGTAAGAAACGCTAAAACATTTTGACCATACGCAAATGGTTTATAGTGGAATGTGGATAAATCGGAGTGCTATAACGTTACAGTATTATATTTGCAAGTGCAAAATATTATCATCCACTAACAAAAAAGTTATGGGCATCCAAAGAATGATAATTTTTTATCGTTGTATGCGTGTAGATTCCAAACAAACAGTGAGACAAAGAAAAAGCAATCTGCTTTCAATGGGTAGGCTACTCTTCTCATGTACGTTGTAACTGTTCAAGTAGGCTAAGCTAACGAAATAGAGTTGTCATAAAATTTCTTCTTACAGTGAAAATGGACGGCTTGTTTACATTCTCAGACAGATGTTAAAGTAAATCTATCACTACGGCGGCACTTTCGCCACAAGTCAGCAATTATATCGGGAAATGCCCTCTTTGGAAAAATAAATAAATAAAAAGGCTATGCTGTTACTGCATACCAGTTTTTGCCAAAGCTGCATCATAGCCATAATAGCGCGGAGCTTTCAAAACCATAACAACGCGGAAACCCTTTAAAAGAACAAAATAAAATCCGTAGCCTAGTCCAGGGGTCACCAACCTTTTTGCAACTGAGAGCTACTTCAAGGGTACTGAGTAGTATGGAGGGCTACTTGTTGGATTGTAATTGTTGACGGGGGGGGGGGGGTGCTATCGAAGTATTTCGCGGACCTCGATTGAAATTGTTGACGGGGGGGGGAGGGTGCTATCAAAAGATTTCGCTGTTTATTATACTGTTTATTAAATTGTTCATTTAGCGTATTTACCGCGAGTGTTCGTTTGCGTGCCTAAGTTAACAGTAAATCGCCGATAACGAGCCACGTAGATACACGCGTTATATTGCTATTTTTAGAACATGCCTCGCGGGCTACTGAGAAGGAGCCAACGGGCGACCGGGTGCCCGCGGGCATAGGGTTGGTGACCCCTGGCCTAGTCTATGATAACTGTGGACAAAACGAGAAGAATAAGAATGTAGCTTAATAAAGCAGGGATATGAGTTGGTTGTGAGTAGGCTATAATAAAATGTATATTATGCTTTTTTGTTTTGTTTTTCATTTTTGGACATATATAATATTTTTGTTTCCAAAAAGACACAGCAACAACTAAATACAGCTGTACTGAAAAGATTGAGGCCTCTGTGCCTCTACTAGGCTTGTTCCCAGTAAATGTTTTGTTCCTTACAATCAATGTAGCTACTCCTTCAAATTAAAGCTGTATATTTGTCTTTTTAAGGAAAAGGACAACTACTAGCCTATTTGAAGAACAATGAATCACCTATGTATATACATATACATAACACATTAAAACAGGATTGTTGTGGAACTGAAAATGTTAACGGTACCGGTATTAGTCTGTGTACATCAGATAATTAGTAACATTAACTGTAAAATAAGAAACCAAAGTATATCAGTATGCGATTCCTTAACTCTCATATTGACATAGTTTTCAACTAGCCTATATACTACAACAACATAATAGAATTCCTGAAATTCAGTTATGGCTTTTGGTTTTGGTGTGCCACCAGATTTTCAGTGGCCCCATCTGGCCACCCCAATTTCTGGGGGCGCCACTGTCTGTTCCAGCGTAATTTACAGATGAATCTAGTCCCACCCCTCAATTCCCATCGAGATCCATTCAAATGAAGATAACTATAACCTTTTTTTCAGGTACTCTTACAAGCAATACTATATCAAGTCTTTTGATGTTGTTGGGTCACAGCAATCAGGTATCAGGGAGTCATGGCATGCAAAGGATATGCAACCAAATATTAAATATGATACATTTATTTAAGTTAAAAAAAAAAATATATTTTTTCCTCTAAAATGGGGGGGGGGGTTAAATTGCTACACAGTTCATCTGATAAAGATGTAAACACCCACAAATCAATGTGCTCACTTTTGGAATGCACTGTATAGTAAAGTGAAAGCTTTTGTCTTAACCCAGAGACTGACTCAGAATCAAAGAAGCTTGGAGGCATCAACTGAAGAAGGGTGGAGGCATGTACACTTATTGTCTATTTTGAATGGATGTCAATGTAGACATGTTCTTACAGGACTCACATACAGCACATTGAAAGTGGTGTTATCCTCTGATGCTTTGCCGTTTCTCAAAAAAGACTGTTTTAAAGTGTTTACACAAGTTTTTTGTAACATTGTTTAAATGGCGAAACTGCTGACTAAATATGTAAAATGTATGTCTTTATTTTTATTTACCTGATTCAAGTAGGTTTTTATCGGAAGAAGCACCGTTGAGGTTAATTGTCAAGAGTTATGAACTAATGTGTTTTTTGAGTCACTGTCCTTTATATTTTAATCTATTTAGTTTGTATTGTTTTTTCAGTTTTTGAAAGCAGTGTTATGAAGAAGCACTGTTAAGGTTAGTAATCAATAGTAAATAAAAAATTGCCAAAAAAAAAATTTTAATAAAATTTAATAAAATTTAAATTTTTTTTTTTTTTCTTTTTCTTTGTTACATTTACATACACTTCTTCAACACTGCCATATAAGTATACAAAAAAGTATAAAACAGTTGTAGTATTGCTGTTACATGGAGTACAGTGATGAACAGTACAGTATGTTTCTATATAAATTATGGGGGAAAGGGTAAAAGGTATTGTAATTGTTAACTGAAACAGTTAAATTGTTATTAAATGCACCTGCTGGGCTTTTTTTTTTTTTTTTTTGTATATATATATATCCGCTAGCCGCCTCCGAAAACCCAAACCCAAAAAAAAAAAAAAAAAAATAAAATTATTTTTTTTTTTTTTTTTTTTTTGTTTTCTCAATTTTTTGTTTTTTTTTTTTCGCGTAATTTCTTAAATTCTCCTCTTTTTTATTATTAGCTAGCTAACATCGAGAACGAGACAATAAGACAACATTAAAACTGCCGTAAAACAGAAAAAGGGCACTTCTCTATAGGAGGCTAAACGGCAGGTGCTCAAGCCCCATTTGAGGTCTATCTATGCACGTGCATGCACACGCATGCGCGCACGCGCCAGGGCGTTCTGTTCTCAGCAAAAACAAACTAAGGCTACAGAAAACAGCACTTTCAAAGTCTAAATTTTTACAACAAACTTAATCATACACTGAACTCACAAAATAATGAAACATTAGTTACAACTTAGACTATAATTTATAATATGAATCAGCCATGGCAGTCAGTCTATGAAAGGGCCACTCTAGTGTCATGCTATTTGGTTGCGCATACATGTATCATGGAGCTTTATTGCATGTTTCCACTTGCAGAATCTTGTTTGGCAGTCAGAGCACACATTTCACAAATTTCTGTGTTAAGTAAACAATGTGGCATAAAAGGTACAGCTATTACTCTCATACATATACATACGTACAGTATATACAGTCAAGCCAGAAAGTCTGCACACCCCTTTCACCTTCTCCACGTTTTATTAGGTTACACTTATACTAGAATAGATTGAGTTCATTTTTTGCCTCAAACATCTACACACAATAGCCAATAATGACGAAGTGAAAACAGATTTTTAGAAAATATGCAATTTTATTTTACTGACAAAAATAGGTTATTTAGGGGATACATATCTGTACACACCCTTAGCCTAATACTTGGTTGCTGCACCTTTGGCAGCGATTACAGCTTCAAGGCGTCTTGACATTTTTGCCCATTCCTCTTGGCATATCCTTGCAAGCTCCTTCAGGTTGGATGGGGAGCGTCGGTACACAGCCATTTTCAGCTCTTTCCACAGATGTTCAATTGGATTCAGGTCTGGGCTCTGGCTGGGCCACTCAAGGACATGCAGACTTTCTCCGAAGCCACTCCTTTGTTCTCTTGGCTGTGTGCTTCGGGTCGTTGTCTGGTTTCCTCCAGACGTGATGCTTGGTATTCAGGCCAAAAAGTTGGTTTGGTCAGGCTAATTTTGGTTTCATCAGACCAGAGAATCTTGATTCTCATGGTTTGAGAGTCCTCTAGGTGCCTTTTGGCGGGCTGTGATGTGCCTTTTACTAAGGAGGGGCTTCCGTCTGGCCACTCTACCATAAAGGCCTGATTGGTGGAGTGCTGCCTAGATGGTTGATCTTCTGAAAGGTTCTCCCATCTCCACAAGGATACGCTGGAGCTCTGTCAGAGTGACCCTCGGGTTCCTGCTCACCTCCCTGGCCAAGGCCCGTCTTCCCTGATTGCTCAGTTTGGCCGGGCGGCCAGGTCTAGGAAGATTCTTGGTGGTTCCAAACTTCTTCCATTTACGAATGATGGTGGCCACTGTGCTCTTTGGGACCTGTAAAGCTGCAGAGATTTTTCCGTACCCTTCTCCAGATCTATGCCTTGACACAATCCTGTTTCTGAGGTCTGCAGATAAGTCCTTTGACCCCATGGCCTGGAGTTTGCTCTGACATGCACTGTCAACTGTGGGGCCTTATATTGGCAGGTGTTGGCAATCCCCAATCATGTCCAATCAATTGAATTTATCACAGGTGGACTCCAATTAAGTTGTAGAAACATCTCAAGCAGTATCAGTGGAAACAAAATGCACCTCAGCTCACTTTTGGGTGTCATATCAAAGGGTGTGCACACTTGTGTACATATAATATTTTACATTTAGATTTTTAATAAATTAGCACAAATGTCTAAAAACCTGTTTTCACTTTGTCATTATGGGCTATTTCGGGTATAATTTTGAGACAAAAAATGAACTCAATCTATTGTAGAATATGTCTAACGTAATAAAACGTGGAGAAGGTGAAAGGGGTGTGCAGACTTTCTGCACGCACACACACACCCAAGTTTAGATGTGAAATGAATACCCTCAGATTCTGGAGAGAATGGTAGCCTAGGACAGAGCTACATCCTATAATTGGGTATTCCAAACTGAAAGCGAAATGTAAAAGAAATTGGTGCTAAAATTCCAAAGAGAAGATAATTATCTAGAAATTTCAGTTTTTTCATTGTGGGGCCGTCGCGTCGGTTTGATGCGTAAAGTTGGTTTGATGCGTATAGTGGTTTGATGCGTATAGTGGTTTGATGCGTATAGTGGTTTGATGCGTATAGTGGTTTGATGCGTATAGTGGTTTGATGCATATAGCGGTTTGATGCGTATAGCGGTTTGATGGGGATAGCACACAATCAGACAGATATCCAAAGTGAGAAGCTCTCCTAAAAGAGCCGCTTTAAGACATGAGCAGGTTTTTCCCATACATTCAATGGGGAGTAATGCGGATTTAGAGATTTACCAAACTGTGACTTTTCAGTAACGTATACACAAAAACAACACACAAGGCCAAGCCCATTCGTATCTGCCCTCAACATTTGACATTTGACAAAACTAGTTTTGCCGGTAACTAAACATCCACTATGCCAAAATCTGTCATCGTATATCATACATCTTCTCAAAGGATGTCCCTGTTCTCTGGCCCACTTACTCATTCAGTACATTTAAAAAGCACTTCCAATAGTAACAAACATTTGCCCATTTACAAACTGTTCCCTGAGTTTATGCTGTGTGCTGGGGGCAGAACAGGACTCAGGCAAGCAGATTAAAATAAATAATTTAGAAAGCAGTCAGGAGTCTAAATGGAAGGTGTGTCGCCGTTATGAGCGGTTTTAAAATGCAGACGCCTGTGCTGTTCTCTGAAGGGTTGGTCTGTAATGTTGGACATTAGACTGGAGGATGCCAGGAAACTTCATTTCACAGTCGATTGAAGCATTGCCTTCGGGAAGATGGCGCCGTAAAACTGAAGATAAAATCATAAATCATGCCTTGTCTGAACATATTTGGACGTTGTGGAATATTGACTTCTGCTATTCAATGCCATGTTTCCAGCAGAAGATATTATTTTTAAGCACTGACAAATGTCATGAAGCCTGCGTGACTAAAGAGTGTGGCAGCTGCTACTTTCTGTGTTTGTTTCTTCTGACGATGTGAGAAAGATCTCGGGCGAAGCCGCCGTCAAGAGATCATCCTGTTAGCGTAGGCGGCTTCCTTTCACATCGACTGACATATCAGAAACAAAAAAATAAATCTGTGACCATAAAGAGCATTATTACTCTTTCGGCTTGAGCGACGCTGTTGTTTACAACAGATACTTCACCACAGCCAAGGTGAAATGCTACACCACCTCGGCAGGCTGTTCTTCTCGGTCTTGTTGTTTTTGTACCGATGTTGAGTAGCTGCATTTACCTCCCCACATACTTATGCAGTGAAAGTCACTGGAACAACGCGGCTTCACATTCATCAGAACCTGCTTACTGACACCTTCTAACTCTAATTTACTACACACACCAGTTTACACAAAGATCTCAGCATAATTCAGTAGTTACAGTAGATGTACAGACATAATACTGACCAGGGCCCCGTTTCCCAAATGGATCTTAGATAAATATCCTCTTCGGCCATTTTGTTTCATTACATTACAGTCATTTAGCAGACGCTTTTATCCAAAGCGACGTACAGTAAGTGCATATAGAAAGGTCATCGAAGTAACTACAGAACAGATAAGAAAGCACATTCTTCCCATACAGTATCAGCTATCCCTAGTAACGAACACAGTGCAGTTCACAGTGAACTGGGTAAATCATCTCTACTACAATTATTTTCTAAATAGTATAAACTTGAGTACACAGTTCAACAAGAAGACATACCATGAGGTCCTAGATAAGTATTAGTCCAGGTGGAGCCTGAAAAGGTGTGTTTTCAGGCCACGACGGAAAGCAGGCAGGGTTGGTATTGAGCGTAGGGGAATGGGAAGTTCGTTCCACCACTGGGGAGCTAGGGTGGAAAAGCTCCGCAGTCGGGAGGAGCGAGCGCCATTGACACGGAGGGGGGGAAGTGCGAGGCGCCCTGCTGTAGATGAGCGAAGCGGTCGAGCAGGAACATAGGTCTGGATCAGGTCCTGCAGGTAGACGGGGCCTGTCCTATTAGCTGCAGTGTGGGCCAGGGTCAATATTAGTTTCATTGTTTGCTTTTTGTCATTTATTTTTTTCGTCTTTCTCCCTCTATCCATTTTATGTAACGTCATTTTAAAATGATTAAAGCATAAACACAAACCCCTCTAAGATGATCTTAACTCTACGATGTTTCTGGGAAAAGGGGCCCTGTTACATTTCTTTGGGTTTGGACAGAAGACTATGGATCCAAAGACATGTAAAAAGACTGTCAGAGAAAATGCAGAAGTAGATGTTTCTCTTCTAATAATAAAAAAAGGGTTATTCTAAGAGGGCCCATGATTTTTATTAATCTGAACAATTTTACAATATTTTAAGGGATTATGGTATATTCATCATGGTATATAGGCGTAAAAAAAACTCAAAAGGACAATGTAAATATATACAAGACATCAATGAGATAGAAAACGCAATATACAATTGTATGAAATGTTTAAATAATTACCGTGGACATTTCTGATTTAAAACCTGATTTGAGATTTCATAACATGGATTTATGTGCTATAATTGCCATTTTTTGATGATATTTTTAGAGGGCGCAGCGCTCATTCAAGACGAGTCTCCACACTTCTTCCACCTACATGCACAGTGATGATAGGCTACTGCGTACGCAGTGAATATATCACTGACTGCTGTCCTCTGCACCACACTGCCACCACGGCTGTTTAGATCACACTTCACACTTCAACATTCGCACGTCAGCGATGAATTCATTAACTGGAAAGCCAGCAACCAAAAAAATCTATATAAAAATCTATATATTTTTTATTACCCACAATGAATAAGGTTTATGTAGAGCCCTGGTATTCAAATCACGGTCCTCGAGGTCCTGGTACTGCCGGTTTTCCACCCTCCCTTTACCCGAGAGTCAGGTGTGAAGACAGTCTGGCCAATCAGTAGCACTAATTGTTCAGTGAATTACCCGGGAGAAAGAAAACCAGGACCGGATTTAGATTTGAGGTCCAGATTTGAATATCCATGATGTAGAGGCTAATATCATTATGCACAACACATAATGTTGGTTTTTCGCAATTATAAACAATTTGTTTTATACAACATACACCGTTAGCAAACAGTAAGCATCTGCTCAAATCAGTTACTACACCATTCTCTCAGGTCAACCGTAGAAATGAACCTAAAATTGCTGCAAATCGACATTCGCTGCCCGAGACGTATTGCTATAATTCCAGCTACCTTTCACAGTCATGGCTTCAGATATGTGATTCACACAACTTCACTTGAATACACTATTAGTCATTTACTGAAAAGGAGATCCCCGGTTTTGACTATGCGGGGACATCCCTAGGTCATGACTGCTCTGAAAAAACGCATGCCTCTCTGAATCACTTTCTTGAAAGTACAGCGTCTCGGGTGATTCTGTCGCCCCGTCTGTTTGTATGGCCTCACGAAACGGGTGAATCACGCGCCACGCACGGCATACAAAGCGCAGTCTGTGTCATTCTGTCCTCAGTGTATATGAGAGCAGATCCACACGGGGCAGAGCTCTCAGCAGGGGACTGCAGGGGACTTCAGCAGCCCAGGCCTGCCTGCTTTCACACCATATTGTGCAGCCTGTTGGTACTTGGATGGTATTAAAAAAAAATAAAAAAATAAAAAATAAAATGCAGTTACAAGCCAGCTTGGAAAATCCAAGGAGCTTTTGAATGTGAAAGCACATGAAGGGCAGAAATGATCTCCAGGTGTGACGCTGACAGAGGTTTTTGTGTCATCTACAGTGGATGACTTTCTAGGACACAAAAATATTTTAAGAAATTTAAACATTTTAAATGGGGAAATTATTATTATTTGTTTTAATAACTGCAAAAATATAGCTGCCTTTGAGTTTTTGGAACCTTCATTCATCTTGAAAATATTTTTTTCATATTTCCCCCATAACAATTAACAAAGGTTTGTTGAAAGCTGGAAATAAATTCACAGCTCCTATGAAATTTATACAATGAAAGTATCCAAATGCCGCCAAAGTTCTCTGACAATAAGGAATGCCTTCATGAATCTATATGCAAGTAGTCTGTCTATACTTATGAATATAACATGATTACTAAATGGCACTGTCATTTCCTTCTAATGGAAGAAAATATGCTATAATAAAAAACCTTTTGACCATTGACAGGCAAAATTGTGTTTACCGCTAGACAATGCTGTCAAAAAACATCGTCTTGTTTCCACTTCAGACAACCTCGTCTAAAGTCTAAAGCACTTCATCAGCAAGCCAGAACGATTGAATCATCATAAAAACAGACAAGGTATTACAAACAAATGGATCTATCAATACATCTTATTCCGATGTATAGGCCAAAGGCTGGTTGCTTTTCCCTTAACATAAAACAAATTAAATAAAACATTTAAAATATTGACAACATTTGCTTGAAATCTGATAATTAATCACCTAAATGACAAAAATAGGTCAGAACAATAGGTAATTACATTGGCATTAAAGCTCCCGTTTAAAATGATTCATTATCGTAAGCAACTCAGTGGCGTGACTGAATCACAGATACGAAAAGAACAGTGTTCAGAATGGGTTTCTGTTGCTCTAGAGTGAATGGAACACTGGCCTCCCCATGTTCTAAAGGCCTGCCCTGGTGCGAAACTACCCAACCCGGACCCGACTGGAACATCAAATGTTCTTTTGGACTGCAGATAATCCTCCTGGTAGCACAGCGGAGATGAAAGACAGCGTTACTATTGTACAGTGGGGTTTAGGCCTCGCCCTGTCCTATCGTATATACATGAGTTCCTCACTGGTCTAACGAAGGGAGAAGGACGGGGGAAAGATGGCCGTTTATGCTCAATAGGGTCGGCGTCTCGTGCAGCCGGGCGGTTTTAACAGGGGCCGTCAGCTGCCCTGAGTGACTCACCTCCAGGTCCCTGTGACTGATTTACCGGACCTCTCTGACTGGTGCTTTGAAATCTCTGCCTTCAGTAAAAACACTGTTGGTCAGGCAGGTGCCCGTCCAGAGGGACACTTCCTGTCTTTGGCTTGAAACGCTGCACCAGAACGGCAGCAGGGTGACGCTGACTCATCAACGGCTTCCTCTCACTCTGAGTCAAGCCCACACAGTCATTGTCAAAAACGGACTTGAAGCACGGGAATAAAATCGAAGTTATGGTTTCCCCCTGTGGATTTGGCGGTAAATCATTATACGCGCGGTGCGGTTTATTTCCCTGGCAGTGTCACGCCAGCCATTCAGTGGGTTTTCCCCTAGGATGTTTATTTACACTAATTACTGCTTTTAAAATGGCGAGGGTAACAGAAAGAGAAACTCACATAATACACGACGGTTACACAAAGTACAGCACATGTGTCCTTAAAAATGTTGACTTGCACATTTACCATCAAATGAAAACAGAATATACCAAAACATATTTGATTAATACAGCATTTCCTGTTGTATATTTTTGTTCTTTCAAACTATTTGGAAGGATACAACAAGCTTGTCTTACAACAAAATACAGAGAAAAATTAAACAAAGGTCGAAAAACCACAGAATCTACACTTAAAATCCTGTTTCAAAGACCCGTGGATAACGTACCCAAACACTCAGGGTATGGAAAGAAAACACACAGCTCCGTTTCCGACCTGCTCCATGGCTGACGGTGATTGTTTTTAACAAGCATACGGCCGAAGTCCTTTATCCTACAGCCACAAAGTTGTGTTATAAATCCGACACAGGTTGGGCAGTGGCAGCCATGGAGGAGCCAGACTGAAACACACGGAGGCTTTTCTGTTGAACGCTGCATTTCTATTACCAAAGATGACAGCCGAGTGCTGACCCAAACGGTCTACAGATGGGGTGGATAGGTCCCATATATTCTACTGCTGTCGTATAGAAGAAAGTTATATGCTGAAAGCACAATATGTGCAGTAATGACTGCTTTTAAGATAACAAATGTAACAGCAAGGACACAAACTCATATAATACACCACAGATAAGTACAGCATGTGTCCTTAAATGTTAAAGTTGACTTTCAGTTTGTAATTTCAAGTGAAAACAGAAATGACCAGACCAGACAGAGGTAAAAACCTGGCTGTAAGAATATCACCATTTTTGACACGTCACAGAAAAGTCGCCTGTCCATCAATTGTTGTGCAAACTCCACCAGCAGCCTACGGAAACAAGCCCCAGCATTGCCCCTATCTGATGTAGGTCTAGTTTTCAAATAAACAATATTGTTCCAGGAATTATCAAATGTAATTTCAGCTCGTAAGTTAGTTTATTTTGATTTCAGAAGTGTGTTTTGTTTCTTGCTAAGTGGTTATGTAAATGACCTGTGGATGCTGAAGATAAGGCAGAGAGCCCACAGTGAACACATTGAGAGAGGGCGTGTCTGCCCAGGTCTGCCGGGAAGGGCAGTGGACGTGATAGGAGCCGACAGGCCGGTCACGGCCGGGCAAACATGGCAACAGCTGTGCTCGTGTCGGGGGCCCTAGTAACCGCACCAGATTAGCCGCGCGCGGTATATTTAGCCCCGTCTGTGACTGTGCGCAACCTGCGAGCGGAGCGGCGTCTGATTGGCCAGGGCAGCAGCAGGCCCCGCCTATTATTAGCCCAGATCGGCAAGCTCGCGCTGGGCGGCAGCTGCGTGTCTCTGCTGGAGCACGAACAAAGACACGGGCATATGGCAGATACGCGCCGGGCTCCGCCCCCGCGAGGACGTGGTAAACACTAGCCAGCGCGAAGGTGATTAATTAAACACGCGGCCCGGCGCAGCTACACCTTCTCAGTTCATCGCCCCCCTTCCCGACGACCGCAGTCGCCCTCGCTAAATCTCCGCCCTTTTTTCAGCCGCGGGTTTAGAGGAGTCCCGCGAGTGACGTCAGCCCGGGCCGCGACAGGTGAACAAACCCACCCGCTATTATCCTGCTCACAAACCCCTGCCGTTGCCCCAGCTCAGCGCTGTAAATATAGAGTTCTCCAGGCTCAAATACGGCAACACAGCGTTAAATTAGATTACATTACAGGAGTAAGACTGGACATTTATTAAAAAATAAATACATAATCATTGTGGCCAATACCTGTGGCAACAGCTGAATGATAAAATTAAGTATGAATGTTAAAATTCTCCTATTTATTTGGATAGAGGTCCATACTGAGGGATCATTAGAAATTCAGATACAAAATGCAAGCAAGCAGTCAATTAGTGAAAAACATCAGGTCAGGATCACCATCTTGCTTTTTTCTTATGAAGATATTTAATCTAAAAACAAAATAATTAATGCGCCTACATTTTTGCTCATAATGGGAAAATACTTAATTTATTGCAATTTTACTTTTTATAGTACTAATTTAGCTATATTTAAAAACTATTTCTTGATTTTGTTTATTCAAACATGATTAAAATATTCTAATTTGCGAACAAGCTGTGTGAACATCTAGTTATTAAATATGAATTACAATGGTATGTATTTAATCTTTAACCTTAAAGAGAGTGGGGGAAATAGCAGTTAGTGCAGGGCATAGTGGAAAGCTCTGCTGGTGAAACCACAACCATGTCCCACAGACACTAAAATGGAAAAAAAGCCCTCACACCATTTCCATAAAATGTGTTTTAAAAGCATGGCATGCGTTCGGCATGATATGTCACACGATGCATTTTTAATTGCAATTTTTAAAAAAACAACACACGGTTAAGTCCGCCCTTACGGCTACTATATTCTTTAATTGCACATACAACTTGGTCTGAGGCAAAACATACACTAAAACTGAAATAATATGTTTAAAAAACCCAGAAAGTGAATGAACTTTAAGGGATTCGCCGCTCTTTGAAGAAGGCAGAATATAGGCACACAATGCATTTTTATTACATTAAAAACACATACTTTAGAACAATGGTTAAGTCCCTACTCACATCTAATATACATATAATCTCAAAGTAACCTTAAACGTAAACATTTGATCTGCATGCCGTGGACGGGGAGAGGAGATTGGAGAGAGAGAGGTTGAGCGAGTGAGCGATATATATATAGCTAGCTTACAGTTTAGCTTTTTTGAAATGGAAACGAATATTGTTGATATCTTGCAGGTGGTGTGATTGCCTACAGCCTGTGTAAAATGAGTAGCCTACGTGGCATGGGTAACTATTTGTACAGCGTGTGATTTGTTGTTTACTGGCCGCATCATTATAAGCCCAAACGAGGCTATACGTGCCGCATTCTCCACCATTGCTTCTGCCTCGGTAGTGGCAAGCTACTTGGGGCTCGCTTTGGTGTGGTTTCATACCTGGAGCTCAGCCTCTATTATTTCATTATCACGCCCAGATTTTGTCATTTTCATTCATTTTTCAAATTTCAAAAGGGGGCGGGGTCTAGCTAAACCAGCGTGATTTGTTACCCTTTAATACCCAGAAATCCAACAGCAGGATTGAAACGAGTATTGAACCGTTTATGGCGGACTGCAGAAGCCCTCTCATGAGCCTGTCCTTTCAATCAGGACTGGCAATAAGGCCACAGCGCATCACAGAGCACGCCTCAATCTCAGTCACAGTAGTGCGTCACAGAGCACGCCTCTATCCCACAACAGTGCGTTACAGAGCACGCCTCGATCTCAGTCACAGTAGTGCATCACAAAGCAAGCCTCTATCTCAGTCACAGTAGCGCATCACAAAGCACGCCTCGATCTCAGTCACAGTAGTGCGTCACAGAGCACGCCTCTATCCCACTGCAGTGCGTCACAGAGCACACCTCTATCCCACAGCAGTGTGTAACATTTTATATTAAGGGTCACTTTAAAAGACTGTGCAGTTACAGCAAGTCAATACAGCCCCAAAAGATCAATGGGGCTGAGCAAACCGGGGAGAACAAGCTGTAGTCTATCCACTGTGAATCACTGACCCTCTTTAAAAAACGAGTCTGAATCACTGACCCTCTTTAAAAAACGAGTCTGAATCACTGACCCTCTTTAAAAAACGAGTCTGAATCACTGACTCTCTTTAAAAAACGAGTCTGAATCATTGACCCTCTTTAAAAAGCGAGTCTGAATCACTGACCCTCTTTAAAAAACGAGTCTGAATCACTGACTCTCTTTAAAAAGCGAGTCTGAATCACTGACTCTCTTTAAAAAGAGAGTCTGAATCACTGACCCTCTTTAAACAACGAGACTGAATCACTGACCTTCTTTAAAAAACGAGTCGTTGCGCCGAAACACTTAAGACGTCCCACGGTGTCAGAATGTTACACTTACTATTTATAGCGGTCCCTTCGGGAAGCTAATCCCATATGGAATCTCTTCGCGAAATCACACTTTATTTCAGCAAATACAGTCTCCTGAGAAGAGTCTGAAGGGCTGCAGGACCACCACGCTCGGTGCGAAAGCGCTGCGCTCATTTGCATGTGTCTGTGAAGCAGTTTGGCGTTCACGCGGTTCACAGCCCTCGGCACGGTTTTTCACACATGACTCGTTTCAGTACGTGAGCTTTCGGGAGCGTGAGCCTTGCTCGTGCGCGAATCCGGCTGTTCATTAACATGCCGCGGGTTTCACCGCTTCGCCCGTCCTGTGAGTCACCAGAGCTCAGAGCACAGGGACGGCCGTCCTACACGACACACAAGCTACAGCGTTTATCGTCACGTACGTTAAATTAATGTTTAGAAACTGCTGCATGTGAAACACAGGCAAACGAACCTGATGCATGAACCGTGTTATATGCATGTGTATTTGCATGCATGTTGTTTTAAATGTACAACTTTAGTAGGTTAGTAGTTTGCATATAAAATTATAAAGTGCATTTGGATAAAGTGAAGTCTTTCTGAGAAAAGACCACTGAGAAATCACTGATAAACATTTATTTATTTAATTTTATTTTTTTAAGTTACTTGTTGGGGCTTTTTCAGCTTTATTTGACAGCACAGTGTAGAGAGACAGGAAGAATGGGAGCGAGAGAGAGAGGGAAAGTGGGACAAAGGTCACGCGGGCCGGATACAAAACCGCAACGTCACAGATCACAATGATTGCTCTTACAGACTACGTCTCAAAGACACCCCGATATCAACATTTTCTGAGTACACACAACTCAGTGGCAGTTGTCCCAGTCCACCAGCTTCAGACCACTTCTCCACCAGAAGCATACGTGACTAAAACCTTCCCTTCACACCCAGATCACACACACCGACAGAGAGGAGTCATGACGACTCGCACACTGTCTGAAACCCTCCCCACTTCACACGGGATGACATCTGCACCACTGATGCGAGCTCCCTCTATTGAGAACATTAATGTGTTTAGTGATATGAACTGGCCGTCCCAAGCACTTCATCGCAAGGCCCTGGGACCTGAGAACCAGTCATTGGGAGATTCAGCATTGAGCAAACACGCTTCTCATCTCTTCAGTTTCAACCAGAATAACCCACAAGCTACTGCAATGCTGCCTAATAGTCTCCTCTTCACTCAGGTAGAGATCTGAAAGGTGCATTGTTCATTTAGGCTAACTAGACGCATTTTTACACAAAACATCAAATCACCTCCAGATTTGTCAAGGCATACGTTAGAGTCACTTTGAGCCTCTCGCTGCCCTGCAGAGCCTCTCGCTGCCCTGCAGAGAGAATCTTACCGTCGTCCAGTGTGATGTCCTGCAGACCGATGGACTGGAAGGTGAGCACCTTGTCCTCTGGTTCCTGCTTGATGTCCGTCCTGTCCCTCAGGGGTGAGAAGGGCGACGGGGGGGCCATCGGGTGTCCCAGGCTGGCCATGCCGGGGCTGCCGGCCTGGGGAGAGGGCAGGAGCAGAAGGGGGCTGCTGGAGGTGGGCGAGGGGGAGGAGGCCGGACCCCCGGGGGGAGACTGGTAGGGCAGCGAGTGCAGCTGGGGGGAGGAGGGGCCGGAGTGGGGAGAGGGCACCATGGGGAGGGGGGTGTTGGTGGGGGAGGGGCAGGAGGCGGACCTCTGGCCCGTGGAGTGGTAGACCAGGCTGTGGTGTAGCTGGCCCCGGGGGTGGGTAGGGGAGGTGACCTGTACTGGATTGGGGCAGGGGTAGCCCAGAGAGTGCAGGTGCGGGGAGACGTGAGAGAGGGGCTGGTTGGCAGCGGAGGGGGGGGTGGAGCCGGAGAGGTATCCCATGGCCAGCCCCAGGGGGTCGGGCTGGAAGGGCATGCACTCGTAGGCCTGGGCGGAGCCGGCGCTCATGGGAAGACCAGGCTGGCCGTTGTACGGCAGGCTGTGCTGAAGGGGCGGGTAGGAGGGCCGCGCGGGCGGCGGCCGGTGCGGGGCCGAGTGGAAGGCCAGGGGCGGGCCGATCAGCTGGCAGTCGGAGGCCGGGGCGAGGCCGTGGCTCTGGAGGTGGGGCAGCTGCTGAAAGGGGGCGGCCATGGGGGGGTACACGGGCTGGGGGGGGGCCATGCCGGGTACCAGGCCGCAGGGGGAGCTGGAGAGCAGGCTGTCGTGCGGGTGGGGCAGATCGGGAGAGGGCAGCTGGGTCCGGGCCGGGTGGGAGAGGGGCAGGGTCAGGGGCATGGGCGGGGCAGGGGGCAGGTCCAGCTTGTCTCTGTGCTCCTGTTTCACCATGACTGCAGAGGGGGGAAACAGCACTGCGTTACACCAGAGGTGTCAAATCCAGGGGTCAGAAAGTAAAAGTCCTGCCATGCGTTTCTTCTACCCATGAACTCAGCCAGCTGACTTCACGAATTAGTTCTACCACCTGGCTGAAGAATTGTGCTAATTAGCAAATCCAGGTGATTGGAACAAAATACAGGGAAGGGCTTTTATTTTCTGAAGCTGGATTTTACACCCCTGCATTACACTAGACTAGCGCTGGCGCTAACCAGCTTAGCACAATACAGTCATCTTTCACTTCACCTCATTAATATTCTAAAGCACACTACAAACAGCAGGAATATAACAGGGGAAACATACAAGGCGCTTTATAAATAAAGTTACTGCTATTTTAATACAGTAAGTTTCACTGTAATCCATTCAAGGACACAATCAGGACACAACCAAATACCCAGTGAACACTAAAGCATTGAAGAACAAGGCTACAAATACCCAGTGAACACTAAAGCATTGAAGAACAAGGCTACAATCCTTCATCGCTGCAGTTCTTGCGCTGTGTTACTATATAAGGGCTAAAAGGCGGACATTCAGATGATAGAAGAGATCTTTTTTTTTTCTTTTTTTCTTTTTTAAAACTTTCAGTGCAAAATGAATAATACATGTGAACAACTTGCTACATTCAAATACAGATTCCTAACTGATGCGTCGAGAGGAGCGTATTCATTCAAATATAAACTTAACACTGTGTGCATCTAGAATAGTATGCAGTTTTTCTTCCCAGAAATGGGGGCAGTGCATAGATGTAGCAGAGCAGAGTACATCACAGTGTAGCCCATTTACCAATCTGGTGCTGACCAAACAAACGGTGAGAGATATTTATATCCAGCCTATTGGGGCATATGTTCATGGGGCAAATCCTCTTTTCTGGCAAACAGCGGGAAGCCCTGAAGCCATGGCAGCCCGGCAACAAACGAGAGGGGAAAAGCGACACGATACACCCCCTCCCCACCCTGTGTTGATATTTTCCAGCCAGATTAAAAAAGAAAAACGCTTCCCTGCAATGCGACATGTCGCCAGAGAACACGATAAACATGTTTGTGTTCTGGGAGCCGAAAGGGCGGATCACCAGGGCTGATCGTCGGGGCGGATCGGCACTGTGCCTGGCGCAGTGACCGCAGAAGATGGGCTGGGGGTTGTTGTTTTGCCATCTCGTGCCCACGCACTTCACGCCATTCCTGCGTTAGCGGCGCGCCGTCGGCACCGCCCCCGCGCGGCCTGCCGTTAATAAAGAGTGCCGCCACATGAACCGCGCCAAGACCCCGCCCCTTCCCCCGCCACAGGGTCGAGCTCCACAGACCCGAAGGCTCACTTCCTGTGAGCACCTGTGCTCGCCTCTCATTGGTCGAGCACTTGGCTGTTTGATGGAAAGACAGGAAACGCTCAACGAGTGGGCGTCAGGACTGCTGCCACAGCTTTTTAATAAGCTACTGATGTTTGTACATCATGACCTTCCTCCTTTATTTACAATTTTCATAAACACAATTGATTATAAGAATGTTATTTAACCCCCTAACTAGCACCGGCCTGGTTAGTTTATATGCATTCATTGCTTTTTTCTTTTCTACTGTGAAATCAATCAATCAATCTAGTCACACAATATACCGTTAATATATAATATACAGTAGTGTTAAAAGTCATACTTCTATCCCTAGAACCTATTTTACAATCCCAATGTTATAGCGGCAACAGTTCCTTATTTTGTAATAAGACACAAAGCAGGCTCAATCAAAACGATGACTCTCCACCTTCTATGTGTTCTGGAAATCCACAGGTGGCACAAATCACAGTACAGTCGCTATCCTTATCCCGGCAAACAAACAAATAAAAATAAATCTTTTAGGCGAGAAGAAATCTTCCGCTATGTTCCAGCTGCTTCTGTTACTTAATTTCAGTAGTACAGAGTAATTCTGCCTCTCGGAAAACAAACTCCTTACAGAAGAGACTATTATTTTTCAGAGGTTCAAGAACAGTCACCATTTTATTTTCTGGCTTGTGTTCAAAAAAAAATGGTGGTGCTTGAGAAGGGGTTAATTAAGTGACTAAAATGTCATAACTTAAGGACTAGGTTTTAACATGATTTACAAAGATATTTCTTTCATCCTAGCCCAATAATGTAAAAAAAAAGCCAACTTTCACTTTGCAGATAAATTCTCTGCATACATTTACTTAAGAGTACATACAACAGCCTGTGGTACTGTTAGAATAACATGCATATCTACATGAACAGTTGGCAGGTGCAGGTTTAACTGCTAGTAAAGGAAACCCCTCCTCAACCACATGAAGAGACAGACAGCAAAAAGGAAAACTCTTTAGAAGTTTCACCCCAAATGTCTGTGACTAGTGAAATGTTGTCTTGCGAGTTGTTGCCATTCTGATTGGCTGGTGAAAACTACCTGACAGGTAGGTGAAACGCTGGGATTGGCTTCTTTTCCTCTTCCCATTACAAACGTAGAATTGCACCTGGACTGCCGAGGTCAGAGCCTTACTGTGGTATGGAGGGACGTCCACCACAATGGTCGACTACAGAGAAAAGAATAAACTCAGGTTAGCGACTGTCCATTTCAAAGGCACATACACCTTCCACAGTTCAAAATGACTCATGTTTCATTCTCTGGAAGAAGTCGACGGTTACTTGAAAATGAAGGGATTATGTACTTACTCCTTGACTTTTTTCCCGTATAATTTTTGCTTCGACTTCCCATTGAGGACGCCCATCTGGAAGGGACAAAAAAATAAAAAATGTCTTCTATAAATACAGACAGTAGTTTTAATGCTATGCTACATATTAAATAATACATATAATATACATTTTGGTTCTTTCTTTTTCTTTAAAATGTGTTGTTTCCAGAAGAAAATGGATAATTTACTCAACTGAGGGTCAGCACACAAGAACTAGGAATTTCTCAAGATATAAATGTTGCCTTATGTTGTCATATTTATGCTCACAAAAAGCCCAAAAGCCCAAACATATATCAAAGATTAAAAATTTAAAAAATCTAATAGAATAGATTTTATTTTGTTCTTGCATCATGTCCAGTTTTCTAATGTGAAAAAAGAAAATATGTGTTTCTGTCTGTGAAAATTCCGTCATTATTTCCGTTTGGAAAGCCACGCCTCCATCATTACGGCAGTGTAGTGATCTACATTAACGGCCCCCTTTGCATCACCTGCTGAATCCCTACAGCTGGCTGCTTCAAAGGCATAACGTCACATGCAGGCCTGATTAAATCTTGCACCTGCATGCCTACTTTACCAGAGGCTTCCCCAAACACCCGTGTGTCCTCCTTTCACAGGCCAGTGTATTCAGCATTAAAGCAGTCAGATATTTCCCCCCTGCTTACACCGTTTCTACTCGCAAATAAATATCTTGTGGACATGCACGAGTGGCAAAAAGTACAGTACGCGAGAGCACCTGGCAAAATTAAGTAGACTTGCACTCTTGGCCTTGCGGTTATTCAACAAAGAACTGAATGAAGACACAAAAACTTCAGCAGACTCTCCCCTGAGCTTTCTGTTGAGTTTTCACTCTGTCAAGATTCAAACTAAAAGCTCTTTTTTTAGTAATGGGTGAATGGCCTTGGACCCCACTGATTTTGGTGCACAATTCCTTTGTGGCTCATATTGACATTTAGCACACAGTAGAGAGGAGGCCCGCATGGTGAAGCTGAAAACAAGTCGAGGCGAGACCCTCATACCATATCGGGACAGGAGGATCGTCAACCTGCGTGAAGAAAAGTCTGCATTGTGTCAAAAAGTGCAGTGGCAAAGGGCGATACGGAAAGCGGAAGGTTCTAAGAGACAACATTAATGCCTTCAGATCTTTATATGGAAAGAGCAGTTAAGAGGGGGAAAAAAACATGTAGAACTA
>CM040399.1:34871060-35106060 GCA_022702515.1 Ilyophis sp. 1 JC-2022 | reverse complement strand
TTTTCTAGGAATTATTCAATTTACACGTAGCCGTGAGGGGTAAACGACAGGCTTTGATTCAAACATGTAGAGCTGTAGGCTACGAATGAACACAGAACAGCAATGTCATCTTTAAGGATCTATTGTCTTCTCTTGGAACCCAGGACTGTCGCTCAACGATATAACTTATATGATAAGAAAGTAATACCTTACTCCACAAACACAATCTACACACTCACCAGTTTATATCTGTGTTGTCGTCCCTGACAAGGTTGTACGCTTCCCTGCATGCTTCCTTGTCGATTTCCGTTGCCATTTTCCCGTAGAGGTTTATGTCGAGATGGACACGTAGAAAGAGGACTAGCAGTAAATGGGCGAGGTGAAATAAGAAGGTAGGAGAACGGACGGTGCCAAATCCAGTTAGGAGGTGCGCGAGTTGTGCAATAAAACGGCAGCGTACAATCAGTGCCGTAGCAGTGCGGGGCGGGGGAGACTGCGCTATGAGGCGGCGTGGAGCGGGGGGCTCTTTTCTCAGCGAGCAGAAAAAGCGGATCTTCTCACGGCTCTGTTCATTTCCTACACTCAGCTTTTTGGGCGTTGGTGATGTTTGTCAATCAGGTTGCCGAACGAGCCTAAACGGGGCCCCACGAGACACAGATTTCACCTCCTCCTAACGGTCAACCAGGGGATAAAGATAAATTAAATCCGCCCTCTTCTATCGTCGAAGTTTAGCGGGGATTGGCCGCCACCTACAGGATAGTCATCATACTGAGATTTATTATTTTATTTAACCAGGAATATCCCCATTGAGATCTAAATCTAATTTACAAGAGAAACCTGACGTAAAACGCACGTTTCCCGACGAGAGATGCCTCAAAATACTCAATGACAATGATTAACGATTAAGACAGATTGTAACTCGCCTATATTTTATCAATGGTATCTGTAATATGTGTTAATCTATTGAATATGCAGAGGAGGACAGTCATACTACTTTAATTGCACTACAACTATTTGGCAGTCGCTGTGGATAAAAGCATCTGCCAAATTACTTCATTGTAAATTGTAACCCTGCTGTAGCCTTTGTCTTCCTGATATGTTGAAGCTAAACAGGCCAAAACTTCATTAGTAGCCTATACTTGAATGGGAGAGATCCAGAGAAAAACAGGTCGACTCTGCTGGAAGTGGTACTGTTGTGTCAGCCACAATAGCATAGCTATCGTTTCCCCTCTCGTTTGACAGCTTCAGGTAACTCCAAAGCAGCTTGTACATCAATGCATGAACTTCCATCTAGCTTGTTACGTTTCCAGAGTCTGGAGTTGATCACAGTTGTGTGTGGATGTGATCAAGAGACTAGTCAGTTTCATGAAGAATTTCACTGCAGTGTGATTGATGTTGAAATGACTGCAGTGTTTTGAAACATCTTGACAATCGGACACACAGGTGTACAACGTTAAGGTATGGTGGCGGATAGATCTGTGTCCCTGTGGTATCATATTGAAATATGAATCAAGAGGGCTGTATTTCATCTAAATATGACAGAAGATAAGCCAAGTGCTTTATGAAAAGGACTAATTAGTTCACTGGGAAGTCCAATGTGCCGCGCAATTTTACGCACATTGGGCAAAGGCAAAGCAGCTGATTGGCTGAAAGAGAGATAGCAATCACTCGTGTAACCTCCGGTAACCACGCGCATTCTTACGCCCTGTCGTCTGTCCATTTTGACACAAAATACGTAGGCTACGTAGACATGTAAGTTTGGCTCTGCATCTGCTAAAACCGTTTAATATATTAAACCACTAGATGGCGGTATAGTTCCGCTACGTGCGGAATATTTATTCAGGGTCAATTTTGTTTCATAAGACAAATGAACCGAACGGACGGCACAGAACAATTAACGAGCGAGCTTTCCCGATGTTCCCACGGTATTTTACTCGCGAAAAAGGGGATACCTTCGTGGAAAAGCGCTCTAATCTACACGGTGAAAACCTACTATAATTCGTAGATTCCATTCCTGATATATGAACCTTTTTTTGCTCTTTGGTCGACTGAATCTTCACACAAAATATACGCGTACAAACCTTAGTATAATTGCGTGATGAAAGTCTGTCCACCATAAATATGTATGGGATGAAGTTCTTTTTTTCGGGATATTGTGTAAAATTCCCCGGGGATTTCTGAAAAACGAGTCTCATGTGAATAGTGTTAACGACCCTAGAGAGATTAATAAAGTGATATTGTATTGTATAGCATTACATACACCTGTATTACTGACACACATTTAGCATGTGTGTGCACCTGTGTGTGCATATGTTTGAGGATTTGGTATTGGTCTTTTGGAGACAATGTTGCATATGTAAGTGCCATGGTAATTCATATTTTAACCAATCAGTGGTTTATTCATTTGGTGCTTCGTGGTCTACCAATCTGAATTGAACTCGCAGTGTCCAGAGAGCTGGACATGTCAAACATGTCACATGCTTGTGTAGGAGCGTGAGTGTGTGTACCTCCAATCTGCAGGCCTGGTTCTGATCATGAATGAGGATCCAGCGCATTCTCCAGCCTGGGTGTAGTCAGCACTTCAGCAGGCTGGAAATATGGCCACTTGGGGGCGCCAGAGAGCGGACACTCCAGCCTGGAGTCACCTGCTCATCATACACAATATTAACACAACATTAAAATGCACAACACATCACGGCACTGCACCAAACAAAGCAAAACCAAAGGCATTTCACACCACAAACTAATATCCAGTATTTTACCAACTGGGACAGGGATGCTGGGTGGTTCATCCTGTTAAGGCACTCTCCGGTGTTGATGGGCTCCACTGTGGCCAAAAGCCTTACAGGGCATTAATTGCCCATAGCATCACCCAGGGAGGGAGGGATTTAGTCTGGCCAGAATGAGTGTCTCATCATATAACCAACTTCTATCAGCCTCTCTCTGGGATCTGCTGAAGGTGGACATGATGGTACATAACTCACTATTTATAAAAGAAGAGCACTAAAAAAAGGTTTTTCAGATAAAGTGAGGATGATTTAAGCTTGTCGGCGTGCTGTCTGGATCAGTGATATGCAGTTATAGGATAAGAAGGGCTTCTTACAATTGTTTAAACTCTATCCGTTTTTCATATCCTAATATTTCCAAAAGGAGTCATTGGGAAAATAGATCAGAGGCTGCATCACGCAAAATAAAATAATTTGTTATTTTAATGTAGGCTATGCAATAAAAATACAATTTGCTTTGTTTGTGAATGCGGTGAGTTGTGTGTACTTGATAAATTGTATTACGGTTATTAAGGTCTGTTATCCATTTGTCCTTTAAAAATATGTAGTAACAAAATTAAAGAACCGTAATACAGTGCTCTCCTACATTTACCTGGTATGGGCATGGTTTTGAGGGTAGCGTCAGTGACTCAAGGGCGTGACTGTGCCCCTGCTGTATTTAAAGCCTCGGGTGCAACACGCGCTGCGTAACCACTACGACCCGCAGCTCACGCGCAACTTTCACAAGTTCAATCAAGTGAGTTCTCTTTTGCCAGAAGCAACTGCAGGAATTTACCGACATGTCAAATTCGGACCGAGTTGTGCTCGCTCTTGGCGGGACAGGAACGGTGGGCTCCGGGATTGTAAAAGCGCTTCTGGAGAGAGGTAGGTGTGTGTGTGTGTGTGTGAGTGAGTGAGTGAGTGAGTGTGAATGTATGCGTGGGGGCGCGCGCGTTCTTCAGTGAACAGTAGGGTAGTGACCGGCTACATTTGTGTCTGTGTGTGTGGTTTTGAAACCTGTGATTATGCATTGATACGTTTGGAAAAATACCTCGCACGTGTTTTGGACCTCGCCGAAAGTAAACGCGAACCAGAAGGTATTGCTGCCCAGCACTGCGCACCAGGCAATGGTTTGTGGGTGCTTTCTCGAGGTTGTAAGACCAACGGATTTGCACCAATCCTCTCCCGACTCACAGCATCATTCCGTGCGCAGGCGGCTACACAGATGCCTGGGGTGGACCCGTCCATATCTGGGTTCCTCTTAACAAATCCGACAAAAAGTCTCGCCAGCCCCGGCTGGTACTCTAGTGCTTGCCATCTGACGCTATAAAAGCGCGCGCCGCCCATAGCGGGGTATTTCAGTTTATTTCAAATTTATGTAGTTTTCATGAGTCACTCACTGAGCAGACTCTAAGATAATATTATACAATAGGGCCTGTGTCTATATAAACTTTGTTTATATAAATTTGTATAATAATAATTTAATATAATGGGATGACGGGGCATAGACTGGTACATATTCGAGATGAGCTACCCATACAATGAGCCTGATGGGTAATTGGGAGGTTATCATTGTCACCATGCTGTTTTTCACAGAAATTCAGTTCATAGGTGGTTGTGGGGCAGGTAAAGTTCTATCTGCCCTTCACCCATCGGAGGGGTTCTTCTCCCCCCTGCAGATGGAGTGTGTATGATCTACTTTATCAGTAAGGTACAAATGGTGGCATAATCTAGAACATTCCATGTTACAGTTTCCCCCATTGCATGAAGAATGGACGACAGTCATTGTGACATGGATGGAAACTTGTGGCCAAATGTGCAAGAGACCAAATGCAACAAAATGACCTGAGTTATGACTGATGTAGTGCATCTTGACTGGACAGATTTGTTTGATTGTAATTTATTTAATTTGTTTGTAATTTAGGTCTCCCAAGTTACAAAATCTAATTTGACAAATGTATCATGCATTATTTGCTCTTGAAGAAATTACTTTGTAATTTTATTTAGTTGGTGATTAAACTATGCTTACTGTCATTTAATCACGATGTTACGATTTTGAAGATTTATTGACTTAACAGAATACCAAGTTAGGTCTTGTATATCTAAAAGTACGTAATAAGGCTTTTTTTGCTTGAATAGAAAGTGGACGGGTCAGCTGCTTAGAACACAAATAGGCTCTTGTCACAAGTGTTCGTCTTTGTCAGTTAGATTTTTGAGTCAAAAGTTTTGAAAATTGTGCCCTACAAGCCAAGTCCATTCCATAGTGTGCTTGTGTATTTCCAGTGTGATATTTGTGTAAATTGTAAAACACAGAATACGCAATGATTGTGTCATCTGTGTTTATGACAGTTTGATTGGAGAGCCATGAATATTCATTGCATGAGTATGATTCATATCTGAGCATAATGTCTTCATAATTATGTGCATGTTTATAATGTGTGTATAATGCAGGGTTGGAGTAAGTTTCAGCTCAATTCAGGAAATATATTTAAATGTGTTTCATTAAGTGAACAATTATTGACCGTTATGGCCATTTGTAAGGCTGACTGAATTGAAATTAATTGACCCCAAGCCTTTGTGTACATTTGTTGTGTTTGTAATGTGTACGAATGTGTGGTATCTGTAGAGAGTGTATAACACATGTGTGTAGAGTATGTCTAGTGTGTAGTGTGTAGAGAATATGTAACATATTTATGTGTATCGAATAATGTGCGCGTACGTGTGTGTGTGTGTGTGTGTAGGGTGTATATTTGGTATAGGCATGTGCGTGTGTGCAGAGTATGCATAATGTGTTTGTGTGGAATGTTTAGAATGTGTGTGTATGTGTGTAGTAATGGTGTATCTGAACCCAAATACCATTTTCGGAAATGCACAGATATTGCATATACATATTTTCTCTTCCTGATGTTGACCAAGGATATTCGGAAGATTATTGGAAAATGATATTCGCGGAAAGAGTGTGCATTGAACTGAGACTGAAACAAGGGAATTTTGTTGTGCACAGTAAAACACTTTCAAATGTATTTCCCGGCACATTGAAGGTTGGGTGTGTTACATTATGGTGCAAGATCACCCCCCCCGTACTGTAAAAACATATCTCGTAAGAAAATGGTGAAAAGACTGGCAGCCAGTGTTTTCAGTGAAAAACCATTTAATGAATGGAAAAAAAATGGATAAATCCTGTTATGTTTGGGGATGGCCATTAAATAATGAGTTATTGTTTTTATTGTACATGATTTTGACTGTTTTGAAACATTTCTACAAAAATTTTACAATAAAAATAGTTTTTTTACAATACACTGTAAAAAAACTTAGAGGATTTTTTTTCTTCAAAACACTGTCAAAGTCATGTTGAATAACAGCAATGACTAATTTAACAGTCATCCCACAAAATGCTAAATTTATACAGTTAAATAACAGGATTTATAGGCTACAGCGAAATAACAGGATTTCCCCCTTCATTAAATGTTTTTTTACTGGCAACATTGCTGCCTTTTTATGTTTTTATTTTTTATTTTTAAATTTTTTAATTAAATTATTTTTTTTATTTTTTTTACAGTGTCTGCACTCCCCCATTCTGAATAGAAATACAGACAGATACAGTTTATTCCCTGCACACCCCTAGTGTGTCCGTAATGGGTGTAGTAGATCATGTTAAATGTGTGAGTGAAAAAAGTGTGTGTTTGTATAGAGTGTGCATAACTTCTATGTGTGTGTTTAGGTTTCAGAGTGGTGGTTGTGTCCAGGGACAGTAAAAGACTGGAGAAGCTAAAGAGCTTTGTCTCCCCGTCCAGCAGAGGCAACCTGATCACACTGAAAGGGAATGTGGGTAAGAGAGACTCCACCCTGCACACACCCCACCCTGTAGAACCATACCCTGTAAAATTCCACCCTGTTAAATCCCACCCTGTAACAAATCAACCATGTAAAACCCTACCCTGCAAAGACTCCACCATGTAAAACCCTACCCTGCAAAGACTCCACCATGTAAAGACTCAACCCAGTAAAAACCCTACCCTGCAAAGACTCCACCATGCAAAGACTCCACCATGTAAAACCCTACCCTGCAAAGACTCCACCATGTAAAGACCCCACCATGTAAAACCCTACCCTGCAAAGACTCCACCATGTAAAGACTCAACCCAGTAAAAACCATATCCTGCAAAGACTCAACCCTGTAAAACACTACCTTGTAATTACTCAACCCAGTAAAACCCCACTGTAATGACTCAACCCCGTAAAACCCACCTTGTAATGACTCAACCCTGTAGAGGCCCCATCTGTACACTCCCTGCTGTATAGACCCCGCCTTTTAAATACAAGGCAAGATTATTTTGACACTGCACCTTTAGGTCTGTCACACTGATGTCACACTGAGGGTACAGTGCCTTCTCTTCCTGGGTGAGAGGTTGTGGCTACTGAGCCTCTCTTTGGGTGCATCCCAATATTCTTCACTCCTCTCCTCCTTTCCTCCACTCCCCCACTACCACTCCTCTCCTACCCGAAAGTATGTGGAGGAATGGAGGGGACGAGGGGAAAGGAGGAAAGGAGAGAACGAGCATCCATGAAGAAAATTGGGACAGCTAATCTGGTTCACCGCAGATGCTATCACACAATAGTAGCTGTCATGCTTATTTATGTTTAGTCACGTTCGTTTAAGCAACATTAATGCACAAACAAATAAATAAAGCTGCTTCCCATCTTAAATTGCCATTTTGTTATCCGTTGTAGGCAATCTTGCCTTCGGGTAGGATGCTATGACCTGTGTGTGATAATAACCTACTGAAGCAACACAATTTAGGCTAAATATCTTGCATTGGGGAATCATTATGTTGGGAAAATTCATAGCTACGCGTTATCATGGTTGCAATCTTTCAAGCGTGAACGCGATGATGTCACCCAAAAATGTGAAAAAAAACGTCCGCAGTAGGATACATCGATGTATCCGCCACCAGAGGAGAGGAGGAGCCGAGTTTGAAGCCGCTTCGCTCGTCTCCTCCAGTATTGGGACAGTGGAGGGAGGGAGGACACAAAGAAGGGTTTCCGGAGCACAGAGGAGAGGAGGTGGTAGTGGAGGAATGGATGATGCATTTTTTCGAGTATTGGGACGCACCCTCTCTGTCTCAGGGTCAGAGGAAGAGGTGGAGCAGGTGAAGCAGGCCGTGGTGGAGGCTGTGGGGAAGGTGACAGACATCGTGTCGTCTCTGGGCTTCAGCTGGTGGCAAGGCGGACCCCCGCACACCCAGACCCTCAAGGAGCTGCAATGGGTGAGGATTCAACCACAGCTCTGCTCCTGCACACACGCACGAGCCGATCGTTCCTCATCGATCCTCTTCCTCTCTCTCCTCTAGGTGCTGGAGACACTGCTCCTCAGCACCTTTGTGTCCTGGAAGGCCTTCTTCCCCCTGGTGAGAGACGACCCCAGAGGATCCTACACGTTCATCACAGGTGAGTTTCCACAGTCATCTGACCCCGCACACGCCTCTCCCAGAGGACACTGCTGCGATAAGTAGTTGGGATTACGTGCTGTGACGCTATCAGTAACAGGCATTTGGCGCAAAAAGCTCTGTGGAGTGACCGTCAATCACAGAAGAGGTTATGCAGTGCAGTGACTCCTCCTACGCTGCAGGGGGAGCTGGTGATAAACTGTTGATGCCAGGGACGGGGTTCCTGACGGTGGGGGCGGCGAGTGCACTGGCGTTCTGCCAGGTTCTGCGAGAAGAGTATCCGGAAGTGCCCTGCAAACTCAACCAGGTGAGCCTCCCGCTGAGTCATGCAAGCACAATTTGTGATATGAAGAAAAACTTCATAATCACTAGATGCACCCGAAAGAGTTACCTACTGAACGATTCTAAAAAGGACAGAATGTGTTATGGTGAAGGCTTGGGGGTTAAGGGGGAGATTACAGCCTCTGTTTCCAGCTCCCAAGCTGCCACTGTTGTGAGCCGAAGACCACGAATGAGTGACCTTACCTCATAAGAGAGCAGCGCTTTAGGTCCTCATGCTTTAAGGGTTAATGGGAATTTACTGTCATTTAACTGAACATGATTTTAAATGCAAGAAGTTATTTAAAACCAAACAGACAAATTTAACTGAAATCAATTTTAGAGCATTATGGACTGAAATATGACAAAGCTAAGATTGTATCTTTGTGTGGGAAATATACTTGTTTTTCGGAACGCCGCAACCGTAATTAATTGCAATAGCGAGCAGGTATATGCGTGGGTTTGGTTCCAAAATTTTAGCTGTAGTTCAGGCCCATTTTTACCCCCTCACCCCCTCCCTAGGTGACAATCAATGCAGGTGTGGCCGTCCCAGACCGCATGGCCCCTGGTTACCTGAACCACCTGGATCTGGGGGAGACGGTGGCTGCGCTGGTGGAGAGACGAAGCTCCTCCCACGCCGTCCTCACTCTCGAATGCCCCTCTGACCTCAAAGCCATCCTCCTGGAGGGCAATATGTAGACCTGCCCCACCCTGCTCCGCAACACACTACACCCTGACATCTGCAACATGTATGATGCCCCCCACCCCCAAATTCTGCCTGCATGTACACAATGAGGCAGGTGTACCCCTTGTCCCACCCAACGTAATCACATCCTTGCATAGCTCGTTCAGCCTGTCTGATGTTTAGTTAGGGCACACGTGTGTGACTCTCTGATCTCTATATTTTTTATGAAGCATCTCTGCCACGCACAGCAATTCTGACCATCTGATATAATGTCTGTCATAATTCCATAGGGCAATCCTGGGTAAATCTCTCTCTCCATAGGGCAAATCCTGGTAATGTCTCTGTCATTCATCCCAGGGGCAATCCTGGGTAATGTCTCTGTCATTCCATAGAGCAATCCTGGGTAATGTCTCTGTCATTCCATAGGGCAATCCTGGGTAATGTCTCTGTCATTCCATAGGGCACTCCTGGTCCCCCTTGTCCCGCCCAATGTAATCACATCCTTGCATAGCTCGTTCAGCCTGTCTGATGCTGTTTAGGGCATCACACTGTGTGACTCGCTGATCTCTATGCTTTATGAAGAGCGTGCAGATCTGCCACGTATAGCACAATTCTGACCATCCTGGATAATGTCTCTGTAATTCCATAGGGCAATCCTGGGTAATGTCTCTGTCATTCCATAGGGCAATCCTGGGTAATGTCTCTGTCATTCCATAGGGCAATCCTGGGTAATGTCTCTGTCATTCCATAGGGCAATCCTGGGTAATGTCTGTCATTCCATAGGGCAATCCTGGTCCCCCTTGTCTCGCCTAATGTATGTCATTCCATAGGGCAATCCTGGGTAATGTCTGTCATTCCATTTAGGGCAATCACACTGGGTAATGTCTGTCATTCCATAGGGCAATCCTGGGTAATGTCTGTCATTCCATAGGGCAATCCTGGGTAATGTCTGTCATTCCATAGGGCAATCCTGGGTAATGTCTGTCATTCCATAGGGCAATCCTGGGTAATGTCTGTCATTCCATAGGGCAATCCTGGGTAATGTGTCTGTCATTGCGTAGGGCACTCCTGGTCCCTTGTCCCGCCCAATGTAATCACATCCTTGCATAGCTCGTTCAGCCTGTCCGATGCCGTTTAGGGCATCACACTGCGTGACTCGCTGATCTCTATGCTTTATGAACAGCGTGCAGATCTGCCACGTATAGCGCAATTCTGACAATCATGGGCAATGTCTCTGTCATTCCACAGGACAACCCTTGGTAATGTCTCAGTGCTCTAGTGACTTCACCTGATGCAAGACCACAGGTCTGTTTCAGAGGGTTGCTCATTTTCTCCAGCTCCTTATTTGGTTGTGTTTGTAACCTGTACCCGCACTCCCCTTCCTGCGAAGAATCCATCTTAACACCACCCCCTCAGTCTGGAGCAGACAACCCTGTTGGCAGACTGGAAACATTCGTAATGTCATAATTGTATCCGTAAGGAAAAAGATGATTTGTGGGATTTTTGGTTTAGTAAATAAACAGTGCAGTCTAACCTCCCTGTACAATCATGTATCAATCAGTACATTGTTTGGCGAACAAGTGTGTGCCTGAGTAATCTGGAGGGAGTATGTTTAGGAGCGTGTGTGTGTGTGCGTGTGTGTATGTATGAGGGAGGGAGTTTAGAAACCTGTGTGTGTGCCTGGTTGTGTGGGGGAGGACCCTGCATGAGAAATGTATGTAAACAAACAACTTGCCAGCACAGTTGTCCCGTCTGAGTCCATTGCGTGACTTCCATCTCTGAAAGTAAAAAAGAACCTCTCTCCACCCACACCCACACCCCACCCCATGCACCAGGGTCTAATTATCCAGGACAACAGGACCCCTGATAAACAAATTCAGTGGGAGAGGCGGAGGCCTTCCATCTCATGCCAGAACGGAGATGAACATAGCTCTTTTGTTTATCGTTTTGAGTTATGTGTGCGCTTGGCAATGTTGGAACACATTTGCCTTTCCAACGTGAACTAAAGCGCAACACACACACAAGCGCAGACAGTATAGACAGTGATGCATGCAGAAGTTTGAAGCTCGTGAGATTGGCATTTGTGTTTGAGCGATTGCATCAAATGATGGCCCAATTAGGCCAAACTTGGGACGGACGAATAGAGGGAGGTCTACCACCCCCTCTGCCTATTATTTCCCCACACGCAAACGCCAACATATGCACACAGGTTCCCCCACTCTCACGCAAACACATACAGGATACAGGAGTGACAGAAAGCAAGGGGTAGGCTTCAGTCTATTTTAAACCAGCCTGGACTAATCAGACTGAAGTAACACTAAACGGCATGCGAGGCTGCGTGCATTATCAATGGAGCTGTAGTATGTGCACGCACGCATGCATGCACGCACCTCAGCCATTTCTCTTGTGTTCTTACGTTCTACACACCACAAAGAAAGGGGAAGTGTCGAGATATGGGGGTACATGAGGCTGAGACCATGGTGATTGGGATTAAGAGAACAAAGACGGTGTTACAGAGGCTTGGTGCTATAGGTTTCGGGGGCACCAGGGCAGACAATGGAGTGGCGTAGCAGGTAGAGTGTCACTGATGCGGATGCCATCACCGTGACAGCGTAGCCTGGCCTGATTCTACACGACACTCATGGAACAAGGGACACTGTAGAACCTTTCAATTTAAAATAAAATAGAGAGAAAGATGCAGGAAAGATCAGGGGAAGCAAGCCTGCTGCCCGACCAACCGTGCCAGTCTCCAGAACCTCTCTCTACTAGAACAGTACTGCCGAACACGGGCTCTGGCATAGTACACGATTATTAACCAATTATTTCATTTCGCTATGAAAAAGATTGCAGAAGCTTGCGTTCCTTGACCTGACCACAAATATCTGGGTCGGTCTCTTAACAATGCATATTAAAAAAATCGGGAAACAAACAGAAACCACATTTTTATACAAAAAGAAAAAAAAAGTGATTGGTATGGCTACTGAACAATCAGACATACTGTAGGTTCAAATAATACATTAGTTTTACAAGCAAGAACATTATACGATAAGAGAAAAAATGTCTTCGACACTGAAGATCCAACTGAAACTCTATATCCTTAAGTCCTTAGACATACGATTTAGGATTTGTCAAATTCTCCTAACCACACAAACTGGACAAATCCCAGGCCTCACCACAACACAGGACTGTGTCATGGGGGAGGGGCAGTGGTGTACCTGACACCAGCATGCTCCACTCATAGAACCCTGAGTTAGTATCCATGGAGACCAGTGTTCCAGCAGAGTCAAACAGAGGGCATGGTCACTGATCTGGGTTCTATTAAATCTCTGAATGTCCTGGTCTGCACAAGACATGGAACTCTCTCAAGGATTTAAAGAATGAAACCGAGAGAAATGCAAAACATGAAGCTATGGTAAGAGGACTCACCATTCCGTGAGAACACAGGCCACCTGGCCAGTGTGTCAGTTACTAAAAACTTTCAATCCCCACATGCGTGCAAATGAGCACATAAATGGCAAAAACGAGACCCTCCCTGATGTGTCCACTGCACAGCTGGTTACAGAATCAATCACCGCTTGTAAGAGTACCAAAAAATCTTTTTTGTTCTTTTTTGAAAACCAAGAGTCTTTTGATGTCGTCGGGTCACAGACATCAGGAAGTGGCATGCAAAAGATAT
The DNA here is from genome assembly GCA_022702515.1 of Ilyophis sp. 1 JC-2022. NCBI lineage: Eukaryota > Metazoa > Chordata > Actinopteri > Anguilliformes > Synaphobranchidae > Ilyophis > Ilyophis sp. 1 JC-2022. Next base: position 35,093,190 of record CM040399.1, on the reverse strand, counting down.
GTCACCAAATATTAAATATGATTATTTTATTCTACATTATGTTAAACTGTCCAATATTTTTTGATGCCAAAAAACAGGGGGGACTATGTCCAAAAGGTTCTATAATTTCTAAACGGTTCATCTGATATGGATGAAAATACCCTCAGATTAAAGCGGACAGTCTGCACTTCAACCTCATTGTCATTGTATCCTTTCAAACTCAAAGTGCTAGAGTACAAAACTAAAATAGCGAGAACTGATAATTTCACAGTGGTCTAAATTTTTTCCAGAGCTGTAGATTTCCAAATCTGAAAATGCATACTGTTGATGTTCATGCTGCTCTGACTGATGATGGCGACACATTTTACTGGGAAATGTGGTTAAACGAGTAGACACATCTTAGAGCATGCGCACTTCAGTGTTACCATAACAACCATTGTGACATCACATAAAGTGACGACTTACAGAGGGGAGATGGGAACAAGGGAGCAAAAGGAAACCTTAAGCAGGACTGAGATGATTGTTGAGGACAGGGAGACTGAAGACGGTCGAATGTTTCCAATTACTTTATTATTATAAAATCACGTATTGAACACCCATCACCACAGAGAGGGAGGGACAGGACAGGACCGTGTCAGAATAAACACACACCGCTTTCCACAATAATACACACAAGAGGAGCAACTGTACACGCCGCACACACGCACGCCTGCACGCACACACGCGCGCGCCTGCACGCACGCCCACGGCAGTATGAATGCCACACTGCTCTGCAGCAGCTTCTCTGAGTGACTCAGCAGATTACATCACTTCCTGTCCCTGCAGTAAAACCACAGTTTACAGTGAGAACATCCACCCAATCTCCACCCTACGCCAGCTGTGATGAACAGGTTACAGAAAGCAGCTGGAACACAGATTTCCCTCTTACACTCTTTTTTTTCCCCTCTCCCAGCATTTCCGTCAGGACTTTTTTTTGTTTCTTTGACAGACACATTTTAAAAAAGCGTTTAAATAGGAAACATATTTAAAATGAGGAATAAAACACTGCAGGAGTACAGCAGTTGAACCCTCTCAGTTGAAACTGTAAGTCAGTAAAACACCCATATAAAAATGTATTTCCTTTTTCACATATCAGAAGTTTAACGCTGCATCTCGCATGCACACACGCACCGTTCCCAATCACAACTCAAAGCAGCACATGCATCAATTGCAATCCAAACTGTGATAAGTGCATTTGGTGCCAATCCTAAACTAACAGACCAATAGCTGTGTGCCTGATCTCCTAATTCACTTCCACTGCCTCAACAGGACATACCAAGTGACTTCCCATTTGTTTCGGAGAGGAAAATTTCCCCCATTCTATGTGGAACAACTTAATTCGCAGAATGCGTCAGTGACACCCTGTAGAAATTACATTCCAAGCACGCAAGAGAGAAAAACCACAGTGCGCATCCACCTCAGCCTATTGAGACAGTGGAAAATGGAACAATACCTTTGTGAATGATGAAATCAGTCAATTGTAGTGCAGGTTTTTGATAAAATACGTTGTGTCTATGAATGACAGGATTATAATTTCACGAATCAGTTATGCAACTGAATTAGTGGAACTGAGAATTACTTTCTCACACTCCTAAATGCACACTAGCAAACAAGAACACACACACAAGCAAGCACACACACACACACACACACACACACAGCTCTGTACACATTCCAGTGGTAATATAATAAATATGAATTTCTCATTTGTTCTGTACAATATACAATCAGGCAAATATACATGGATACAAATCTGAATCCAGCCTGCTGATGTGTGTACAGTTCCATAATTCAGGATCCTAAAAAATAACAAAAATGCCAGATATTAAAATCAATAGAAATATTACCACCTAATAGTCCCCTTATCCTTTCGGTGCATATTAATAATGACCAACCTGATTGTGAAATATTTCTTTGAAACTGGACAGATGTAAAGGCACTTAAAATTGGGGAGAAAAAACAAAAAAAAAAAACACAGAACAGCAGTGGATGTATAGATTAAATAAGTAGTAAAAGTAACCAAACTGTTGAGTGCCTTAAACTGGCCATGTGTCCACTGCATGTTGAACCAATTCCTCCCATAAGACATTCATAATAAGTTGATGACGTTGGAGACATTCACTAATAAGTTAATAATTTTGGAGACAAAAGTTACTGTACATTCAGCAGACCACATTTGTATCCCCACCGTCTCTCGTGGCAATGCCAGCCGCAAGGGTCCTGCCACAGACAGCAGGGGGCCGTTCCCGTCGGATCAGCCTGCACCACGTTGGGCGGGGCCGAAGTTCTCAGCGTGCGGGGCTTTGATATGGAGCATGCCTGTGGGTTATTAGTCTGAGGGAGGGGCAGTGCAGGTCCGCTGACTGGAACAGACCCCTCCCGGCCCCCCGCTCTCTGTGCACCACTCTGCACCACTCCCTCGCACCACTCTGCATCTTGAGTCTGCACCTGCGGCAATGAGCTCACCTGTAGGGGGCGCACACATCACAATTAACACGGGGACACAGTTGGGAAGGTCACCATGGAGATGTGAGGCCAGTCACTGATAGGGCGCACTCTGTACGTGAGGTGGTTCGAATGCACAGGTAAAGCCTCCCGTGTGCGTGCGTGCGCATACGATTCAGGTGCAAGTACCTGGATCAGGTAAATCGGGGGTTGTGAGGTGGAGCTCCTCCTGTGTGTAAAGACTCCACATAGGACAATGCGCTCAGCATGGAGGTGAGACAGTATCCCTCCTCTCCTATCAGATACCTGCATGTGTTAAAGAGAGAGTGAGACAAATGTATTTATCAATTAACAAAAAACTTTTTATTCAACCTAAAACGATCTAGTCTATAAACTTACAGAAACCAGTAACTCACACTTACCTAAGATGTAATGGACATGCAAATAGAACTGGGAATAACAAACCAAATTAGCAGTGCTGGGGTGGCGGTGGTGTTTTAGGTGGAGGTGGTGGCAGTGCTGGGGTGGCGGTGGTGTTTTAGGTGGTGGCAGTGCTGGGGTGGCGGTGGTGTTTTAGGTGGAGGCAGTGCTGGGGTGGAGGTGGTGTTTTAGGTGGAGGCAGTGCTGGGGTGGCGGTGGTGTTTTAGGTGGAGGCAGTGCTGGGATGGAGGTGGTGTTTTAGGTGGAGGTGGTGGCAGTGCTGGGGTGGAGGTGGTGTTTTAGGTGGAGGCAGTGCTGGGTTGGAGGTGGTGTTTTAGGTGGAGGTGGTGGCAGTGCTGGGGTGGCGGTGGTGTTTTAGGTGGAGGCAGTGCTGGGATGGAGGTGGTGTTTTAGGTGGTGGCAGTGCTGGGGTGGAGGTGGTGTTTTAGGTGGAGGTGGTGGCAGTGCTGGGGTGGAGGTGGTGTTTTAGGTGGAGGCAGTGCTGGGATGGAGGTGGTGTTTTAGGTGGAGGTGGTGGCAGTGCTGGGGTGGAGGTGGTGTTTTAGGTGGAGGCAGTGCTGGGATGGAGGTGGTGTTTTAGGTGTAGGCAGAGCTGGGATGGAGGTGGTGTTTTAGGTGGAGGCAGTGTTAGATACCCACCCTTCATGTATGAACTCCTCCAGGGCAGCACAGCAGCTGGGGTGGAGGCAGTGTTTTAGGTGGAGGCAGTGCTGGGATGGAGGTGGTGTTTTAGGTGTAGGCAGAGCTGGGATGGAGGTGGTGTTTTAGGTGGAGGCAGTGCTGGGATGGAGGTGGTGTTTTAGGTGGAGGCAGTGCTGGGGTGGCAGTGGTGTTTTAGGTGGAGGCAGTGCTGGGATGGAGGTGGTGTTTTAGGTGGAGGCAGTGCTGGGGTGGCGGTGGTGTTTTAGGTGGAGGCAGTGCTGGGGTGGCAGTGGTGTTTTAGGTGGTGGCAGTGCTGGGGTGGAGGTGGTGGCAGTGCTGAGGTGGCGGTGGTGTTTTAGGTGGAGGCAGTGCTGGGATGGAGGTGGTGGCAGTGCTGGGGTGGCAGTGGTGTTTTAGGTGGAGGCAGTGCTGAGGTGGCGGTGGTGTTTTAGGTGGAGGCAGTGCTGGGATGGAGGTGGTGGCAGTGCTGGGGTGGCAGTGGTGTTTTAGGTGGAGGCAGTGCTGGGATGGAGGTGGTGTTTTAGGTGGTGGCAGTGCTGGGATGGAGGTGGTGTTTTAGGTGGTGGCAGTGCTGGGATGGAGGTGGTGTTTTAGGTGGAGGCAGTGCTGGGGTGGCAGTGGTGTTTTAGGTGGTGGCAGTGCTGGGATGGAGGTGGTGTTTTAGGTGGAGGCAGTGCTGGGATGGAGGTGGTGTTTTAGGTGGAGGCAGTGCTGGGATGGAGGTGGTGTTTTAGGTGGAGGCAGTGCTGGGATGGAGGTGGTGTTTTAGGTGGAGGCAGTGCTGGGGTGGAGGTGGTGGCAGTGCTGAGGTGGCGGTGGTGTTTTAGGTGGAGGCAGTGCTGGGATGGAGGTGGTGTTTTAGGTGGAGGCAGTGCTGGGGTGGCAGTGGTGTTTTAGGTGGTGGCAGTGCTGGGATGGAGGTGGTGTTTTAGGTAGAGGCAGTGCTGGGGTGGAGGTGGTGTTTTAGGTAGAGGCAGTGCTGGGGTGGAGGTGGTGTTTTAGGTGGAGGCAGTGCTGCGGTGGAGGTGGTGTTTTAGGTGGAGGCAGTGCTGGGATGGAGGTGGTGTTTTAGGTGGAGGCAGTGCTGGGGTGGCGGTGGTGTTTTAGGTGGAGGCAGTGCTGGGGTGGAGGTGGTGTTTTAGGTGGAGGCAGTGCTGGGGTGGAGGTGGTGTTTTAGGTAGAGGCAGTGCTGGGGTGGAGGTGGTGTTTTAGGTAGAGGCAGTGCTGGGGTGGAGGTGGTGTTTTAGGTAGAGGCAGTGCTGGGGTGGAGGTGGTGTTTTAGGTAGAGGCAGTGCTGGGGTGGAGGTGGTGTTTTAGGTGGAGGCAGTGCTGGGGTGGAGGTGGTGTTTTAGGTGGAGGCAGTGCTGGGATGGAGGTGGTGTTTTAGGTGGAGGCAGTGTTAAATACCCACCCCTCATGTATGAACTCCTCCAGGGCAGCACACTCAGAGACCAGCTGCGGAAGCTCAGTACGCAGAGCGACAAATGACAGGATGGGCAGCAAGTCATCCGCTCCTCTGAGAGAGCGAGAGAGCGAGAGAGCGATGTAGTCTTTCTGCATCTTGTACACATTCTTCATTTCATGCAGCTAAGACTACACAACAGGATGGACAGTTACATGCACAAAGAAAATCAGACCACAGAAAACCTGAAATCAAGCTTTGAACAGTTTTCAGAAAGCAAACTGCTACTGTGCCTGACACTTTCACAGGAGCAGCATATTAGAATGTACATTTTTAAACACAAAGGCTAATTTATAAAAGCAATATGGTACTAAAGTGAGATATACAAGGCATATTGCCATGACATTATTTTAGTTTACTACAATTTAAATCACTTCACACACAGTCAAACTCACTCTCTGCATGCAGTCGGTTAAACTGCCTGACCTCAAATTCAGTCAGTTAAAATGACTCCACATACAGTCAGTTAAACTAACTGACGTTACACAGCGTGTTAAACTGCCTCACCTTACGCAAGGAATGTAACGATATGATATTTTCACTGTACAATTATAGTCTCCACAAATATCATGGCTTTACAGTATATCACCGTATTACACTTTATTTCCCTTTTTAATTACATTTAAAACCCTTCAAAAAGACAAACACGTCTTTTGCTTTGAAGAAAAATACTGCTTCATTTATTTGAAACACGCTTGCATTAAGACTCAAACAAAAAAAAAATAAACTGGAAAAAAAATTTTAAAAAAAAAATAAAAAAAAAATTTTCCGCTTATTTGGCAGCAGTAGCCGAATCCCAAAAAGCCCCCCCCTGGCACTTTAGACAATGCAGTCGGATAGTTAGTTTGCATGAAAGAAGGAAAACACGCACAACAATCTTTGTCATGCAGAGAAATTTTATAAAAATCTCATTGTACACTGTCGCTATTCAATACTGGCTGCAACTTTGTCAAGTGCTGTGTTCAGGTTTTCCTGGCACTGATCCCTGCCCTCAGCGGAGAGGAGAGCAGCGGACTAAAGGCTATTAATCCTTTGTTTTATGACACAAACCATTGTAATGGCGCGTGGCACAACACAGACTGCCATTTAAACCATGGACACTGCGTTACAGGAAAAGCACACTGTGATGACCATCATTGTTTTTAATCACCATATACATCAACACAGGTAAATCGTTACATCCCTACTTCACGCACAGTTGGTTAAACTAAATCACTTCACACACAACCAGACTAACCCACGTCACACATAGCTGGTTAAACTAACTCTCTCCACACAAAGTCGGTTAAATTAATTTGTTGCGTGACAAGAACACAGGTGTCACGTTTCCTTCCTGACCACAGGTAATTCAACTCCCCCGTCCCTACACTGGGGGACGCAGCCGGGTGGACATTATGTGATATGTGTCGCATTTCACTCACGCCCACGAGCTCTCTCTTACACACATACACACAAGCTCTCTCTCTCTCACACACAGACACATAAACGCACAATCACACGCACACCAGTACTCACACACACACACACACACACACTGACGTGCACTCACACAACACAAATACTCATTCATATGCACAGGCAAATAGTTGGAAACACGCACAGAGAGGCACGCAAACACTGCCACACAAACACAGTCTCAGACACCAACACAAAGGCCGGCAGCGGGTGGCAGCGAAATGGCAATAGACACACCCCGAGACAGCGGTCGAGCGAGGTCTTCTCACACTTCTACCTTTACCTGCTCATGCTCCTGCAGCTCAACACGGCCAAAAACTCATCTACAAGCCTCCTGCCCTGACAGTTTCCAACCTACACATCAATTACTCCACAACAAACTACACAGCTGCCTAAAAATAAACCACATCTTCGTTTAGGATTCATTTATAGCCACTGAACACGGTTTGGCTGAAGATAAAATGCTTTGCGCCACTAACCGAGACCAATGTGACCCGATCTAAATTCCCCCGTCAGTGAGAAAGAGATGCTGAATAATAGTGCAGAGTACGTTTCTTTCATTTTTACAGGAAGTTGGGACAATGATGTGAATTTTACAGGAAATTGATATGAATTTCTCAGCAGTTGATGATGTTCACAACCCTCTCTGACATTATTAACATTATTAACAAACCACGAGGATGTCTCCCTGCACCCTCCTCGTCCTCTTCCTCCTCCGCCCCAAATGGCGCACTTCCATTCTCACCTTTCCTCTCGCTGTGGGAGGTAGAGATGTTCTCTACAATCCCCCCAAACAATCGCTATCAAACCACAAAAATAAAACCTCTTTCCTGCAGACGAGTCCACCCAGTCTAAGAGCCGGCCAGCTAAGGACAATCTGCAAGGGGCGGGGGATCTAGACGAGAACCCTGCTGTGTGTGGCCTGAATGAGGCCATCCAGCCTGACACACAGACAGCAGCGCTGCGGGACGCCTTCCAGCGCCACAGCTTCTTCACACAACACTGCGCGAGTGTGTGTGTGTGTGTGTGTGTGCGAGAGTGTGTGTGTGTACGAGAGTGTGTGTGTACGAGAGTGTGTGTGTGTGTGTACGAGAGTGTGTGTGTGTGTACGAGTGTGTGTGTGCATGCGTGAGCGGGGCTGTGTACGTGTGTGTGCGTCTGTGTGTGTGTACGAGTGTGTGTGTGTACGAGAGTGTGTGTGTGTGTGTGTGTACGAGAGTGTGTGTGTACGAGAGTGTGTGTGTGTGTGTACGAGAGTGTGTGTGTACGAGTGTGTGTGTGTGCGTGCGTGCGTGAGCGGGGCTGTGTACGTGTGTGTCTGTGTGTGTGTGTGTGTGTGAGCGGGACTGTGTGGGGCAGTGGGACTCACATTGCTGCCGTGCTGGCCGAGGCATCTGGCTCCTGCAGGTTACGGTAATCTTCAGCACACACACAGATGAGCCTCAACGTCCGCACTGTAACATACAAACAGGGTGTTACTGTAACATATACACACGGCGTTACTGAATCATATAGACAGGGCGTTACTGAATCATACAAACAGGGCGTTACTGTAACATACAAACAGGGTGTTACTGTAACATATACACACGGCGTTACTGAATCATATAGACAGGGCGTTACTGAATCATACAAACAGGGCGTTACTGTAACATACACACAGGGTGTTACTGTAACATATACACACGGCGTTACTGAATCATACAAACAGGGCGTTACTGTAACATACACACAGGGCGTTACTGAATCATATAAACAGGGTGTTACTGTAACATACACACAGGGCGTTACTGAATCATATAGACAGGGCGTTACTGAATCATACAAACAGGGCGTTACTGTAATATACAAATAGGGAGTTATTGGTGTACGGCATCTCTGAACATTACTGAAATGGGCAACGTTACTGAAATAGGCCATTACCCAAACACAACGTTACTGAAATAGTGTTACAGCACAAAAGACAACAGCCTGTGTACCTCTTAGTGTTTTAAGAGATGCACTTAATATAATGCCAAGGCTGTCTGTATCATACCCGCATCAAAGGCCATCTCTGAAGACCACTCTGTGGGCACAATAACAGCAAAAGAACTGCTTCTAGTTTACCAGACAAAACTAAAGTTTTGACATTGCAGTAATATTTAAGGGAACCTACACTGGAGAGAAAAATAAATAAATCACACAGGAGCCAGGGAGCCAGTAATCCCATAGTGCATTGCTCCATTGTGTTCATAAACAAAGTTCAAAGTTCAGTGTTTTGTTTTTTTTAGAATTAAAAAAAACAAACAAAAAAAAAAAATGTCAATAACAAAAAGCAATTATGAAAGTGGAACCAAATGACCGTTATTTTTTCTGGGTTTTTTTGGCCGTGTGCAATGACTAGGGCTGTAAAGTTCCAGGAATATTTCCCTTTATGAGGAATTGAGGCAATTTTGGAAATTGATACTGTTAACAATATTTTTCATAAATCCTATGCATGTCTTTGGTTTTTTATGCATTGGGCCTATTTCAGGGGTCACTGCAAATACTCTGCACACACTGTCAGGGAGAAATGTCAATATGTTGGTTTACCACAATGTGAACACATTTGCGTTTTTTTCTTCTTCCAATTGCAGCTTGTTTAACAAAAAGCATATTAAATAAGAAAACAAATGCAAACATATACTTTAGCCATTTCCTTCCATCTCAGAGAGCAAATTAGATAGGCCTTATTTAGCCATATTTTAGTCAAAATATTTCAGTTATTCCGAATACATATCGGGAATAGCTTCATCGTCTGACTAAAGTAAGGTTAAACAAGAATTTTTACTTGCTTGACCGAGGCTAATTATTTCTTCACAGCAAGCTTCAGAAAGAGACTGGAGAACCTGGACAATCCTGCTCAGATTCAATTTATGTGGTGTCATCTTTAATCTTTACTGGACTAAAAGAGTTCCAAGCCACCTGAGTAGCCATCGGTTTCTCAGTTCTTTTGTTTGTCAGCCTGTTGCACACACTGCTGTATGTTCCACCAAACAGGGACCAGTTCTGCTCTCATGCAGCTGATGTTGGAAGGATCTGGAGAATAACTGAAGCAACAGGGGACATGGCTTCACACTTAAGAGTCACTTCCACCAGGTTGACGCCTCGATGCGTTTGGCTGCCTCCCAGATCGCATCAGCACTCCAGTGCTTAATTGCAGGAAAATTAACCCAAACGTTCAAGAACTGTCCCCTGATCTAGATTAAGGTGCTGTGCAATGGAAGTGATGGTCCCATATTCCGCAGAAACCTGCTCTCCAGGAAGGACCAGGACCTGCTCAGCACATTTTCTTTGTTTTTGTTTTCTTCAACATTCTGTGTTTTACTAGCTTTGTTTAAGCATGAGATTCCTACAGTGAGTGCTGATTTTCCCTGGAAAATTACCTAAATTTACCAGGAAAATTCCCTCCCTTTGCAACCCTTGCCATGGAAGGTATTGTACATATTTAGAGAAGGTCCTGATGACGTGCCAGCTCTACAATGGCAAGCATTGGGGCATTCAGGGGTTTTCAGTCTAAAGCAAGAAAACGCACTTAACAAGTAACTCCAAAGCAGCTTGTACAACAATGTTATTGACTCAAGGGGTTAACTGTCCCTTTAAAGACACAACGACTCACAGAAAGACCAGTGTACAGAGCCTGGATCTCACCGATGCATTCCAGTTTGCGCTGGGGAGAGAACTCTCTGCAGAGGTGCTGCAGCTCCTGCACTGCCGACTCGTAGGGGTAGGAACCTTGGAGCAGAGCCGGATCCTCGGGGAACAGTTTTGGCGCGACACCGACGTCGCCAGGAGTGGCGTTCCGATACAGCCTCATGCTGGCCCCACAGGACAGCTCCCTCTCTCGATAGACCTTTCTGCAGTGAGACAAACAGATGGGAGTGGCTAACAGACACACTCAGCCACCCCTCCCCACCTCCATCCCGACTATAGAAGTAAAGTATCCCTGTGTGTTGTACAGGTACGGCCATCTCAGGACATAAAACATTAAGTATGATGTCATCTAAGTATGATGTCATCTGCGTCTGATGTTGTGCAGTTTTAGAAGAAGAGTTTGGAGAAGTAACAGGCCTGTCTCAGCTCTATAGTGCCATCTACTGGAAAACTTACTTACACCAAATTCACCAATGGATTAGCACTCACTTATTTAATTTCCCCTTGAGAACTGCTCATCAGCTAGCAGGAAACAAATCTTCATAAAGAGATGAAATGTGCCAGATAAGCTTCCATTTCAAAGTGTTTACCCACCACCATTGTCAGGAGAGCTCAGAATGTGTTTATTTTTTAATTTATTTTAACCGTAGGATCCAACCAGCCACTGAAAGCATTAGCCCTCTATAGTCTTCGACTCCTACGAGCGTTCCCGAAATATTGAGCCAGAGGAGTGCAGTGGAACTTGGCGTAGCACTGAAAACTTAAACCCATCAAGTGACCTAAATTTCACACCGACGTAAACAATCACAAAAACCCAGTGTCATCACCGCTTGTGCTCTGTGGTAAAATTATGTACGACATGAAATCACAGAAACTAAAGCTCAATTCAGTTCGCACTTCAATCACGCCGCCTACGCGCCAGTCTCTTTGAATAGACTTCCTGTCAACTTAACGCTCCCTCGTTCTTTCGTGAACGCTCTTGCCGTTTCCCCTTGTTTCGGGCATCAGATTTGTGACGGAACGAGGGATAAATCGCTTGAAACAAAGTTATCGGTATTGGCCTGATGCTAAAGATTGTGGCCGATATTATGACACAATGTACACGCGCCACAGATGCGATGCAAAAATGTCTTCGGCTAATATACGCAATTTCGGCTATTCTCATAAGCAATTAGGCCTACTTGGAAGTATAAGATAATTGGCTTATGCCTGCAGTTCAGAATAATACAAAAATAAATAATAAAAAATCTTTAGGACCGTGATCCACCAACAGCTGTCTTAGGCCATGTCCTTTCATTTGCAGCAATACTTCAAGTGGGCAGCTGCTGACTTTTTTTAATACAATTTGACAAAGTTTCAGTGCGTCATGAGATTCACATTAGCTGTGTATATTCCTCCCTCTGAAGGCAGTTACTATGTGAGGTTTGAATCATTGCTTCATGCTGGAGTACGGTTTGGGGTAGCTGCGCTTTTGAGACTAAATAAGTTAAATGCATCTATGAAATTGTAAGAGCCATTATTTTGGCTCTTGTCTACAAATATTTCTATTATTTATTTTTTCACTGGCCAAAATACTGGAAGGCATTTCCATTTCCTGAACTTATTTTTTTCTTGATAAGTTGCGATCTGTGCTCATCTACTTCTTCCATGAATGTGAAACTCTGTTGTAGTTTGCACTAAATGCCGAAACTTAAAATAGACGAGTATCAGCATCAATATCAGCCAATCAAATATCCGTTATTGATATCGGTTCCCAGGCGTTCAATACCGTGCACCCCTAAACAGCATCCATTTGCACCAGGGAGTTGGCGAAGTTAGCTAGCTGGGCTGTTAACCCTGCAGTGAATTGGAAACGGAGCAAGAACAACAGGATGTGAATTAGTACACAGTGCACAATATATTTTGTATGGAAAATCAGCAAACAGTCTTGAATGATCTGTTTTGTCTTTTTTTCTCCAAACCAATGAATGTCTGAATTAGCAATCTATATCTATAATATAATGTGGCATGGTAGCAGAAAATTATATATTATCCGTCTCCTCTATATCTATACCCTGGTTCTCCACCCTGACTGTGCTGTGGCCACTGCTCCACACTGCTGCTCTCTGACCTATGACCAAGCTACTTGAGGCTGTCCCATTCCAGGACAGTGGAGTGCTTGTGTCCTGTCTCGTTAAGTACTAGTGTTGTGTAAGTAGTAGAGTTCAAGTTTTGTGTGGCATAGAACAGAGTGCCATACCTAAACAGTGCCAGCAGGGGGCACCAAAGAGGGCAGAAGAAGGCTTCCTCTATGTAGGTGACACACTGGTCCTTGCCGTCTGCCGTGTTCAAACATTCAAAGGACAGCAGACACAGAGACAGCAGCCGATCTGCAATACACAGAGTTACACACTGATTTACTGACATACACACTGTCTGGGTTACACTCACACCCACACAAACACACAAATACACACACCAATGGCATTATGGATGTCTTTGACGATGGCTCTCAGGTGGTCCTTCAGAGCATACTCCTCCAGGTGGGTGATGTAGGTCTCCACCACTGGCTCCGGCGGGTCAGGGGTGGAGCTCCAGTCCAGCTGTGACAGATACTGTTCCAGATCCTCAAAGGAGTTCTCACTGTCAGGGGTGGGGAGCATGGTCCCAGCACGGGCGTAGTCCTCCTCGTTGGCATTGAGGTCGTGGGAGATGAAGAGGGAGGCGTCAGACAGGCTGTGGTTGAGGCTGGGCGGGGCCTGGAGTTGCTCAGAGTGCAGGTTCTGCACGCTGCGTGACATCTTCATTGGCTGGGTTGGGCTGGGGGCAGGGCCCTTGCTCACTATGGGGTACAGGCGGTTATATACCCTGTACTGCAGCCTCTTCAGGAGCTTCATCACCGGGTGCTCCGAGCAGCTGGAGGCGCAAACATGCAAAAGCAGACATTTTACTGCCGTTTATTTACATGCAGCTACACTGTAACCGTGGTACAGAGCCTTGAACCATGATTACCCTCATCTCACTCGGCGTGTGTGTGTGTGTGTGTGTGTGTGTGTGTGTGTGCATGCGTATTCGTATACGTGGGCGTGTGTGAGCGTAGGTGTGTGTGTGTGTGTGTGTGTGTGTGTGTGTGTGTGTGTGTGCATGCGTATTCGTATACGTGGGCGAGTGTGAGCGTAGGTGTGCGTGCGCGTGTGGGCATGGGCGAGTGTGAGCGTAGGTGTGTGTGTGTGCGTGCGCGTGCAGGTGTATAGGTATGTGTGAGCGTGTGTGTAGGTGTGTGTGAGCGTGTGTGTAGGTGTGTGTGAGCGTGTGAGCAGGTGTGTGTGAGTGTAGGTGTGTGTGAGCGTGTGTGTGAGCGTGTGTGTGAGCGTGTGTGTGAGCGTGTGTGTGAGCGTGTGTGCGAGCGTGTGTGCGAGCGTGTGTGCATGTTGTACCTCAACAGATAGGAAATCAGTCCCGAGACCAAGGTGCTGTCATTGGGGCTCTTCTTCAGATTTGCTTTCCAGAGTTTTGGCCAGTCCTGCAGAAACACACATTACTGTAGTAACACAAAGAAAGGGAAGAGAGAGGGGGGGGAATGGAGGAGAGAGAGAGAAAGGAGGAGTAGGAGAGAAAAGACTCACATTGTCTTGCTCATATTCCAGTACATTGGCGTACAGAACCCTCTGTTCCTGCTCCTCTGGAGTGATCATACCTGAGCCAGCAAATCTCCTACACACACACACAATGCAGACAGCTTTAAACACACAAACACATGCTTATATACATATACAAACACTCACAAAAGCATTAAACATTCGCACACACATCCACATGAGGGACAAAGACGGGCAGTAACTATGTTAACCACAGCAGGAATGACATCACAGAGGGTAACAAGGTGATTGAGGAGACATGAGGAGGAGGTATATGAAAAGTAGGTTGAATGAGGACTTGGATGACATGTGGGCAGGGTGTACCTGTTGGCCTCCTCTTGCAGCCTTAGTCTCCTCTCCTCCATCTTCCTGTGGAGCTGCCAGTGTTGAGGAAACCTCCAACCACCCAGGACTGCCCACAAAATTCTACAACCCTCCTCAACAACTGCCCCTAATAACGGCCTTCCCGCAAACTCTCCTCCTAATCTTCAGACTTTAGCCCACAAGTGTAAGGTATGTCCGCACAGCGACGCTCTGCCCCCAACATCCTGCATATCTGCAGCGTGGACAAAACCGGTCAACAACTCCACTGGACATGTGGGGCGTGTATTACAAAGCAGGCTTACTGAGTTAGCTGGATAACTGCACTGAGTAAAACACGGAACCCTCCCAAACATGGAACATGGACTGAAGTACAAAAAGCTGTTCCGGGTTTTACTCAGTGCAGTTATCCAGCTAACTCGGTAATCCTGCTTCGTAGTATTCCCCCTGGCTTGGAGGAAGCACTCATCCGTTTGAAGCCTAACCTTCCCCGATTTTAGCTGTAAAGGATACAGCATCCTGTCTGGCTTTGGCAATAATGAGATTCTCCATCATCTGTCTCTGTAGAGAGAGAGTCTGAAGAGGAATACAGAAATCAACAGAGAGGGTTATAACCAGCCTGAACTGAACATTGTTCAAGCTGAGTGCATATCGACATGTTAGAATGCGTTCTGGCAAGGTAGTCCTGTTTTCTAGCCCACTACAGGGCGAGTTAAATGTGAGGTGGGTTTGTTTGCAGTGAAAACTGCTGGTTTGTACCATTTTCTACACTGTATGGTGTTTCCTGTGAAAGCTACTGCAAGTCAGCCCATGAAAAATGTGGAGTGGCAGGCAAATGTAAATAGTATGTAAATGTAAATATTATAGAACTGGAAAGACACCACAAGGTATCAAGCAATTGCAGTGTGCAGCGAAACTTCATGGATTAGAAAACAACAAACTATAAACATTCTGACTGAGTTCTGACGCGATGTGGTTCACATTTAATTGGCAAGTTTTCCAGAAAATGTTACACCAGCAGCTTTATTCTACAGTGAAACTTTTAATACATGCGATAGCCACCATATTGACAGATGCCGCCTTTGTAGGCAATGTAGGCATACATAAGAAATTTCAGCGTCACCGGCGGATAGCGCGCATTGGTCTTCCAACACACCGACGCCGTGGCTAACTAATGGTTTGGTCAGACTTGTTTTTCAGGGTAATGACGACTTTTAACTGTTGATACGTGATGTAGCTTACATAAATTGATCAGTGTGCACTTTCAGAAACTGGGTGGACGGCTGCGACATGCAATTCTAATAGAAAATAATAATAAACTATCCTACCCATCATTCAATGAAAAAGCATTAACAATCATCCAGTGGAAACAGCAACATTGCGTGATAAAATATAGCCCAGTAAAGTCGCGGGGAAAAAATCGAAATATACCTTCAGAAATGCCTTCAATTTTTTCCAGTACAAACGAAGATCCATTGGAGCTTTGGGCCTTAATCGGGGCATTCTTCCTATTTAAAGAACATAATTTAAACACAAGGGCTTGTTTCTGGATAAGCATTTCAGGACAAACCATGAAAATATGTCGCCAGTTGCATGATCCGACCGTCTCCCCGCAAACTACCAAAAACAATGTAGGCTACTTACCGGAGAAAAATATTTCACTTATCAATATGGGGTAAGTTTATCTAAACTGAAACGTTTCTTTTTCCTCGCGTGTGTTCTACCGTCTCCGCTTTGGATTTTTAAACCGAGAAGCTGTTTGTCGTCCTGCTAAACTAACTGACCTACCCCAGACTGCTGCGAGAGCAGGGGAGCTCTGGGTTTAAGGTGTGGGTGCGCAGTGTGCACGCTGGGAGGGGCGTGGAGGTCGCGCGGGTTATTGGGGTTCACATGTCAGAACAGCTCGAGGCTGGAGGAATCTGAAAGCAGGGACACCACTTTAACATGGAGCGTCAGTATGCTGAACACCCTCAAAGAAACGCTTGACCACGCGCTCTTCGTCTCCCAGAGGAGGTTAACGCTGATCCAAACCTGATGATGATGACACCAAACACTTGCCATTTTCCCCAACTCTTTCTGTTCCCCACCACCTGTGGCCTGAATCAGATGTTACTCACTCACCTTACTCACTACTTCTCTCTCTACCAGTGACACAGCAATGCACTGTACCAGTGAAATAACACTGTCAACCTAATGCTGTCTTTCCCTGTTATGTAATTTGTGTTTGTTTGCTAGCTGGATATTTATGTAATTGCACTCTTTGTACCTGCCAGTAATCTGTAAATGTTCTTTACAGCACTATTTTTATTCCTGTACTTTGCGGTTTGTTCTTTGCTCTGTGCTCTATAGATAGTCTGTGAGCCTGGAAAATAATGTGTAAAATGATGACACCAGACCAAAAGCATGTTGTACTGTTGTGTAATCGAGTAGTCATACCTTTGTGCAACTGAGATGAAGGTTGCACATGTGCAGTGATGTGAAAAAGAATATACCCTCTTTCAATTCTATGATTTTACAGATTAGGACATAACTAACCCTCATCCAGTCCTTACCAATTCCTAAGAGTAGATAAATCTTACTTCATTTGACATATAAAACACTCAAATGTTACTTTGTCATTTTGTATTCAACCTAAAATAAGCCAAGATGCAGAAACCATGTGTGGAAAAAGTGCACCCTTACAGTGAAGCCCCACAGAAAGCGGCATGGAGTGGATTTCTCGTGCGATTACGCCGCCTCCATTTTCAATGAGAGGCGATTCCTCATGTCTGCAAAGCATGTTGGGATTGCATGAGATGCGAGGCGTCCAGATGAGACGGGGAACGCGGCACAATAACCAATCACATTAAAGATTGTGGGAGGCGAGAGCGATGGCATGGGATTTCACCACTTTCTGTGTGGCTTTACGGTGACTGCTTCGATATCAGTTAAGAAGGTCAATATAACCAGGTGCTACTAATCAAGTGCACATGATTAGCTGATAATCAGGAGATGCCATCACCTGTGTATAAAAGCAGAAATGTTTACAGTTTGGCCTGGAGCAGTCAGGTTTCTGTTAATACAGCGTATAAAGGACAGAGTATGTCTGTGATGATCTCAGATGCAAGTGTTGCTGCTCATAAATCTGGGAAGGGTTCTAAAGTCATTTCCATCATTCTACAGTGAGAAAGATCATTAACAAATGGAGAACATTCAAGAACGTTGCCAATCTATCCAGGAGCGGGCATCCCAGCAAATTCACCCCAAGATCTGACTGTATGATGTTCACAAAAATTATAAAGAACCCTACAGCTACATACAGGGATCTACAGACCTCTGTCACCACAGTACATTTTAAAGTTCATGACTCCACAGTTAGGAAAATCCAGTGCTGTGAAAAATGATTTGCCCTCCATATGATTTTCTGAATTTTTGCAAATTTTTCACATTGTATTTGGTCAGATTGTCTTGTGAGTTGTATCAGTACATAGAGGAAGTCTGGCAGAAAGATTGACACAAAAGTTTGGTACTTCTTTAATTTGTTTGGCGCGCAAGGTAATCAAACATGCAATCTTCAGGTGTGAAAAAGTTATTGCCCCCCCCCCCCAAGACAATGCAACAAAATTAAAGGGTTAATTAGGGTTGGCCGTTTGAGTACTTTGGTTAACGACTAGGCCTGATTACAAATATCACAGAGCTGAATCAGTTCTGCAAGAAGGAGTGGGCCGAAATTCCTCCACTCCATTGTGAGACACTAATCAATAACTACAGGAAGCGTTCGGTTGCACTTATTGACGCTAAAGGTGGTGATTACTTTTTCACATAGGGGCATTGGGTGTTGCATACCTTTCTTTAATAAATATATGAAATGTGTATCACATTGTTGTGTTCTTCCTTCATTCAGGGTCCCTTTAATGCATTATTAGGTTTGAGTTGAAGATCTGATAACATTTAGTGTAATAAATCTGAAAAAAATGCAGAAAATCAGACTGGGCAAATACTTTTTCACGGCACTGTCCTGAACATGTACGGCTTTAATGGAAGGGCAGCCAGGAGCAAACCCCTTCTCTCCAAAAAGGACTTTGCATTGTTCCGCACTGTCTCCTCTGGACAGACGAGGTACTAAAGTGGAGTTGCCTGGCTGTAATGCACAACGCCATGTTTGGCGAAAACCAATATCACCAAAAAACCTCATGCCAAACATCAATGGGCTGAAGACGCTTTGTACGGAGGAGTGGGCCAGAATCCCTCCAATGCGATGTAAGAGACTGATAAACTCAAACACAAAATGAATACTGTGGAGGTTATTGCAGCTAAAGGGGTTGTACAAGCTACTGAAACATGCTTTCTCCCAGAAGGCCTCTGAATATTGGCCGTGTCACAATACGACCCCTACACCCTTTCGGGGGTGCATATTTGAGTCCACTTTGTCAAAAAGCTTTTGAGTGGGTGACTTTTTCTCACAAATGGGGGCACTTAAAATACCAGGATGAACCCCTTATTTCTGGGGTTTTGTTGAGGGAATTCAGGAGCACACTAATCTGCAGAACGGTGCACTCATCCGACAATTTCAGTAAGTAACCCGGAAGTAAAAGCGTAAAAGACATAGAGCGTATATTCATATCTATGGTATAAGATAGGTTCATATTACAAAATACAATTTTTTATTTTTGTTAATTCTACCTTCATTCATAATCTACACTTTGTAACAATCGTCATATGTTAACTGATTGATATTCTCAATTTAAATAAAAAAAATTGAAATAAATATTACAAACTACTTCCTCACTAATTTGGAAAGAGTTTTGCGGGATTTCTTTCGCACACTGCTTGCAAAGTGAGGAGACAGGGCACATAGGGACAGGGGACAGTGGACAGGAAACGGGGTTGTATTCGGTCACGGCCCTTGATTTATTTTTAGGTTGAATAAACATCTGTTGTGTGATGTTTGTCACGTGATGATTTATCTCCTGTTTGGACTAGATGAGGGTTAGTTATGTGCCAATTTGTAAAACCATAAAATTTAAAGAAGGTGTACACTCACACACACTCACCAGTGAGGTTTTCTGCGTGGCTTGGCCTGGATGGAGTCGTGCCAGACGAGCCTCGTAGTTTGCCTTCAATTTCTGATTCAGTCGAGAGGCCTCTTCAATGGGAGTCAGCTCCCTGTCTCACACATACACACATATACACACACATACATACATACACACATGCGCACACACATACACACGCACACACATAAAAGGGCACACACATATACACACACGCACACACATGCACACGCACACACAGCCACAAATACACACACACGCATGCACACACATGCATACACCCACATATACATACACGTCGACACATAAGTAAAGGCAAAGGCATAAGCACAGATACACACACGTACAAACACAGACACATAATTGGATAGTGAACAAGTGAGTGAACTGTAAGCTCTAATAGAAGATATGTTAACCAAAGCTCCCCCCGCCCATTCCAAAGCACAAAGTCTCTGATGTGATCTGATTGGTGTGACATATAGGGGGCGGGGCCCCAGTGCTGTCCTCCTGTTAGCACACAATACATACTGTTCTGACTGATTGATCAAGCCACGTGACGTCAATTCAATCAGAGATTAACGCATGTGCACACGTGTGTGAGTGTCCGTGTGTGTAAGCGTATGTACGAATCAGAGTGAACGTGCTTATGCAAGTGCGCGATATTTAACTGACTTCTTGGTGTCCTGTGACTCCACCTCCTGCTGTTTTTGGAAGATCTCAGGGGGCAGGAATGGGGAGGGCTCCCCCCCACCCTCAGAGAGAACCCTGCGGTGAGTCGGCCGGGGGGTATGCCTGGGGGCCGGCTCTGGGGCCACGGGTGTCACCTCTGGAGAAATCAACACAGTCCCAAGTCCACAGGACACAGCACAACGTAAGCCTCTATGGGTAAGACAACACAAGCAAACGCAAGCCACGCAAAAGGCTTTACGTGCAGTAAGAGGTGGATATTCTGTCGGAACCAACATTCAAACTCTACATAACAGACGCTGCCACATTATATATCAATGGTCCGTGTTAATTACATTACAGTCACATGGCAAATGCTCTTATGCATGCTTAAGGAAGTAGAGATCATCAGTGTTAGTCTCAGCATTACAAAAGTGCATTATAACCAAGGCACGGAAGGCCCATTTATAATAAATAAGTTAACCGAACAAACCCAACAGTTTGTACTGTAGCAAAAGTAAATACAGCAAGACAGATAACCTAACTTCACACTGATAACAGCACAGCTATTTAACATTATCTCAAAAGGAAAAACGTAGAAAAAAAGAGTAGCTAAAATAATAGGTAAAATGGGCTTTCAACAGGCATGTTTTTAAATGTAGCAACCTGTAATACCCAATCAGAACTATGAGCCAGTCCATGTGCTCTGTCAGTTTTGAAGAGTGCACACTAGTCTGCCTGTCTTCCAAAGCGCATCCTGTCAGCTGCCACTTTGTTTCACCCTACAGTCCACCAGCTGAGCTGTGCGGCGATAGCACACGTCATGTGCAGCCAGCACAGGACGCCAGGCACCTGATCTACCAGCGGAGTTGCTATTGCGCAAGGATGTTGGGAAACACAAAATCGACTGAAACCCTCCGCCATTGAGCCATGCTACGGCACACCCCGAGGAGCTGCTGGAGAGACTGTGCTGCAGCACTGTTATGGTCAGGATTCAAGAATGGCCTGTGGGATGCACTAGAGACACCTGGTGGACAGACAGCAGAATGCATGTTTAAGATTGACATTCTAAAATGGTAAATGGTAAATGGACTGCACTTATATAGCGCCTTTATCCAAAGCGCTTTACAATGGCCTCTCACTCACCCGTTCACACACACATTCACACACCAATGGCGGCAGCTGCCATGCAAGGTGCTAGCCTGCTCATTGGGAGCAATTTGGGGTTCAGTGTCTTGCCCAAGGACACTTCGACATGTGGACAGGAGGAGCCGGGGATCGAACCGCCAACCCTGCGATTGGATTTGAAATGGAACAGTGACCATGAGGTTAAAGTGCAGACTTTCAGCATTAATTTGAGGGTCTTTACATCCAACCATGCAGCAATTGTAGCCATATAGTCCCCGTCCCCGTCCCCCCATTTTAGGGCACCAAAAGTAATTGGACAATTTAACATAAAATAAAGTCATTATATTTAATATTTGGTTGCATATCCTTTGCATGCCATGACTTCCTGATGTCTGTGACCCAACAACATCAAAATTTTTGATATTTTATTTTCAGGTACTCTTACAAGTGATACTATAACCTCTCTGCATTTGAATGGATCTCTACAGAAATTGGGGGGTGGCACTAGATTAAGCTGTATATTACACGGGAATAATATGGAACACATGGTTGGCTAAATGGCTGTAAATCATCAAGGGTCTGATGTATCAAACGAGCCTCAAACCATCACTCTGCTGCCAGATATGTGGTAGATATGGATGGATCACTTTAAGGGTTGTTTCTCCTTACGCATTTTCCTATCGAACTCTATGGAAAAATAAGTCAGGAGAAATAACCCTTAAAGTTAAACCCTTTGCAACCAGCAGAGGAAGGGGTACTGTACTCAGAGTGTGGTACAAGAGGCACCATGAATCATGGCAGTGGATTACAGAAGGGGAGAAACTCCCCTCCCAGCTCACCATTTTTCACTGTGCTGCAGTTGGGCGTGGCAGCGGAGGTGGGGTTCGGGGTGGGGAGATCACCCCTCCTTGCTATAAAAGACTTGACTCTCTCCAGACACTGCTCAGCCAGTCTCATCATCCTCTCCACTTCCACTGTTCGCGTCTCTCCATCCGCTGAGGGGGAGACCAGGGTTAACATCACTCATGTGAGAAGTGGGGCAGAGACAAGGGGTGTAGTTACATTTTATACATGCCACACCCCCAGGATCTGACAGTAAACTGTCAGAATGGGCTTTCAGGCAAATTTACTTCGGGAATATTTGTGACGGGAATATTTGTCTTTTATTGGTTTTTACAAAATTTCCAATAAAAACATCATTGCATCATTACATACGGTCAAGCCGGAAAGTCTGCACACCCCTTTCACCTTCTCCACGTTTTATTACGTTACAGACTTATACTACAATAGATTGAGTTCATTTTTTGCCTCAAACATCTACACACAATAGCCAATAATGACGAAGTGATTAGAAAATATGCAATTTTATTTTACTGACAAAAATAGGTTATTTAGGGGTTACATATCTGTACACACCCTTAGCCTAATACTTGGTTGCTGCACCTTTGGCATATCCTTGCAAGCTCCGTCAGGTTGGATGGGGAGCGTCGGTACACAGCCATTTTCAGCTCTTTCCACAGATGTTCAATTGGATTCAGGTCTGGGCTCTGGCCGGACCACTCAAGGACATGCACAGACTTTCTCCGAAGCCACTCCTTTGTTCTCTTGGCTGTGTGCTTCGGGTCGTTGTCATGTTGGAAGGTAAACCTTCGCCCCCGTCTGAGGTCCAGAGCGCTCTGGAGCAGGTTTTCTTCAAGGATCTCGGTGTACTTAGCTGCCTTCATCTTTCCCTCTATCAGGACTAGCTGCCCCGTTCCCGATGCTGAAAAACATCCCCACATCATGATGCTGCCACCGCCATGCTTCACTGTAGGGATGGTATTAGCCAGGTGATGAGCGGTGCCTGGTTTCCTCCAGACGTGACGCTTGGTATTCAGGCCAAAAAGTTCAATTTTGGTTTCATCAGACCAGAGAATCTTGATTCTCATGGTTTGAGAGTCCTCTAGGTGCCTTTTGGCAAACTCCAAGCGGGCTGTGGCGTGCCTTTTACTAAGGAGGGGCTTCCGTTTGGCCACTCTACCATAAAGGCCTGATTGGTGGAGTGCTGCCTGGATGGTTGATCTTCTGAAAGGTTCTCCCATCTCCACAAGGATACGCTGGAGCTCTGTCAGAGTGACCCTCGGCTTCCTGCTCACCTCCCTGGCCAAGGCCCGTCTTCCCCGATTGCTCAGTTTGGCAGGGCGGCCAGGTCGAGGAAGATTCTTGGTGGTTCCAAACTTCTTCCATTTATGAATGATGGTGGCCACTGTGCTCTTTGGGACCTGGAAAGCTGCAGAGATTTTTCCGTACCCTTCTCCAGATCTATGCCTTGACACAATCCTGCAGATAATTCCTTTGACCCCATGGCTTGGAGTTTGCTCTGACATGCACTGTCCACTGTGGGACCTTATATAGGCAGGTGTTGGCAATCCCTAATCATGTCCAATCAATTTAATTTATCACAGGTGGACTCCAATTAAGTTGTAGAAACATCTCAAGCAGTATCAGTGGAAACAAAATGCACCTCAGCTCACTTTTGGGTGTCATATCAAAGGGTGTGCACACTTGTGTACATATGATATTTTACATTTTGATTTTTAATAAATTAGCACAAATGTCTAAAAACCTGTTTTCACTTTGTCATTATGGGCTATTTTGTGTTGAATTTTGAGACAAAAAATGAAATCTATTGTAGAATTTCCATTTTGTTTTTCTTCTATTAAAATACACTTAACGCATCAACACGCCACAATATGACTAAATATGGGTATCATATATCATGACAGCAAAATGTGTAGAGCTAGAACAGAGTTGCCAAGTTTGGTGAGCTGGCTGGCGTGAGATTTATTGCAGTTGTGGGGGGGGGGGGGGGGGGGGCGGGGGACTGAGATTGAGTATGTCTCTTTTTGTGTGTCTCACACCAGTTGGCAACCCTGAGCTATAAATATGCAATCAGTAAATTACTGATTTTAACTAATTTGTCTGTGGAGTGCAAACCTTTTGATTGGGTTAAACGAGTACACGACTGACAGCTTGTTGTAGCTCCACGCCATTATGCATTGCTCATGAAACCTCATCCTCCCATCACTGCTTACAATATTAAAATGTTCAGGCTAGAACTGCACAAATACTCATAATTATCTACCCTATCATCATAAACCTTTATTTAAACCTGGGAAAACACACTGAGGGACAGACCCTTGTTTCCGATGCCGAGAAACAACAACAAAAATGGCAACAATAATAAAACAAATGAAATAAAATGTCATAAAAATAAAAGTAAACACTTCTTAAAAACATATACAATCAAATCGAAGAAGATTTTAAATCGATTGCTGAAATTGCCACAATGACAGCGATGTGTCTATTTTTCAAGGTGCATTGCAGTTCATTCCAAGCTCGCGGGGCATAGAAGCAAAACACAGTCTTTCCTAATTCAGAATAGACTTTGAACACATGAAGAGTGAGCCAGGCCTGTGAGTGGGTGTGATGAACATTCCAGACCGACAGCTAGGATGGTAATTTGTTAAATAAAGCTTTGTAACTGAATAAATGCTGATCCCTCCTGAGACAGGCCAGCCAACCTTATTATAAAGCAGACCGTGATGTGTACCATAATTATCACCACAAAAGTCATTTCCTTTTCCTGGTGAACACAGAAAAGCGAGTCTTGTTTCTATACAGGAAGCCAAGCTTTGACTGCAACTTTTTTAACAAGATCAATTTTGATCTTGTATGTGAAACAATTTTGCATTTATGTATGTGAAACAACCAAATATGGTCAATATTACAATTAATACAAAAAGTTACCAAAAGCAAAACATTTTTTTTAATGAATAGAAGAAAGATCAGATCTACTTGATCACAAATTATAGACAAAGCCCTAACCTGGTTTTAAATAGTAATAATAATAACCTGGTGTCTTTGACTACGGTTCGATTAGAGGGTGGCTGCCTTTTTGCGAGCATTGAGGTGACTCTATTTGCATGCTGTGTCACAAAATGACCCGGGGACGGAGGCTATATGCAAAGAAATGACACTTACGTCTGGACACGGCATCCTCCAGCATCGCGTGTGAGATATAATTGATGCTCCTCAAATATTCGCAGTAAGCCTCCTGGGAACAAACAATTGCGTCATTTCCTGTCGCTGTCCAGCGTATTTAATTCTGTATCACTCCCGTTGCTTGTTTAACATAGTAAATCGCCAAGTTTAAATACATTACATTACAGTTATTTGGCAGACGCTTTTACCCAAAGCGACGTACAATAAGTGCATATTGAAGGTCATTGACACAACTACAAAGCAAATCCGACAAAGCACAACTTTCTCACAACGTAGGAGCTATCCCTCGTAATGAACATAGAATAGTCGGCTATACATTCTTAACTATAAAATAGCAGGCCTTATTTATTTACAAAAAATATTGCATATCTTCATTGCAATGGCAGCGATGAGACAAACAAACAAGCGTTGTCAGCATGTCAATCTGCAGGATAAGTAAAACATTTTTTATTTTAGAAATAAGCACAACACAGGAAATATGTATATTGGCTGGCACTGCACATGAGGAGATTAAGTGGAAGTGCGTGTCCCACGGTCTAGCGTTATATATCGGTGGCAATATTACATCTGTTTGACAGCTCACTGAACAGCACATTGGCTGATCGGCAGGCAGAGCCGTACACCCACACAGCTAACGGTGACACGGGTCCAGGTCCGTGACATGCCAAGATTACCTTGTGTCTGTTCCCCGCCTCCAGCTGTATAGCGATGTTAGCCAGTTTCATGGCGTTCTGCAGCGGTTTCAGGCCACCTTCTGGCACAGCGCAGGCCATCGCGATGGGTGATTGTCAAGTAGGGTGTGTAAACAAGAACTAAAGTGGTGAGCCAGTGTGGTGTGATGAACACACTGCCAGGATGTTTGCTCCCAAAGCCCACACCGGAAGTCCACAGAGCGAGGAAAAGGAAACGAAGATTGTTGACGTTGGCCAAGATATTCGACTGTAAATCCCTCATCAGCTCAAAAACATCGCAAAATTATGTAGGCTACAGTTCAAATTAAACATAAACCAGAAGAAGCACGTGGTCTTAGTTTCCCTGATGATTGGCGATCTGGCTGAGATGTTCGCAAATATGTTGTATATGGAATGGATACAGGTACAAGTTATCTTTGATCCTGCCACAAAATATAGATAGAAATCATTCGTGGGATCTAAATCACATTTAGTAATCGCAGTAAAATGACCTATGAAAGAAATATAATACAATTTCAATACGAAAAACGAGTATGTGGCCATTTTTAAATACAGGAATAAAGATGCTTATAAACCACGGTAAATAGCCGATTATTTGTTAGAATAGTCTAGTTGTAGGGAAATACATGTGTAGTGTATTCAAGTTTTTTTAATTCATGAAATGCATAAACAACACTATATATATATATACACACACACACATACATACACACGCACATTTGATAACTGCTGAGTTTCTGGAAGTTGCAAGGTAAATATGAATGCGGGAATTATAAATAGCTTTTCTTTCCCATTGTATGAGCAGGCACGAAAAGTACGTCTGCAGTTCACTTTGGAAAGAGTAGACGGCGCTGAGCAAAATGTAGGTCTGATTTTATTGGCTCTTCGGTAAAAGCAAACGAAGAAGAAAAATGGGCTCTTCCGGGGTTGTTTCTTCTTTCCACAAACCACTTCCGGATCCACTTGTTTACTTTCAGATGTCTCTTTCTAAAATGGGAGTAAGCTAGTTCGCCAGGGTCTGAAAATAAAATAGGCTAAAATGGAATTAATCAGCACGCATTGAATTTTACTTTATTGTGGTTTTTACAGAAACAAACTGCATACATTTTAGAAAAAAATAATTTTTGATTAAATACATTGTACAATACAAAGTTCAATTTTTTAACTTTTTTTTTAGCTTACTATAACTAGCTGAAGCTACTTCCCCCATGTAGCCCTACGGTAGTTACTCAGTTTTACCCGTATAACGTTAGCTTGTTTGGGATCTTTTTTTTTTTAATTACAGAAAGTTTAACGTTATCTTCTTGCCTTTTGGAATATTTGCACTTATGATGAAAAGAGATAGGCGCGCGCGGCTGGCCGCTGTTTCGCCCCTGACCAGGCACGCGCACTCGTCAGGAGGTAGCAAGCGACCCTGCAGGCGAGGGAGACCGAGGGCAGGGTCCGAGAAGAGTGCACCCAGACAGGTGTGCGAGCTAAGTCGTAGGGACGGTGGCTCGGTGTACAGCGCTGGCGGAGGACGACCAGGCACTGTCACAATCCCAGCCATAGAGACAGCAGAAACCGGAGGCTCCCAGAACAAATCGAGGACTACAGGTGGGTCGCCGAGTTCGGAGCGGAGAGTGCTTCTTCATAAAATAGATGTGATAAACAAACCTAGTTTAATGCAGCGAAAATGTAAGAAACGTATGCCTTCAGTCGTAGCTATCGCTTTCTAAGCACTTTTTGAGACATCAACTCTTTAAAATGTCAACGGTAGGTGGCATCTGTTATCGGTTAGCTAAACACGTTACCTGAACTGCATGTGTCTTTGGTAACAACGTTGGCCTTACGATCCCGTGCAGGTTCGGGACGACTTAGCGCGGCATTCTGCCGACTGTGCCACGGGAAATTTTCCCCCCGCAGCCTGCGGCACGCGTTCGGCAGGTTGCAGGGGGAGTCGGTGAAGCTCGCGGGGGAGGACAGGCAACGCCAGCCGCCACTCTTCTGCACGGATTTCCAGCGCCTAGTGGGCGTGCCGGTGAGCCGCGACCCGCTTTTGTCACAGTTCGTCTGCAAGAACTGTCACTCGCAGTTCTACAAGTGCCACAGAGTCCTGCTTGCCTTCCTCCAGAGGGTCAACCTGTCGCCCTCCTCGCGCAACAGCACCACGGATAGGTGAGGGAGAGCCGTCGGTGAAATAGATCTGCTCATCGCCCAGATGAGCGCCTTCTTCACCCGTGAAATGTCTGGTTGTACTTTTATTTCAGGGGTCCTTCCTTGCGGTCTTATTCTGAAGAGGCCTGTCAGTCTGGTGAGTGAACATTGGCAGAGGGGAATGTTGAAATATCGGAAACCACAAGACAGTGGGAGAGTAGCAGAGTAATCAAAAAAAGAGACAGCGGGATCTGTAGTAACTGAACCCCCTGTTCTGTGTTCCATGTTCCACCTCCTACCCCCTCCTAGGACTGCCCATCACCTCCTCTCCCCAGTGCCTCCATAGCCTGGTTTCCTGGACACACCACCATGCGGAAGGCTGCCGTTATTGCCCCAGCCTGCAGGAGGTTCTGGAGGGGCAGTACCTGGGGGCGGTGCAGGGGGTGTGGGGGTGCATGGACGGACACAGCTACAGGATGGACACGCACACGCATCTGGAGAGAGACCAGCAGGCTGTCAGAACCAGCCCCCTGGACTGTGGTACAGCACTGAGGTCAGCGAGCACGGCCCTAACCCAGCCAAGCCCGGCTGCCACGCCCCAGAACCAGGCCCCCGCCCTGTGGACTGCTCAGAGCACCGACACCACCACCAATTCCGGGGGTGAGTGGGTAATGGGGCTGGAAGCGTGCTTCAATATTTCCATGTTACTATGGTTACACACAGCTTAAAACAGTCATTTGCATAATGTCAGCACATTACATTACATGCATTTAGCAGACACTCCAGCAATCCAGAGCGACTTAATGTAGAACATAAAAGCATTGACTTGGTTTACAAGAGCAATCATTGTAGATATGGCTAAAAATATTCCTTGACTTGTAAAGGCAACATCACTAAAATGAACGATGCTAACCAAAAACCAGGCTACACTAGTCCTTGTACCACACTGCCTGGCCAAAAAAAAAGTTGCACTAATATTTAGTTGTACCGCCTTTAGCTTTGATTACGGCGCCCATTCGCAGTGGCATTGTTTCGACAACCTTATGCAACATCACAACATTTATTTCCATCCAGAGTTGCATACATTTTTGGCCGGGATCTTGTATTGACGACAGGAGAGTCAAACTACTCCGTAAAGTCTTCTCCAGCGCATCCCAGACTTTCAATGGGGTTAAGGTCAGGACTCTAGTGTCCAATTCATGTGTGAAAATGATTCCTCATGCTCCCTGAACCACTCTTTCACAATTTGAGCCCAATGAATCTTGGCATTGTCATCCTGGAATATGCCCATTGATGGGATAACCTGGTCATTCAGTACATTCAGGTGCTCAGCTGACTTCATTTTATTGCTGCATAACGTTGCTGAGCCTAGACCTGACCAATTAAAGCAACCCCAGATCATAACATTGCCTCCAGAGGCTTGTACAGTGGGCACTAACACTGCCTCCAGAGGCTTGTACAGTGGGCACTAACACTGACACAAGAGGCTTGTACAGTGGGCACTAACACTGACACCAGAGGCTTGTACAGTGGGCAATATGCATAACGAGTGCAACGGTGACTTTTTTTTTTTGGCCAGGCAGTGTATTACTACCGTCGTGGAAAAGCAATCACCAGGTCGGAGAGATTCTTTTTTGACAAATATAGCGCTCTATTCCAACGACCGTCAACCTTCAGATAAAGAAACCTGTATTGTTTTTCCTCATTTGAAGGTCAGTATTCTTCCCCCTTTGGAGGGGTATATAATGGCTGTAATCATCTGTGCTCAATGAGCTAGCTTTATCAAAGGTATACCTACAGCCGTTATATATCCCTCCTAAGGGGGAAGATTCTAAGCAGCGAAAAATGACAGAATACTGACCTTCAAAAGAGGAAAAACAAGTTTCTTCATCTCATTAGTAGGTATGCAAGAGGAAGAATGTTCTTATCAAGCACAGTCAGCTCCTGTTCTCGCAATAACACCTCAAGCACATTCTGAGGACAGAGGGCCTTGACATGTTGAGACTATGCTTTGTATTAGCCCTTATTATGTCACTTGTAAGCCATTACATGAAGTCTTCAAACTCAACCATGCTACGCGGGCCCTTGTACCATTACTGCTTATGCGTGTGCCTCATTGACGTTACTGAGGAGGCAGTGGTGTTTGTTGTTGCCAGGCGCACTGCGCAGTGAGGAGATGGTCACACCTGAGCCAGCTGACCCTGTGGATGGGGCAGGGGACAGTGACCTCTCTGACAGGTAAGCCAGCATGCAGCAGCACCTCAGAGTTATGAACTGACCGAACAACAAATAGGGAATTAATCCAGAAGTAGTCTCAAGTCACACTTTCCAATGATAAACTGGAAATGCATGTCTGTCCATTATTGCGTGTCGGTCTGACTAAAATCACCAAGTTTGGAACAAGTTTCTGAGGAAGCAGTATAATTAAATTACAACGGTTGTACAATAAAACACATTGTAATGTGTGTGTCTACACACTGACGGAAGCATTTATACATGAACAGTTCTCAAAGATCTTTAGGTTGAGCTGGGTTGTGAGAAGCTGCCTGTATGCTGCAGTGTTCCCTCACTGCTGCTGGGTTTCTCATGACACGGCAAGAACCAAGACCACAGCTTACTCTGAACTCGCAGCTCGCCCTACGTTTCCTTCTAGCGCTTTCCTTGGTCACTAGCTTTCATTTTTCCCTAATCGTCCACACACATAGGCAACAGTCTTCGTTGTTTGCTTAGTTTGCAGGAATGCAATACGAGTAGCATTCTTTAAATTAGCCTGATCCGCTCCAGTGGCCTTGTATGCATCTATGACCCTGCAGGAACTTTTCTAGTGATGATGAAGATGAGGAGAAGAGGAAGAGCGGCTCTTCAGATGAGCTCTTTGAGCCCTTTCCTGAGAAACGGTGAGAGAGCATTCACTAAATTATATCTCTAAATAAATATTTGCAGAGGTTAATTTGTTGTGAACTCTTTAATTACGACCCCCCCTCCACTCCGCAAAGGCTCATCTCCTCCAAGAAGGGTGTCAGGGAGCCAAAGAAGCCCCTGGAGCCGAAGGTGCGGAAGAAACCGGGGCCAAAACCGGGCTGGAAGAAAAAGATAAAGACTGAGCGGTACCTATGGATGGGGCATTGTCAGGGGAAGGGCTCGCAGTGAGGGGAGATGGGGGTCAGTCAGGGGAAGGGCTCGCAGTGAGGGGAGATGGGGGTCAGTCAGGGGAAGGGCTCGCAGTGAGGGAGGATGGGGTTCAGTCAGGGGAAGGGCTCGCAGTGAGGGGAGATGGGGGTCAGTCAGGGGAAGGGCTCGCAGTGAGGGGAGATGGGGGTCAGTCAGGGGAAGGGCTCGCAGTGAGGGGAGATGGGGGTCAGTCAGGGGAAGGGCTCGCAGTGAGGGAGGATGGGGTTCAGTCAGGGAAAGGGCTCGCAGTGAGGGGAGATGGGGGTCAGTCAGGGGAAGGGCTCGCAGTGAGGGGAGATGGGGGTCAGTCAGGGGAAGGGCTCGCAGTGAGGGAGGATGGGGTTCAGTCAGGGGAAGGGCTCGCAGTGAGGGAGGATGGGGTTCAGTCAGGGGAAGGGCTCGCAGTGAGGGGAGATGGGGGTCAGTCAGGGGAAGGGCTCGCAGTGAGGGGAGATGGGGTTCAGTCAGGGGAAGGGCTCGCAGTGAGGGGAGATGGGGGTTCAGTCAGGGGAAGGGCTCGCAGTGAGGGGAGATGGGGGTCAGTCAGGGGAAGGGCTCGCAGTGAGGGGAGATGGGGGTCAGTCAGGGGAAGGGCTCGCAGTGAGGGAGGATGGGGGTCAGTCAGGGGAAGGGCTCGCAGTGAGGGGAGATGGGGGTCAGTCAGGGGAAGGGCTCGCAGTGAGGGGAGATGGGGGTTCAGTCAGGGGAAGGGCTCGCAGTGAGGGGAGATGGGGGTCAGTCAGGGGTCAGTCAGGGGTCGCAGTCAGTCATTGAGTTTGTTCTGTTTATTTTCTCAGAGAAGAGCTACCCAACATCTATAAGTGCCCCCATCAGGGCTGCACAGCAGTGTACCGCGGAGCCGACGGCATGAAGGTCAGTGTGTGCGTGGGGGGCTTTGTGCACAGTGACCGTACTCAGTGTTCAGTATGTTTAGTGTGTGTTCAGTATGTTTAGCGTGTTCAGTGTCCGCTGTGGTATTTGGAGCAGAAGCACATTAAGGAGCACCATGAGGAAGTGCGGGAGCGGCCCTGCCCCCACCCCGGCTGCAACAAGGTGTTCATGATCGACCGCTACCTGCAGCGGCATGTCAAGCTCATCCACACAGGTGAGGGACAGGGCAGGGGCCCACACAGGTGAGGGACAGGGCAGGGGCCCACACAGAGAAGAGGGGTGGTGATATGGTGTGTTTCTCCTGAGAAATCGACTTTCCTCTTTTTCTCTTCCTAGAGGTGAGGAATTACATCTGCGATCAGTGCGGCCAGACCTTCAAACAGAGGAAGCACCTGTCCGTGCATCAGATGCGTCACTCGGGGGCCAAGCCACTACAGTGAGTCACAGAGAGGGAGGGGCCAAGCCACTACAGCGAGTCACAGAGAGGGGGAGGGGCCAAGCCACTACAGCGAGTCAGAGAGGGAGGGGCCAAGCCACAACAGTGAGTCAGAGAGGGGGAGGGGCCAAGCCACTACAGCAAGTCACAGAGAGGGGGATGGGCCAAGCCACAACAGTGAGTCACAGAAAGGGGGAGGGGCCAAGAGCTGGTGTAGCCTCCTACTGAGCTTGTGATTGTTCCTTCAGGTGTGAGGTATGCGGGTTCCAGTGCCGCCAGCGCGCATCACTCAAATATCACATGACCAAGCATAAGGCCGAGGCGGAGCTGGAGTTTGCGTGTGTGCTGTGCGGGAAGCGCTTCGAGAAGGCTCACAACCTCAACGTGCACATGTCCATGGTGCACCCGCTCACACAGGGTGGGACCAACGACCCTCACAATCCCCGGCAGGGTGTGGCGTTGGTGGGCGGGGCTCTGGGCCCCCACTCTGGCTCCAGCTGATTGGCAGTGGAGACTGCAGCTGAACTCTGGGCTCGTGTGTCGCTGTCGTGACCTTAAAGGCAGAGTCTAACACCACATACACCGCACCCTGTACCCCTTGTCCTATACCACACAGAATAACCCTCCACCATACTGCACACCATACCCCAACCCCACACAGACGCACTCTATATCCCTACGCCGCACAATATATGCCATTCGCCACACCCTACACCCTATACCCCAGACCATACACCCTACACACCGATTACACACCTCCCTCACATTATGTAACACATTCCTCAGACCTCACATATATGCCACTGCCTGCACACCACCACCTTGCCACCAAGCCCCACACTGCATACCAACAGCAATCAATGAAGACTAGCTGGTCAGTATGATGTCACTAGTTGTTTTATTATTTTCCTTTTTGTTTAGCGTCTCCTAAACCACCAGCGGGTGTAGTGAATGTCTCTTGCTGGCTGGTGTGTCTGTTAGGATGAGGCCGCTGTACAGAGAAACGAACCTTATAACGATAAAGAGGAGGCTGCTAGAATTCAGGTTTGTTTATAAACAGTATAATGAAGAGTAAAATCTGTAAATATGTGTATAGAAGAGTAGAGAGCACTCGGATCCTTCCCAAGCAGATTAACCCCCGCTGCCCCTGCTCAGGCTCAACAGCCTTTCTCAACAGTGTGAAAAATGAATAAACGTGCAAAAACATGGAGCTCTGTAGTACTGCGTTATTCCACTCCGGGTCCCAGGACCGACGTCTGTGTGCAGAGGTTAACGTTCACCGTTTTGGAGAAGGCCACGGTTCCCACCAAGCAGGATTTGGCTCACCGCGCACGGCTGCTCACAGGAAGTCCAGCTCCTGGAGGGCGTGGTCAGGGCTGGTCGGCTCCAGGTGTGATGACAGGGCGGCGGCCACTTCAGGGTCCAGGTGTCCACACGCCTCCTGCAGCTGGGGAGGAGAGATGGGGGGGTGTCCCTCCTTCTATCATTGACTTAACTGGGGAACCTAAACTACAACAGTGGTTTTATACCACTGGGGATGATAGGAGGGCTTTAATGTGTGACACTGTGTGTATATGACATTGTGTCAGAAGGGTTTGATGTTTCACAAACTGTGAGGGTTTGCTGTGTAACTACTGTGTGAGAGGGATTTGAGGTGTAACCGTACTGTGTGAGGGGTTTGTTGTGTAACGGTACTGTGTGAGAGAGGTTTGATGTGTAACAGTACTGTGTGAGAGAGGTTTGATGTGTAACTACTGTGTGAGAGAGGTTTGATGTGTAACAGTACTGTTTGAGAGGGGTTTGTTGTGTAACGGTACTGTGAGAGAGGTTTGTTGTGTAACGGTACTGTGTGAGAGGGGTTTGTTGTGTAATGGTACTGTGTGAGAGGGGCTTGAGGTGTAACTACTGTGTGAGAGAGGTTTGATGTGTAACAGTACTGTGTGAGAGAGGTTTGATGTGTAACAGTACTGTGTGAGAGGGGTTTGTTGTGTAACGGTACTGTGAGAGAGGTTTGTTGTGTAACGGTACTGTGTGAGAGGGGTTTGTTGTGTAATGGTACTGTGTGAGAGGGGCTTGAGGTGTAACAACTGTGTGAGAGAGGTTTGTTGTGTAACAGTACTGTGTGAGGGGTTTGTTGTGTAACGGTTCTGTGAGAGGGGTTTGTTGTGTAACGGTAGTGTGTGAGAGGGGTTTGTTGTGTAACGGTACTGTGTGAGAGGTTTGACGTGTAACGGTACTGTGTGAGAGGTTTGACGTGTAACGGTACTGTGTGAGAGGTTTGACGTGTAACGGTACTGTGTGAGAGAGGTTTGACGTGTAACGGTACTGTGTGAGAGAGGTTTGACGTGTAACAGTACTGTGTGAGAGGGGTTTGTTGCGTAACAGTACTGTGAGAGGGGGTTGTTGTGTAACAGTACTCTGTGAGAGGGGGTTGTTGTGTCACAGTACTCTGTGAGAGGGGATTGTTGTGTAACGCCGCATTCTCACAGCGAGCAACTTGGTCGCTGAGTCGGTCAATTCGACTAGGCTGGGGGACTAAGCAAGAGCTTCCCGTTGGGTCATCCAAATGAGCTCGTGCAGCTACAATTTTTTGATGAAGAGAAACAACGGTAGTAGCCTACATATAACAAAGACATATTTGCGATGCATCCTATTCTTTATAGTTATGTCATGACACTGATAATTATGTGTTCTCACTAGCTACCGACAGGCTAGCCTATATCTTTGTCGCGAGCTAGCGATCTTTATCTATCCATCTAGATCAGGGGTAGGCAACCCTGGTCCTGGAGAGTCGCAGGGTCTGCTGGTTTTTGTATTCACCTTAAACACAGCAACTACTTAGACCAAAAAAAAACAGGTGAGCTGAGTGAACTGTGTAATCAACTGCTTTAATTGATCAATTAAGTGGCGAGTAACAACAAAAACCAGCAGACCCTGCGGCTCTCCAGGACCTGGGTTGCCTACCCCTGATCTAGATACATAGATGGATTTATGTATAAAACTCAACATGTAGTTTGGGCTCAATGTGATATTGGTAGAACAGCCACATATATACTTTAAGGTTATGTTACACATTGAACAGGACGGGGTAGGCTTGGACCATTATTATTAGCTGCTCCTCCATTGCTGCAATTTGAGTGAAATCGGGCGGAACAATTATTCGCGAAATGGTTTTGTGTCGGTTGGAGAAATCTGAAGCATGGAACTCTGATCGCCTGTTACGGCCGATGGTCGCTCAAAAGTTAAATTGCAGGCAACATTTATCGGCCGATTTTGGTCGCTCAGTTGTCTAATTTCTCAGGTCGCTGACCCTTGCTCAGCTTCATAGAAAATGAATGGACTTCCGGCCACTAGGCGACAAAGTCGCTCGTGAGAACGCAGCGTAACGGTACTGCGTGGGAGGGGCTGGATGTGCAATGCAGGTGCAGCTGAGTGGCCTTACCTGCCTCCGGAGGCTGTGGGAGACACAGGTGTTTGGACTCAGAGCGATGATCCGGAACAGCACCTGCCGAGCCCTCGCCATAACCTGCAGGGGGTCCACCTGTACGGCAAAGAGACACCTGCTTGCAACCACACAAAACAGCCAATGAACAGACGGGTGCGCGCACCTGTTAGCATGTACCACAGATGAGTTACCTCTGCAGGTGGGAGGTCTGTGCAGGGGGCAGGGGTGTGGCCGTCCAGGAAGAGTGTGTTCAGAGCGGAGTAGCAGCGCAGGGCGATGAGGAGGAACCCTGGGGCTCTTGCTAACTTCCCCAAAACCTCACCGTCCAGGTGAGGGATCAAACTGCAGGGAATATTAAATGCAAACCCATATCACATGTACATGACTATCCATACCATATACACGGCCATCCACATAACGTTACATTACATTTTGGCGTTTACAAGATGTCAATATCCAGAGCGAATACGATATATTCATACAGCTGGACGCTCTCCTGCAACGAGGCGCACGCCACCAGTGAGGCTCTCACCAGGGTATGCGAGCGGTGCGGAGTGGAAGCGGAGCGGCTTTTTAGAAAGTCGGAGCGTCGGCGTTCTCTCTCGCTCCGATACCGCTCCATCCAACGAGTAAACACATTCACCACATTGTTATACACTCTGTTAAGTTTAGCTGCAGTCAGACTTAGAATTTGCCAAATATTATCGGAAAGAGAAGGACAAAAATACAAATGGTGTAAAAATAAATGACACAGATTTTAACCCGGGTGCGGATAGGCGATTACTACGAGTAGGGATTCGTTATGGAATCTAAAAAGACGTGTCTATAAAACATGGAGATTTCCGTGAATACACGGGCAAAAAATCTAGGTGGGTAAGTGGGTAATGATGTCCCAGTGAGAAAAAGCCAGAATCTATA
This sequence comes from Ilyophis sp. 1 JC-2022, assembly GCA_022702515.1. Taxonomy (NCBI): domain Eukaryota; kingdom Metazoa; phylum Chordata; class Actinopteri; order Anguilliformes; family Synaphobranchidae; genus Ilyophis; species Ilyophis sp. 1 JC-2022. The sequence continues at coordinate 35,056,536 of CM040399.1, read as the reverse complement.
TGTAGGCGGGGTGGAAATCTTGAAAGCTGTTTTGACACAGACGGACTAGGTAAACACCAATTTAGCTCTACATAAACTACATCCTAGTCGGCTAAAAAACTTTCACTTTTCAACCAAATTTTCACCTGAACGCTATAGGCTTTTCAGCACAAAAATGATTGGTGGGGTTTGTGTCTCCTCTCCGAGGGAAATAGCTAGCTTTTTTAAATTTTATCATCATGCTCATTAATGCATACTGCGTAGCTCGTCGCAATTGTATGGATGCACGAACGAATTTGATTGAATTGACATGAATTTTGACAACAAACAAACAACAACCAACCAACAACACACAGTAGCTATGCCTAAAAAAAAATGTGAGAAAGCATTAACCTAATACCTAATAGCCCAATTTAATTATAAAAAAAAAAAAAACATATTGAAATTTTTAATGGAGCGCAAATTTGTTTTTCGTTTTTTTGTTATGGAGCGAGTTTTATCGCACTAGTGAGCGCGGAGCGGGAAATAGAAAACCCGCAGCGGAGTGATTACAGAAAGCTTCGAGCGGGGAGCGAAACTTTCTGCCGCTCCACTCCACTCACATACTCTGCCTCTCACCTGTAGAAGGCCAGGGGCATCAGTCGCAAGTGCCTGTCAGTGGTTACCATGGTCACCACCTGGTACGAGCCTTGCTCTTTGACAGGGAGAAAGCACAATAATAAAGGGTGTATAAATTTAGGATGTTAGAGAGACAACACCTTTGTCATACCAACACTGTGCGTGTGTCTGTGTGAGAGAGATAGGCAGTGTCCGAATCAGCACCCTTCCATGCTATTGAGTAGGCTTGTTAAGTAGACACAATTTTCTCGAAATGTAGTATACTTAAAACCCCCGTATGATATATTCGCTTCCGGGGTTTCGCTGAGTGCATTCGGGAGCACACTTTTCAAGAAGTACACAAACATTTTGGTTCCATAAATATGAAGCGCAGCTTCGTTTTAAAATATGAGGCGCCGCTTCGCTGATGTTTACCCTTAATTACAACAAAAACAACACGTGACATGGCCGCACAAGGGTGGGACGTCTTACGACAGTTCCCCAGTATGGTTGGAAAATATATAGTAAAAATAAATAGTATGGAGGATATTTTTTGCGTACTAATTAACACCTTAAACAGCACACATCTGCCAGTACACAGAACACAGGAGACGGGACGCTGTAGATAGGGCTCCTATTTGGACACAGCCATAGTGTGTGAGAGACGTGACAGTATTTTTGTGATGCATGCTCAGTGGGAGTGCGGGAGGAAAAGAGAGAGGGCAGTGAGTAAGTTTTACCTGCACCAGATGGCTGGAACAAAGGGAGCCAGTCAGTACAGTCCTCCAGCTGTTTCAGGATCTCTAAACATAAACCCTGAGCTTTCGCAACACTCCCCTCCTACAGAATACACACACGTGTTTCACAAAATGGGTTGCAGGTATGTTGAAAGAGCAATGACAGGTGTGTGTGTGTGTGTGTTTGTGTGCAAATATGTGTAGGTACCTGGGGCTGCAGGAGAGCAGAGAGCAGATCTTGTATAAATAAGAAGAGCAGGAACACCAGCACCTGCAGAAAGAAACAAGCACCTGAGTCACCACCACCTACATCATCCACATCCCCACCCACACCACCACCTACATCATCCACATCACCACCTACACCACCCACACCACCACCTACATCACCTCCCACATCATCCACATAATTACCTAAATCATCCACATCACCACCTACACCACCCACATCATTACCTACATGATCCACATCCCCACCTACACTACCCACACCACCACCTACATCATCCACATCCCCACCAACACCATCCACATCCCCACCAACACCACACACATCATTACCTACATGATCCACATCCCCACCTACACCACCCACATCATTACCTACATGATCCACATCCCCACCTACACTACCCACACCACCACCTACATCATCCACATCCCCACCAACACCATCCACATCATTACCTACATCATCCACATCCCCACCTACACCACCACCTACATCCACATCCCCACCAACACCACCCACATCATAACCTACATCATCCACATCCCCACCTACACCAACACCTACATCATCCACATCCCCACCTACACCACCCACATCATTACCTACATGATCCACATCCCCACCTACACTACCCACGTCACCACCTACATCACCCAAATCACCACCAACAGCTCCCCCTGCACCATTTTGGTATGGACTCCCACCCGTCAGTACCTGCACAGAGGTGAGCCCTCACCTGCCTCTGCTGGCCCAGCTGTTCCAGTGCTTCGCTGTTGCTCCGCCCCCCTGCACGGTGCAGACAGGCCGCCAGGAGCAAGGATGGGGCTGAGGGGCGGGGCCGTGACTCCACCCTCACTGTGCTGCAGCACAGAAACGCATTGCCACCATTAGACTAATTGATGTTTTATGTTTCTGTACGCTTTCATAGGCTTATTTGGATAAGGCGGGATATGATTGTAGTTTGTCACAGAGAGCTCTGTTTTGTGTGTGTGTGTGTGTGGTGTGAGGCGTGTGGCATGTATGCACTCAGGTGTTACCTGCAGGCCCAGGTGTAGCAGTCGGCCAAACGCAGGAGCTCCTCTGGCTGTGGATCTTCACTCAGACGACTCCAGAGAGACACTAGGACAGGACCCAGCCACGCCCACCAGCACTGCCCAACACACACACACACACACACACACACACATTAGCACACTCTTACAGATGCACACTCATACATCCATATTTCACTGTCAATTCAGACACATATTACCACACTCTTACAAACAGACAGACAACAGACATAGGGAGGAGGGTGTGGCTTTACCCCTGCTGAAACAAGAAGCAGCGGACACTGCAGGTGCATTTTGGACAGAGTTTCATTCACCGCCCGACTTGGCCAATCACAGCGCTTGCTGGCAGTCAGCAGTCCCTGTGGGCGGGGTAGAGAGAGCAATGCATTACACCCTGCACCAAGATGCTGTTGAATACAGCAGGGGTAAGAAATATGGTCAAAGATCATAGATCATCACAGAAGAAGTTTGGCCAGTACACAAAACATACTATAGTATTTTGTGTTAATATAGTTAATAAACAAAGCAGTCATGATAATATTATTAATAATAAAAAATAATTTTTGCTAGTTTAAAAATACAATTTGACTGCAGTTTTTCAATTTCTTGAACTATAGAGATTCACCATATTTCTTCATAACCAGGAAACATTGGGGCAAGCAATTTCAAAGATGCGTACATGCAACATACACATACAACATCGCGTACATGCAACGGAGCTGATCCAAGCTAAAAAACGAACGTGAAGTCTTTTCAACGAAACCTACCCATCCCTTAAACAGCTTAAATGTTTTTACATTTTAACTGCTGTTGATAAAAAAGCTAACCTCTCTTATCTCGATGATGACTGTCGCAGTAATAGCCATGTCACAGTTGGTACTTGTTTAATATATAACGCGAAACCGTAAACGTTATGGATACTGGCAGTGCACACTGACACAAACCAGCCTCCAGCCGCACACAGCTACTACACAGGCCCAGAGAGAGAGAGACTTTACCCTGAAGAAGTGCGCAGTGAGGGGGTACGGCAGCAGGCCCGCTGGGGAGCACACGTTCCTCTTTGAGAAGAGAAGAGAGGGAGAGGTTAGGGGAGAAGGGGAAAGAGGGGTAGAGGGATAATAATATTAGTATTTTATAATAATAAATTGTATTTTTTAATTTTTATTTTTTATTTCCTGTCATTCGAAATTGTTAGTTATACATGATATGGTGTTGTGCCCCTCTAATGTATATATTTCTTTGCCGATACAAATGTACATTTGTCACCACAAGTACAATGAGAGAATGCAGAGAGAGGATAGATTGATGATACGCTGGGACCAACACTAATCCTCCCACCTTGCTCTCTCACCTCTGTCTTACCGTCTGACTCGCTTGTCTCTATCTCACCGTCTCAGTCTCACCGCTCTCTGTCTCACTGTCTCTCTCCCTTTCACCTGTCTCTCACACCAGTCTGTCTCACTGCCTCTATTTCACTGTCTCTCTCTGACCTGTCTGTGGTTCACATGCTCCATGAATGTGCTGCAGTCCACTGTCGTTCTCCCTCCCTGAGTCCTTACAGCCATTAGTGCTGTGACTGGGAGCGCCACCATCACCCTGCAACACACACACGCACGCACGCACGCACGCACGCACACACACACACACACACACACGTTAGCCTGTGACAAACACACACACACTATCAACCATCACCATGTAACACACACACACCCCATCGACTATCGGCCTAGAACACACACACACACACACACACACACACACACACACACACACAACACACACACACACACACGTTAGCCTGTGACAAACACACACACACTATCAACCATCACCATGTAACACACACACACACACACACACACACACACACCCCATCGACTATCGCCCTAGAACACACACACACACACACACACACACACACACACGGTGCGTAGCCCCTGGTCTCATACCTGTTGCAGGTGTGCAGTGTCTGTTGAAGCACCAGGTCAGTGCTGAGAGTTGGGATGTCGCTGTCGCTGGGCACAGAGCACTTCTCCCAAATCAGATCCAGGAGAAAGCGCCCCCCCTCCCCTCCGGCCCCAGCAGGGACTGCAGCCAGCTCCAGCTCATACAGCAGCTCCTGTGGAGGGGGGGGGGGGGGGGCATTACTATGGAAGCGCTGAGGGACAGGGGGGGCAGGTGTTATTCCAGGTGTTAGGGCTCCCCATACCTGCAGTCTGCACAGGATGTCTGGGAGGCAGGTGTCCGTGTCTCGCCGCCTACACCAGGGCGTCTGCCCCGGCTGTGCACTGCACACAGAGGAGCAGGGATTAGCTGCATTACTGCTGGAGTAACAATCACAGTGTGGAACCCCTACAGGGCAGAACTGACCCCGTACAGTGTGGAACCCATACAGGGCAGAACTGACACCATACGACAAGGAAACTCAAATCTGGCCCTTGAGGCCAGTAGTTCTGCTGGTCTTCATTATTCCCCTCTAATCAGAACTGATTTAAACCTGGGACACCAGGTGAGTTAAATCTCTGGCCAATCAGTGCCATTGACCAATTAACCATGAGGTAGAAAAGAGAACCAAAATACTACTGGCCTCGAGGGCCAAATTTGAGTATCCCTGCAGTAAGGTGTGGTACTGACCCAGTATAGCGTGCTACGGTGTGGTACTGACCCAGTATAGCGTGCTACGGTGTGGTACTGACCCAGTATAGCATGCTACGGGCATAGCATGTTACGGTGTGGTATTGTTCAGGTATGATGGTGTACTGACCTGGTCTCCAGGTCCAGGACAGCACTGAGGATGTGGGCACAGGCAGCCCTCACATCTCCTCCACATCCACCCTGATCCAGAGGAGCGGAGAGATACTCCTGCTGACACATACACTGCTGGTACTCCTGTCTGATACACACACACATACGCTGTTGGTACTCCTGTCTGATACACACACACATACACATACACTGCTGGTACTCCTGTCTGATACACACACACATACACATACACTGCTGGTACTCCTGTCTGATACACACACACAGACACACATACACATGCACTGCTGGTACTCCTGTCTGATACACACACACACACACACACACACATACACATGCACTGCTGGTACTCCTGTCTGATACACACACACACACACACACATACACATGCACTGCTGGTACTCCTGTCTGATACACACACACACACACACACACACACACACACATACACATGCACTGCTGGTACTCCTGTCTGATACACACACACACACACACACATACACATGCACTGCTGGTACTCCTGTCTGATACACACACACACACACACACACACACACACATACACATACACACTGCTGGTACTCCTGTCTGATACACACACACATACACAACACACACAGACACACATACACATGCACTGCTGGTACTCCTGTCTGATACACACACATACACACACACACATACACATGCACTGCTGGTACTCCTGTCTGATACACACACACACACACACATACACATGCACTGCTGGTACTCCTGTCTGATACACACACACACACACACACACATACACATGCACTGCTGGTACTCCTGTCTGATACACACACACACACACACACACATACACATGCACTGCTGGTACTCCTGTCTGACTCTGACACACACACACACACACACACCCGCACTGCTGGTACTCCTGTCTGACACACACACACACACACACATACACTGCTGGTACTCCTGTCTGATACACATGCACTGCTGGTACTCCTGTCTCATATACACACACACACATGCACTGCTAGTACTCCTGTCTGATACACACACACACACACACACATCCACTGTTGGTACTTGGTACTCCTGTCTAATATACACATAAATCATCGCACACACAAACACACACACACCTTCACATCAACATTTGAGGAAAAAGTGAATGGTTTTTAATGGTGACATGGTCTGCGTGTGTATGTATGAGTATAACGTGTGTAATGTGTGTGTATATGTGCATGTATTAAGGCTGTCACATTGACCCAAAAATTTGAATTTTTAAATGTAAAATACATGTTCGTGTGAATAATTTTGAATATATATTATTAATAATATTAATTAAAAACAGCATCAACAAAATTCTCTTAATTATGATGTAATGCTTGGGTATGTCCACCAGAGGGCCATAGAAGTTCTTAACGGGAGATTGATAGCCAAAAAACGCTGTATCGAAAACATACATTTAATAAACGATGCGGATGCTTACGAACCGCCACCTAGGTTTTGTAGTAGAGACTTGTTCTTTACAATTTAACATTAGTTGCCAGTGTTAGTGTTTCCCATAGCCAAGCTACAGTATGCATTGTGTTTCCCATAGCCTAGCTACAGTATGCATTGTGTTTCCCATAGCCTAGCTACAGTATGCATTGTGTTTCCCATAGTCTAGCTACAGTATGCATTGTGTTTCCCATAGCCTAGCCACAGTATGCATTGGGTTTCCCATCGCCTAGCTACAGTATGCATTGTTTCCCATAGCCTAGCTACAGTATGCATTGTGTTTCCCATACCCTAGCTACAGTATGCATTGTGTTTCCCATAGCCTAGCTACAGTATGCATTGTGTTTCCCATAGCCTAGCTACAGTATGCATTGGGTTTCCCATAGCCTAGCAACAGTATGCATTGTGTTTCCCATACCCTAGCTACAGAATGCATTTTAGTTTTTTAAGATTAACTTATATGATTTGGCCTGAGCTAAAAATGAGTAGACGTGGGATGAAGTGTGTCATTTAAAACATCTGTGCGCAGCGTCAAAAGTTACTGAAACTGAGACAATGTGAATGATATGATATTGTGTTAGCGTTGACTAAACAATATTAGCGACAGCACTGGACGTTGTTAGCCTGGATCCAGACCCCGAATTGCTGTGACTGTGTTATAGTTTTCTTTTTCTGGCGAGAAAAAGAAAATGACAGCTAAAGATTAGGTAAATTACCAGCCGGTAATGAGCACACATCTGTAATGCAGAGAACAGATAAGACCAGTTTTCATTGGGTTTTAATTAATTGCTTGTCGTCTCGAATGATACACTTATCCTCGCCTCAGAATGCATTGCGCATGACGTTAACTTTTTTTCAAATCTCTTTTGACGCTCGTAAACATGGCCATGTCACCTATTCAAATATGATTCGAATTTTTAATGTAAATATGACAGCCCTAGCATGTACTATATGAGTATAATCGGGGCGGCTGTGGCTCAGGAGGTAGAGCGGGTCGTCCGCTGATCGCAGGGTTGGCGGTTCGATCCCCGGCTCCTCCTGTCCACATGTCGAAGTGTCCTTGGGCAAGACACTGAACCCTAAATTGCTCCCAATGAGCAGGCTAGTGCCTTGCATGGCAGCTGCTGCCATTGGTGTGTGAATGTGTGTGTGAACGGGTGAGTGAGAGGCCATTGTAAAGCGCTTTGGATAAAGGCGCTATATAAGTGCAGTCCATTTACCATAATGTGTGTAGTGTGTGTGTGTGTGTGTATGCGCTTGTATATGAGTATAATGCATGTAGTGTGTGTGTGTGTGTGTGTGTGTGTGTGTGTGTGTGTATGAGCATGTAATGTGTGTAGTGGTACCTCTCTGAGTCAGACAGGGCATCTTGGCTCCTCTGTACTCTGAGTTCAGCTGCTAACCACTCAGAGAATGAAAGCTGGAAGTTACAGACACATAGAGCTGAGTTACACACTCTCCCTTCTCACACACAGTCACACACAAACTCTCTCTCACATTCAGCCCCCTTCGACTTTTTCATATTTTGCTGTGGACGGGCAAGAAAGAAGGAAACATTGATAAAAATTGATTTAATCAGGCTGAGAACTCTACAACAGAACTCTGTCAATGTGAAAAGTAAAATCGAAAATGTGATCCAAATTATTTATAAATATAAAACCAAAAACAATCAATTCCTGAAGTATTCAGCCCCCTAGCTTCATTGTACTTTAACAGCCATACAGGCAAAAAACTTTGTTCAAAACTGCACATCATAAAGTGCCCAGACATCATGTTTAGACTGTATTTAAGGACGTTGAACAATATTTTCTTTTAAAATGTGTGTTAATATTGTCTTTCTTGGTAACAAAGCCAGGACCAGGTCCCTCCAATACATTTTAATGGTTCTTAATGGGATTTTAGGAAGTACAATCGCAATACTCAAACACTCTGTTTATCTGATATTGTTCATTCATGGATGGCATTTGAGACCAGTCCCTGGGGGTTCAAAGAAAACATAAATCATCACCTCTGCATCACTTCATGTGAAAACGTAGAAGGTGCAAATTCTGTAACTTTTTCCTGTCTGGTTTCACTATGGAAGACAATGGAGAAATCTGAAGGGAGAAAGTGACCGAATTTGCACCAGCAAAAAAAACTGGATTAAATAATTTATCATCAAATGTTCCTACACAGCAAAATATTTAAAAGTCTAAGAGGGCTGAATACTTTTTCAACCCACTGTGTCGAGGTGTTGTCCGACCTCACCATCACGTTTTCCCCGGAGGGAGGGAGGGAGGGAGGGAGGGAGGGAGGGAGGGAAGGAAGGAAGGAAGGAAGGAAGGAAGGAGGGAAGGAAGGAAGGAAGGAAGGAAGAAAGAAAGGAAGGAAGGAAGGAAGGAAGGAAGGAAGGAAGGAAGGAAAGACGTCACTCTCTCACTCTCTCACAGCTGAGCCTCACTTGGCCTCTTCCTTTGACCACATGTTCCCCTACATCTGAGTCGCACAGGCTGTGGTTGTGGGGACCTGCCTGTGAAACGGGCCTCACCTGGTAGGCAGATAGTGTCTGCAGGGTGTGGAAGTCGGGGTGTGTCCACAGCACAGAGGCCGAGCTTTTCCAGGAGGCACAGGGGTCCGTGATATTCTTCCAGAGGATACGCTCCTCTCTCTCAGTCCCCATTGGTCCTGGCCCTGCCCTCTCTGGTCCTGGTCCTGGCCCCGCCCGTGTTCCCGGCACTTCTCTGGGGATTAGGTAACGCAACTGCAAAAACACACACACACTAGAACTGTTAGAACTGACTGTGAAACGCAACATAACAAACATCACACAGAACAAATATAAATAACTTTGTGCTAATGCACCTGCTGAAGTGTGCATAGTACCAGCTGTAAACTCTGACTTCACCTTTAATCCCAACACTGCTGTAGGCTCTGACTTCACCTTTAATCCAATCATGGCCAGCAGCCATACCACCATGCACTCTGCTTCTGCTGAACGACTGAAGCTAAGCAGGTGTGGGCTTGGTTAGTACTTGGATGGGAGACCTCCTGGGAAAACTAAGTTGCTGCTGGAAGTGGTGTTGGTGGGCCAGTAGGGGGCAGTCTTCCCTCTGGTCAAAATAAAAACCCCAATGCCCCAGTGCAGTGATGGGGACACTGTGCTGTAGGAGATGCCGTCTTTCGGATGAGACGTTAAACCGAGGTCCTGACTCACTGTGGTCATTAAAGATCCCATGACACTTATCGCAAAGAGTAGGGGTTTCCCCGGTGTCCTGGCTAAACTCCCAACCCAGGCTCTTTCAATCTGCCACTGAATCATCCCCCAGTTTAATTGGCAAAAAAATTCTTCTCTCCCTCTCCACCTCAAGCTGATGTGTGGTGAGCATTCTGGCGCAAAATGGCTGCCGCTGCATCACCCAGGTGGGTGCTGCACATTGGTGGTGGTTGAGGCGAGTTTCCCCCTCATCATTGTAAGCGCTTTGAGTCACCAGTTGGTGAGAAAGGCGCTATATAAATGTAAGGCATTATTATTATTATTATTAAACACTGCTGTAGGCTCTGACTTCACCTTTAATCCCAACACTGCTGTAGGCTCTGACTTCACCTTTAATCCCAACACTGCTGTAAACTCTGACTTCACCTTTAATCCCAACACTGCTGTAGGCTCTGACTTCACCTTTAATCCCAACACTGCTGTAGGCTCTGACTTCACCTTTAATCCCAACACTGCTGTAAACTCTGACTTCACCTTTAATCCCAACACTGCTGTAGGCTCTGACTTCACCTTTAATCCCAACACTGCTGTAGGCTCTGACTTCACCTTTAATCCCAACACTGCTGTAGGCTCTGACTTCACCTTTAATCCCAACACTGCTGTAGGCTCTGATTTCACCTTTAATCCCAACACTGCTGTAGGCTCTGACTTCACCTTTAATCCCAACACTGCTGTAGGCTCTGACTTCACCTTTAATCCCAACACTGCTGTAGGCTCTGACTTCACCTTTAATCCCAACACTGCTGTAGGCTCTGATTTCACCTTTAATCCCAACACTGCTGTAGGCTCTGACTTCACCTTTAATCCCAACACTGCTGTAGACTCTGATTTCACCTTTAATCCCAACACTGCTGTAAACTCGAGAGGAGGCTCTGACTTCACCTTTAATCCCAACACTGCTATCAAATCTCTCTCAGTAGTCACTTTGTTTGATTAACCATCATGCAACAAATCCTCTGTATAACCTAAAACAATCAGAAGATAATTCCCTTTTCAACTGCAACCAAGTTCCCACATTCATGGAAGAAGAGGACGAGCACAGGAGTCAATTTATGAAGAAAACATGTTAATGTTAAACAAATTTTATGTGCAAAGCAAATAATTTCAACTTGTTGACTTTATTATTAAACAGAGAGCGTTAGTCTACAGATCTACTGAGTCTGTCTATATAGCTTTGCTTCTGAGTTACTTTATTATTAAACAGAGAGCGTTAGTCTACAGATCTACTGAGTCTGTCTATATAGCTTTGCTTCTGAGTTTGGCTAAACTATGATGAGGCAACTTTTTTGATCATGATATTTCCACAAATTTACAGTATCAGGTGCGCGTCAAATCCATCCCCTTTTTGGCGTTCGAATGTCACATCATCATATTGGCCATAATCTCAGCATCGGGCCAATACCAATAAATTATTTTAAACCCATTTTTGGCCGATACCTACAGTGGTGTTAAAAAAAATTGCAGTACAACATCAGTAACCTGATGAACCAGTGGCGGCAGTGTAGTATCATGGTTAAGGAACTGGACTTGTAACTGAAAGATTGCAGGTTCGATTCCCAGGTAGGACACTGCCGTTGTACCCTTGAGCAAGGTACTTAACCTGCATTGCTTCAGAATATATCCAGCTGTATGAATGGATAAATGTAATAAGGAGTATGTAAGTCGCTCTGGATAAGAGCGTCTGCTAAATGCCTATAATGTAATGTAATGTAAACCACTGTTATTAGTAGTAGTGATATTTCTGCATGGCAAATAATTTACTTGTAGATGTAGTAGTGTAATAGAAAAACAACAGACCCAACTGTCATAACATGCACACTGCTTGTTCTGAGTAATTGACTCATTCATTGAAAGGGGCCAGACAAAAAGGATTGAGGTAATGGAGTGGCCAGCACAATCCCCCGACCTCAACCCCATTGAAAACTTGTGTGGTGACATTAAAAATATGGTTTCTCAAGCAAAACCCATTTCACAGGAACTGTGGAATGTAGTTTGTTCATCCTGGGCTGAAATACCTGTTTCTAGGTACCAGAAGTTGGTTGACTCGATGCAACGCAGATGCGCAGCAGTTATCAAAAACAATGGTTATGCAACTAAATATTAGTTCAGTAATTTAAAGTGAAGTTAAATCTTTAAAAATTTCTTCAGTTTATACAGTAAGTGTTTGAGTTTGAAGAGAAAAATGTCGACACTGCTATTTTTTTGAACAGATTAATATTCCTTTTCTTTGCTTCCTGTAAAACACTAACGCAGACTTGATAAAATTTGTTAATGCTTTGATTTGGAATTGAATGTGTAATTTTTCCACAACATTTGAAATATGGAACTAAAAGCTATTAAAAAATATTTGCACTTTATTCACTTTGTTTAATGGACTGCTATTTATTTGAACACAACGGTATATGACCCCGATATTATTGCGCATCTGTATTTTAGTTTCACTTTCCTTTCACTACAGTACTGCTGGATTTTCTGTGCAGTAGCAGTGCTCACACTCGGGCACACATGCACACACACACACACACACAAACACACGCATGTCGCACACACACACACACACACTCGTGCACACATGGGTGTCAGTGGCGTACCTTCTTGTACAGGCTGCAGGGAACATGCTGCTGCACGCGCTCAGATGAGGCCCCCCTGCAGAGTCCGTAGCAAACTGCAGCCACACAGAACCTGCAGGCAGACAGTGGATATCACCGTCTCTGCAGTTTCACTGCACAATTTATACTGTTGTGAGAGTGTGTGCATGCGTTTCACATTTAGTGTGTGGTCGTGTGTGAGCTGGGTACCGTGTCCATTAGTGTGTAGTGTGAGTAGGGCATGTAAGGCGAGTGTGTAGAGTGTTTGCATTTAATGCGTGTTGTGACTCAATAGTGTGTTATATTTGGTGCATGTGTATAGTGAGTGTGTATTGTGTGGGTAGTGTGACTGTGGTAAGGGTGTAGTAAGCATAGTGAATGTGTTTTTTTAAATTAAAGCAGGACTATCTTTCTTTTGTATTTTGCGCTTTATTTAGACAGGTAGTGAGTGTAACAGATAGTGAAGTGACCACAGTTGAGAAAGCAGGGGATCGAACCCAGAGAGTCTCACATGGCTGCCCTACGGACTGCGACATGCATCAACAGACTGAAGTTTGTATAACATACTGATCGGTTGTGCGTGTGCTGATCTTGCAGAGTGTGTGCAGAGTGTGTGCAGAGAGTGTGCAGAGAGTGTGCAGAGAGTGTGCAGAGAGTGTGCAGAGAGTGTGCAGACTAATTTTAGTGTTAGTCCTTCCTCACCGCAGGCAGAAGCTCATCTCAGCATGGGTACTGCAGTGTAAGGCGGTACTCAGTGCTTCAGGGAGGGGCAGTGGGCGGGGCAGCAGGGCGGGGCAGGACTCCACCACTGGACACTGGGACTGGAACTCATGCAGGTGCACCAGGAACGCTGCCAGCCCCAACACATGAGCAGCACCTAGTGACGCCCCCTACAGACGAACAGAAAGCAGTGTCTGTTCATAACATTACTAAGACATCCAGTCAAGTGGGTTTACAGGTCAAGCTTGTTACCTGAGTGAAAGATCAAATGTGTTACCAGGGTGACAGGTGATGTGTGTTATGCATGTGACAGGTGATATGTGTTACCAGGGTGGCAGGTGAGGTGTGCTACCTGGGTGACAGGTGAGGTGTGTTATGTTGGTGACAGGTGAGGTGTGTTACCTGGGTGACAGGTGAGGGTGAAGTGTGTTACCTGGGTGACAGGTGAGGTGTGTTATATGGGTGACAGATGAGGTGTGTTACCTGGGTGACAGGTGATGTGTGTTACCTGGGTGACAGGTGATGTGTGTTACCTGGGTGACAGGTGAGGCATGTTACCTGGTTACGCAGCAGGTCCCACAGTCGGTGCAGCAGGACAGAGAGCAGCTGTCTATGTCCCAGTAACATCCTCACAAACTGCGACGCCCACTGGCCCTGTCTGCTCACAGCAAAACCACAACCAGCGTCCCCACGTCAGCAACACACCAACATACACACTACTGCAAACACTGCTGTCTGTATGTCTCACACACCTGTACATCTGTCTGTCTAAACTTTCTGCCTCACCTGTCTATCTAATCTGTCAAATCCACCTGTCTGCCTGTCTGTCTCATCTATGTTTCTCTAACCCACCTGTATGTCTATGGAGTTAATTTAGTGCCAAAACTTAAACAAACACGTTTTACAAAAGTCCTACGATTCTCAAACAAGCACAATGTGTTTTGCAAATGCAAAACATGATTATCATACAAACATAATGTGCCTATCAAATAGAGAACAGTTTTCTAATACAACACAATTCACAAACACACACAGCGTGTTTTACAAGTACAAAAAGGTGCTGTAACAGGCGAGCTAGCTAGATGGGTGAATGTATTATTATTTCATAGCTGATGTGAATGTTGAGTTGATTTTCCAAGCTGTGTGTGGGAGCTAGCTAGATGTGTGAATGTGAATGTCTTAACGCTAGTTAACTCACGTTATCTGAATTTGCCAGAGCTAGCTAGATGGACATCATCAATATTATTCCATCGCCCAGAGGTTCCCAAACACGCTGTGTTTGTTTGATCATCGTGTTTTTCAGTTGTAAAACACACCTTGCGTGTTTGAGAATCGTAGGGCATTTGTAAAACGTATTCTGTTTGTTAAGGTTTGGCACTAAATTAAATCCATTTTGGTCTGTTTCATCTATATGTCTCTCTAACCTGTCTCACCTGTCTATCTCACCTGTTTGGCGGGTTTATTCTGGAGGCGTCAATCAGGCACTGACAGAAGTTCCTCAGTATCATGCTGACAGCCTGAAAACAAACAGGAGAAAAGACAGACAGAAAGTGACACAGACCAATAGACAGCAGGTGAAACAGACAAACAGGAAGTGTCAGTGCTTACTTTGTCTTGCAGATCGGATTGGGTGGGCGTGTCCGGGCAGAGCCTTATCACAGGCTGAGTTAGAGAGTGGTCCTCTCTGTCCGGGACAGCCGCTCCGAGCGCCTCCGAGACCCGGGACAACTGCGCTTGAAAGTCTGAGGGACAGAGATCAAAAGAGAGAGTGGGGGTTCAGTTAGGAAAAATAACACATGTGAACACACACACGGGCACACACACACACACACGGGCACACACACGGGCACACACACACGGGCGCACACACACAGGCACACAAACACACACACACAGGCACGCACACAGGCACGCACAGTCGCACACACACACACACACACACACACACACACTCCATAACCTTGTTCTCTGCCTGGTGCAGACAGTAAGCTCCTCAGTTCCTGAAGCTCAGACTGAAGTCTCTCCTGTGGCTCCTGATCTTCCATTTCAACACCTGCACCTGTACAGAACACACACGGGTACATACTCATAAACACACCTGTACACAGATACACACAGGTACATACTCATAAACACACCTGTACACAGATACACACAGGTACATACTCATAAACACACCTGTACACAGATACACACAGGTACATACTCATAAACACACCTGGTCACAGACACACACAGGTACATACTCATAAACACACCTGGTCACAGATACACACAGGTACATACTCATAAACACACCTGTACACAGATACATACTCATAAACACACCTGTACACAGATACACACAGGTACATACTCATAAACACACCTGTACACAGATACACACAGGTACATACTCATAAACACACCTGTACACAGACACACACAGGTACATACTCATAAACACACCTGGTCACAGATACACACAGGTACATACTCATAAACACACCTGTACACAGATACATACTCATAAACACACCTGTACACAGATACACACAGGTACATACTCATAAACACACCTGTACACAGATACACACAGGTACATACTCATAAACACACCTGTACACAGATACACACAGGTACATACTCATAAACACACCTGTACACAGATACACACAGGTACATACTCATAAACACACCTGGTCACAGATACACACAGGTACATACTCATAAACACACCTGTACACAGATACACACAGGTACATACTCATAAACACACCTGGTCACAGACACACACAGGTACATACTCATAAACACACCTGTACACAGATACACACAGGTACATACTCATACTGGGCCTATTTATCGTATACCAGGAATCATGGATCAGTTTGAATACATCAAAATACTTGGAGATTATGTTGCCGTATGCCGAAGAGGAAATGGCCCTGAAATGGGTGTTTCAACAAGTAAGTAAGTAAACATTAAAAATGCAGTTTCTCAAGCAAAACCAAAAAATTCACAGGAACTGTGGAATGTAGTTTGTTCATCCTGGGCTGAAATACCTGTTTCTAGGTGCCAGAAGTTGGTTGACTCGATGCAACGCAGATGCGCAGCAGTTATCAAAAACAATGGTTATGCAACTAAATATAAGTTCAGTAGTTTAAAGTGAAGTTAAATCTTGAAAAATTTCTTCAGTCTACAGTAAGTGTTGGAAGAGAAAAATGTCAACACTGCTATTTTTTTGAACAGATTAATATTCCTTTTCTTTGCTTCCTGTAAAATAATAATGCAGACTTGATAAAATTTGTTAATGCTTTGATTTGGAATTGAATGTGTAATGTTTCCACAACATTTGAAATATAGAACTAAAAGCTATTTAAAAATATTTGCACTTTATTCACTTTTTTTAACGCACTGCTATTTATTTGAACACAACTGTACATACTCATAAACACACCTGTACACACAGGTACATTCTTATGAGCACACCTGTACACACATACATGCAGGTACATACTCAAACACACCTACTGGTTACACACACACACCTAGACATGTACACACTGGAGTGTACTCAGACAGTCTCATGTGAACAGAGGGAGAGAGAGAAAGAGATAGAGGGGGAGAGAGAGAGAAGGGGAGGGAGGGAAAGAAAAGTAGAGACACCATGGAGTTGGAAAGGTGGGAGATACATACCTTCCAGCTGTCTCTGTCTCTCTCTCTCACAGGACTGGGTGTAAATGGAATATAAAGATGCCGGAATCTTCTCTGCCCTGCAAAACAACAAACCACAAGTCAATCTAATCAGAAGATCTGTCAATCAAATAAGCACTCAATGCAACATCATACCTATAATGTACTGTATGACTCCATAATAATACACTTTCAAAATAATATGAAACCAAATGATTGGGTGTTGACATGGGTGTGTGTGCATATGTAGATTATATGTAGCTGTGTTCAATTATGTGGATTGTAGTTGTACATGGCTGTGTGCGGCTGTATGTAGTTATGTAGTCTGTGAGTAGTCAGTGGTTGTATATGGTAATGTGTAGTTATGTGGTTGTGTATGGTATATGGTTGTGAGTTGTACAGGACTCACTTTTTGAGTGACTCAATGAAAGCCATGCGAGTGTCAACCATTTCAGGAAGCTGGAGGAGGAAAAGAGATGATCCAAAACTTTCACATCCACAGTCACACTATCACATCCACAGTTACGGTCACACTCAGAATCACTGTATCACATCCACAGTTACAGTCACACTCAGAATCACTGTGTCACATCCACAGTTACACTGTATCACATCCACAGTTACGTTCACACTCAGAATCACTGTATCACA
This sequence comes from Ilyophis sp. 1 JC-2022, assembly GCA_022702515.1. Classification (NCBI taxonomy): domain Eukaryota; kingdom Metazoa; phylum Chordata; class Actinopteri; order Anguilliformes; family Synaphobranchidae; genus Ilyophis; species Ilyophis sp. 1 JC-2022. The sequence continues at coordinate 35,038,798 of CM040399.1, read as the reverse complement.
TCCACAGTTACAGTCACACTCAGAATCACTGTGTCACATCCACAGTTACACTGTATCACATCCACAGTCACGGTCACATCTACAGTCACTCTGTCCTATCCACACTCATTCAGTCACATCCACATCACTTGGTCACATCTAGTCACTGCGTCACATCTACAGTCACGCTGTCATATCTACACTCATTCAGTGACATCGACATCACACAGTCACATCTCCAGTCACTGGGTACGTTTACATGCGCACTAATACTCCAATCTGAACCCGGTTATGGCAAAACTCTGGTTACTTAAACGGTCATGTAAACACCTTCATCTGATAATGTAAGGTCATAATCCGTGTTTTTGAAACCCAATTTACACACCTGGTTTTTTGCCCAAACTTTAGTTTTTTTGGTGCATGTGAACACCTTTTTCCGGTTTCTTTTGGCTTTTCTAAACTACGCACGTCAGACAGAAGGGGCGGTGTAACGTCAAAATTGTTCCACCCGTCAACATTTGCTATGCCTGGGGTTCCTTCAGGATCTCACTTCCAGAGTTTTATTATTAAATCAATGCATTTCACTGGTGAACATACAGTATATTGTTTAGTGTAAAGTGCTTGTGTTTGTACTAGCTAGTTGGCTAGCACATTAAATAACTGAAATTATCAGGAAATTGGCCAGATCGGTAAAGCGAGCTAGTACAATAATATAAATCAACCACTAGCTATAATCAATAACTAGCTATAATAATAACTACTAGCTAGCTATAATAATAGTAATACTTACGTCGTTTTTTTACGGGTGGATCATTTTTGTCCTTTCAACAGGAAGCAGTTAGTAGCTACATTTTCCAGATCCGATGACGAAGCGAATCATGTAAACGCGGCTTTTGGAGTAATCACATTTCTTATGTCCAAGTGAACGCGATAAGTTAAATACTGGTGTAACTGATAGCTTCCAGTAATCGGATATTGCTGTGCACGTAGACGTACCCATTGTGTCACATCCAGACTCATTCCGTCACACTCACTCACTGTCATGTCACACAGGCTCTCCTCTCACCATATGCAATTTCGGTTATACAGTTCTGATACATTTACAGAAGGATGTTACATATTCTTGTGTGTGTGTGTGTGTGTGGGTGGGTGGTAGGAGCGTGTGTGTGTGTGTGTGTGTGTGTGTGTGTGTGTGTGTGTATGTGTTGGGAGTGGGTGGTAGGGGTGTGTGTGTGTGTGTGTGTGTGTGTGTTTGTGTTGGGGGTGGGGGGGGGGTAGGAGCGTGTGTGTGTGTGTGTGTGTGTGTGTGTGTGTGTGTGTGTGTGTGTGTGTGTGTGTATGTGTTGGGAGTGGGTGGTAGGGGTGTGTGTGTGTGTGTGTGTGTGTGTGGTGGGTGGGTGGTAGGAGCGTGTGTGTGTGTGTGTGTGTGTATGTGTTGGGAGTGGGTGGTTGGGGTGTGTGTGTGTGTGTGTGTGTGTGTATGTGTTGGGGTGGGTGGTTGGGGTGTGTGTGTGTGTGTGTGTGTGTGTGTTGGGGGTGGGTGGGTGGTAGGAGCGTGTGTGTGTGTGTGTGTGTGTGTGTGTGTGTGTGTGTGTGTATGTGTTGGGAGTGGGTGGTAGGGGTGTGTGTGTGTGTGTGTGTGTGTGTGTTGGGGTGGGTGGTAGGGATGTGAGTATCTGAGGAGGTGTGTACTTGTTTGAGGGGGTGTCTCACCACGCGTGGAGTCAGCAGAGCTGGCAGGAAGCGGGACAGGAAGTAGGGCTTCCTGAAGATACTGCGCACATGAAGAAGGTACAGTATGTATGAAACATCTACCATATTTTCAATTCACTCATTTTGATCACGTAATCAAAAATAGTATCAAAGACAATCTTGACATGCAAGTATTTGCAAACGACCCCACTGCTAGTCTCTGGCATTCTTTTGACTAGTCCCCTCATTTAGCTAATGTTACATTGTTCTGAAAACAGAATCACAAGTTATCAAATGTTCAAATTAATAATGTGGGCCTCATACTACCACTGTTGTGACAGTCCAAATATAGTTTGAGCTTATATGCGCACAGTTCAGCAATCGGCATCTTGGTACCGTGTTCCTGAAATTTACATTTGTGAATGAGTTCTTGAGCTGCCCAACACAGCACTCTACCTGTGAGCAATGCACTGCCGTTCCTCATCTCATCAGAGCAGCCCCTCCCATTTGTTTTTATCTTTACACTGACCAAACACTACAAACATGAATCACATTTTTACTTGCTAAATTCAGGTAAATCAGTTGTAATGTTAACTATAATAATCACAATTTATAGTCATTTATAGTCTGCCTATCAATGTGTCATCAAGCATTAATCAATTCAACAGTCGTAATATGGCACAATTATTCTTTTAATTTCCATCACTGGTCATATTTAGTACCAAAATCAATAGGAATTAACAATTTTGTTCAAGACCAGTGTGAATAGAAGATAATTTTACACGAATTGTGATTTTGCACAATCCATTTGAAGACAGGTGTGAATTCTGTGTGTGTGTGTATATACACAGGGAAACACTCCTGATGAAAATGGCTTTAACTTTGTCGCATCTAAACCACAATTACAAAAGTATTGACACAGGTGATTCCTATTAATTTGAATGCTAATTAGCAGCATGTGTCTGCTTAAGAGTTCTAACCAGCAACACTTTACAAGGTAAGTCTCCAAAGCAAGATGAGGATCCTAACAGACTTGCAAAGGTCTTTAATTAGGTCTGAATTTCAGGTGCGTCGGTCACAAAAACGGCTACATTATTTAAGCTGGCAAGAGGAACAGTGTGAAAGATTATGACAACATAGGCCCAACATCAAAAAAACAGCATTAGTAAAAAAAGAACTGTGGCCGCAAGTCAAAGCTCTCCGACAGGGACAGAACTGGCAGCTACAGCGCTGAAGTTCACCACATAATTTAATCAATCCATATCTGAACCAGTCTCAACAAAAACAGTACGTTGTGAGCTTCACAAAGATGGTATTTATGCCAAGGTCGCCATTCAGAAACCATTTGTATCCAAGGCTATGAGAGACAGAGGCATTCAATCCACAATGTCTGTTGCCAACTGTTAAGTATGGTGGTGGTTCTGTAATGGCATGGGCAGCCATTAAATGGGACTCATTGGGTCCAATGATTGCTCTCCATGAACATGTAACAAGCAAACAATATGAAACCATTTTACAAGACCAGGTGCACCCTATGGTGTTCCCTCATGATGTCCCCATATTCCAACATGATAACGCCCCCCCCATACACACTGCTAAAAACATTAAAGAATGGTTCCAAGAACACGAGGATGATGTCAAAAACCTTCCATGGCCTGCACAATCACCAAATCTAAACATTATTGAACCTTTATGGGAAGTTCTGGAGCGCAGAGTGCAAACTAGATTTCCACCTCGTTCATCGCTCAAAGAACTGGAGACTGTCCTTCTTGAACAATGGGCCAATATCCCACTACACACACTTCAGAAAATGTATGACAGCATTCCTAGAAGGATTGAAACAGTTTTGCAGGCAAATGGTGGGCCTACTCATTATTAGTTACTAGATTCAGTTTTTGTAGGTGTTTCTGATATACACCCCCTGTAAAATCAGCCTTCTTGTTCATTTAAACATTGGTGTCAGTATTGGGCTTAAAAAATCCATATCAATCCACCTCTAATCCATATCTAACTCGGTCAACGTCCAATTCTCTAACTTACTGCTGTGGCTTTGAGTGGAGCCCTTATTCCTGCTATGAGAAGCTCAGATCAGAGAATGTGCCCCATTCAGTACTATAATATGGAGGATCTGGAGCAGGAGGAACAGACACAGGTACATGCTGAAAGAGACAGTTACCTGGCTTCCATTACAGCTGCTGAAATCTTCCCTGTGCGCTCAAAAAGAGACACTGCCCTCTCCATGTCCTGAAGCGCCTGGCACTGGGGCTGTGCGCACACACACACACACACACACACACACACACGCACAAACAAACGCGCACACACACAAGCACGCACGCACACACACACACACACACGCGCGCGCGCGCACACACGCACGCACACACAAACGCGCACACACACAAGCACGCACGCGCACGCACGCACACACACACACACACACACACAAACACAAAAGCATATACATACGTTAACTCTCGTGTACATACAGGTGTATTACACGCAGCTGAGGGCAGCAGTGTAGAGGTACACACTCACCTGCACTGGTGCTGTGGCTGTGGAAACATCCTCATACAGGCCCATCTCCTCCACTGACACCTGGAAACACACATAGACTGTGACCCCCTCACTGCACTCCTATGTGCTGTATCTGCACTGTGCCACGCCCTACTGACGCTGTACCTGCAGGTCTGCCAGCCTGGTTTTGGCGAGGGACACGTATTCCTGCAGGAGGGCACGGTGCTTGCTGGGGACAAAAGGGGGGTGGAGCAGGTGCACCTGGGAGAGCAGCAGAGGTGTGAGACACAGAGAATAAACACAGTCCCAACTGCACAATGCCAGCAGCACAGGAAGTGATGTCACCTTCAGGCACTGCGGGGGATCGAAGGGCACCAGGTCCGACAGGAACTTCAGCAGGAACACTAAGGACTTCTTACTGTTCCCATGGTAGCCACTGGCACTGCCAAAAGACATCTGAAAGAGTACAAACAGAACTTCATCTGAGGGCCATACACTTGTGAGACAGCTACACCTGACAGGGACTTACACCTGACTGATACACTTACATCTGACTGAGACCTGTAAGGCTGTGCTGGGTGTGTGTGTGTACACTTACACCTGACTGAGACACTTACACCTGACGGAGACACTTACACCTGACTGAGACACTTACACCTGACTGAGACACTTACACCTGACTGAGACCTGTAAGGCTGTGCTGGGTGTGTGTGTGTACACTTACACCTGACTGAGACACTTACACCTGACTGAGACACTTACATCTGACTGAGACCTGTAAGGCTGTGCTGGGTGTGTGTGTGTACACTTACACCTGACTGAGACACTTACACCTGACTGAGACACTTACATCTGACTGAGACCTGTAAGGCTGTGCTGGGTGTGTGTGTGTACACTTACACCTGACTGAGACACTTACACCTGACTGAGACACTTACACCTGACTGAGACACTTACACCTGACTGAGACCTGTAAGGCTGTGCTGGGTGTGTGTGTGTACACTTACACCTGACTGAGACACTTACACCTGACTGAGACACTTACACCTGACTGAGACACTTACATCTGACTGAGACACTTACACCTGACTGAGACACTTACACCTGACTGAGACACTTACATCTGACTGAGACCTGTAAGGCTGTGCTGGGTGTGTGTGTGTACACTTACACCTGACTGAGACACTTACACCTGACTGAGACACTTACACCTGACTGAGACACTTACACCTGACTGAGACCTGTAAGGTTGTGCTGGGTGTGTGTGTGTACACTTACACCTGACTGAGACACTTACACCTGACTGAGACCTGTAAGGCTGTGCTGGGTGTGTGTGTGTACACTTACACCTGACTGAGACACTTACACCTGACTGAGACACTTACACCTGACTGAGACACTTACACCTGACTGAGACACTTACATCTGACTGAGACCTGTAAGGCTGTGCTGGGTGTGTGTGTGTACACTTACACCTGACTGAGACACTTACACCTGACTGAGACACTTACACCTGACTGAGACCTGTAAGGCTGTGCTGGGTGTGTGTGTGTACACTTACACCTGACTGAGACACTTACACCTGACTGAGACACTTACACCTGACTGAGACACTTACACCTGACTGAGACACTTACATCTGACTGAGACCTGTAAGGCTGTGCTGGGTGTGTGTGTGTACACTTACACCTGACTGAGACACTTACACCTGACTGAGACACTTACATCTGACTGAGACCTGTAAGGCTGTGCTGGGTGTGTGTGTGTACACTTACACCTGACTGAGACACACCTGACGGAGACACTTACACCTGACTGAGACACTTACACCTGACTGAGACACTTACACCTGACTGAGACCTGTAAGGCTGTGCTGGGTGTGTGTGTGTACACTTACACCTGACTGAGACACTTACATCTGACTGAGACCTGTAAGGCTGTGCTGGGTGTGTGTGTGTACACTTACACCTGACTGAGACACTTACACCTGACTGAGACACTTACATCTGACTGAGACCTGTAAGGCTGTGCTGGGTGTGTGTGTGTACACTTACACCTGACTGAGACACTTACACCTGACTGAGACACTTACACCTGACTGAGACACTTACACCTGACTGAGACCTGTAAGGCTGTGCTGGGTGTGTGTGTGTACACTTACACCTGACTGAGACACTTACACCTGACTGAGACACTTACACCTGACTGAGACACTTACATCTGACTGAGACACTTATACCTGACTGAGACACTTACACCTGACTGAGACACTTACATCTGACTGAGACCTGTAAGGCTGTGCTGGGTGTGTGTGTGTACACTTACACCTGACTGAGACACTTACACCTGACTGAGACACTTACATCTGACTGAGACCTGTAAGGCTGTGCTGGGTGTGTGTGTGTACACTTACACCTGACTGAGACACTTACACCTGACTGAGACACTTACACCTGACTGAGACACTTACACCTGACTGAGACCTGTAAGGCTGTGCTGGGTGTGTGTGTGTACACTTACACCTGACTGAGACACTTACACCTGACTGAGACACTTACACCTGACTGAGACACTTACATCTGACTGAGACCTGTAAGGCTGTGCTGGGTGTGTGTGTGTACACTTACACCTGACTGAGACACTTACACCTGACTGAGACACTTACACCTGACTGAGACACTTACATCTGACTGAGACACTTACACCTGACTGAGACACTTACATCTGACTGAGACACTTACACCTGACTGAGACACTTACACCTGACTGAGACACTTACATCTGACTGAGACACTTACACCTGACTGAGACACTTACACCTGACTGAGACCTGTAAGGCTGTGCTGGGTGTGTGTGTGTACACTTACACCTGACTGAGACACTCACACCTGACTGAGACACTTACACCTGACTGAGACACTTACACCTGACTGAGACACTTACACCTGACTGAGACACTTACACCTGACTGAGATACTTACACCTGACTGAGATACTTACACCTGACTGAGACACTTACACCTGACTGAGACACTTACACCTGACTGAGATACTTACACCTGACTGAGATACTTACACCTGATTGAGACACTTACACCTTACTGAGACACTTACACTTGAGACTGAGGAGGGTCATACCTTGAACCAGTGGCTGTAAGGAGGGAAGATGTTGGGATTCTCCAGTGCCCCTTGGCGGGCAAGCAGGAAGGCCGTGATCATGCTCTCCAGGTCGTATCCCTCGAATGCAGACCGCAGGAGACGGGACAGCATCTCTGAGAAGAAATGTACAGTTTGTTTAGTCACAGGTTATATTGTACTATATGTCACTTGAAGTGGATTCGTATGAGAGTGAGTGTGTTTGCCTGTAAGGCTGTGCTGTGCTGTGCTGTGCTTTGCTGTGCTTTGCTGTGCATGTGTCACAGTATGTGAGTGGAGTAGAGCGCCACAAATTTCCGCTCCCCGCTCAAAGCTTTCTGTAATCATTCCGCTCCGGGTTTTCCATTTCCCGCTCCCCGCTCACGAGTCAGACAAAACTTGCTCCATAACAAAAAAAAATGTAACAAAACGTCTGTACCCTTAAGGTAAGAATATGTATGCGATCAAAATTTTTTTAACAGGAACAGTAGCCGACGCATATAGCCTTATTGTTTAGGCTACTTTGCACCATGCACAAAACATAGCCTACCCGGAATTAAATAAATGAAAAGGTTAATAAACTAAAAAAGAATGCATCCTTGTCTTAAAAAAAAAAAAAATAGAAAAATAGAATAGAACATTTGTCGGCCTATAGTTCTATGAATTCAAACAAATCACTTCGGCTATTAGGTTAACTGCTTTCGCAATACATTTTTCAACATAGGCTTGGCTACTGTGTTGTCTGTGGTTTTTGGTTGTTTGTTAAATTCAATTCACGATGGGAAATCATGTTCGTGCAATTTCCATACAATTGCGAAAGCTACGCAGTATGCATTAATTAGTATGATGATTTAAAAATTTGAAAAGCTAGCCTCGGCTACTCGTCTGGGAGAGGAGACACAAACCCCACCAATCATTTTTGTGCTGAAAAGCCAGTGAAACGCCTTTAGCGTTCAGGTGAAAAACCGGCTACATTTGGTTGAAAGGTGAAAGTTTTCTAGCCGACGAGGATGCAGCAAGGTTATATCTGGGTAAAACCTGAGCTAAATTGGTGTTCACCTAGTCCGTCTGTGTCAAAAAGTTTTTCAAGATTTCCACCCCGCCTACATATAGATTCTGGCTTTTTCTCACTGAGACATCATTACCCACTTACCCACCTAGATTTCTTCCCCTGTGTATTCACGGAAACCTCCATGTGTACCTGTAAGGCTGTGCTGGGTGTGTGTACCTGTCAGGCTGTAATGGGTGGGTGTGTGTGGGTGTGTGTGTGTGTACCTGTAAAGCTGTGCTGGGTGTGTGTGTGTACCTGTAAGGCTGTGCTGGGTGTGTGTGTGTGTGTGTACCTGTAAGGCTGTGCTGGGTGTGTGTGTGTACCTGTAAGGCTGTGCTGGGTGTGTGTGTACCTGTAAGGCTGTGCTGGGTGTGTGTGTGTGTGTGTGTGTGTGTACCTGTAAGGCTGTGCTGGGTGTGTGTGTGTGTGTGTGTACCTGTAAGGCTGTGCTGGGTGTGTGTGTACCTGTAAGGCTGTGCTGGGTGTGTGTGTGTGTGTGTGTACCTGTAAGGCTGTAATGGGTGGGTGTATGTGTGTGTACCTGCAAGGCTGTGCTGGGTGTGTGTGTACCTGTAAGGCTGTGCTGGGTGTGTGTGTGTGTGTGTGTGTACCTGTAAGGCTGTGCTGGGTGTGTGTGTACCTGTAAGGCTGTGCTGGGTGTGTGTGTGTGTACCTGTAAGGCTGTGCTGGGTGTGTGTGTACCTGTAAGGCTGTGCTGGGTGTGTGTGTGTACCTGTAAGGCTGTGCTGGGTGTGTGGATGGTACCTGTAAGGCTGTGCTGGGTGTGTGGATGGTACCTGAAAGGCTGTGCTGGGTGTGTGGATGGTACCTGTAAGGCTGTGCTGGGTGTGTGGATGGTACCTGTAAGGCTGTGCTGGGTGTGTGGATGGTACCTGTAAGGCTGTGCTGGGTGTGTATGTGTGTACCTGTAAGGCTGTGCTGGGTGTATATGTGTGTACCTGTAAGGCTGTGCTGGGTGTGTGTGTGTGTGTGTGTGTGTGTGTGTGTACCTGTAAGGCTGTGCTGGGTGTGTGGATGGTACCTGTAAGGCTGTGCTGGGTGTGTGGATGGTACCTGTAAGGCTGTGCTGGGTGTGTGGATGGTACCTGTAAGGCTGTGCTGGGTGTGTATGTGTGTACCTGTAAGGCTGTGCTGGGTGTATATGTGTGTACCTGTAAGGCTGTGCTGGGTGTGTGTGTGTGTGTGTGTGTGTGTGTGTGTGTACCTGTAAGGCTGTGCTGGGTGTGTGTGTGTGTACCTGTAAGGCTGTGCTGGGTGTGTGTGTGTACCTGTAAGGCTGTGCTGGGTGTGTGGATGGTACCTGTAAGGCTGTGCTGGGTGTGTGTGTGTGTACCTGTAAGGCTGTGCTGGGTGTGTGGATGGTACCTGTAAGGCTGTGCTGGGTGTGTGGATGGTACCTGTAAGGCTGTGCTGGGTGTGTGGATGGTACCTGTAAGGCTGTGCTGGGTGTGTATGTGTGTACCTGTAAGGCTGTGCTGGGTGTATATGTGTGTACCTGTAAGGCTGTGCTGGGTGTGTGTGTGTGTGTGTGTGTGTGTGTGTGTGTGTACCTGTAAGGCTGTGGTGGGTGTGTGGATGGTACCTGTAAGGCTGTGCTGGGTGTGTGGATGGTACCTGTAAGGCTGTGCTGGGTGTGTGTGTGTGTACCTGTAAGGCTGTGCTGGGTGTGTGTGTGTGTACCTGTAAGGCTGTGCTGGGTGTGTGGATGGTACCTGTAAGGCTGTGCTGGGTGTGTGGATGGTACCTGTAAGGCTGTGCTGGGTGTGTGGATGGTACCTGTAAGGCTGTGCTGGGTGTGTGTGTGTACCTGTAAGGCTGTGCTGGGTGTGTGGATGGTACCTGTAAGGCTGTGCTGGGTGTGTGGATGGTACCTGTAAGGCTGTGCTGGGTGTGTGGATGGTACCTGTAAGGCTGTGCTGGGTGTGTGGATGGTACCTGTAAGGCTGTGCTGGGTGTGTGGATGGTACCTGTAAGGCTGTGCTGGGTGTGTGGATGGTACCTGTAAGGCTGTGCTGGGTGTGTGGATGGTACCTGTAAGGCTGTGCTGGGTGTGTGTGTGTACCTGTAAGGCTGTGCTGGGTGTGTGGATGGTACCTGTAAGGCTGTGCTGGGTGTGTGGATGGTACCTGTAAGGCTGTGCTGGGTGTGTGGATGGTACCTGTAAGGCTGTGCTGGGTGTGTGGATGGTACCTGTAAGGCTGTGCTGGGTGTGTGTGTGTACCTGTAAGGCTGTGCTGGGTGTGTGGATGGTACCTGTAAGGCTGTGCTGGGTGTGTGTGTGTACCTGTAAGGCTGTGCTGGGTGTGTGGATGGTACCTGTAAGGCTGTGCTGGGTGTGTGGATGGTACACCAGCAGGGTGGACAGGTGAGACAGCACATGCTGCCAGTTCACCTCATGAGTCTCCAGCACCTGCAGCAGGTGAGAGAGCAGCTCGTCCACACTGGAGAGCACAGACAGCTGGAGAGAAAGAGATGGAGGGAAGGAGGAAGAGGAGAGAGAGGAAGGAGAAGCAAAATATACATTACAAGAAAACTATACAAATAAAGCAATTTAAATTAAAGTGAATTGAGAGAGAGGGGGGGGGGGGGGTACACCTGAAGCATTTTACAGACAGTATCTTAGCCACACCATACTTCCTTTAACAAACCCCATAGTTGCAATATAAACCTCAGGCTCCTACCTTCCGATACAACAATGTCAGCAAGCGAGAGGTCTTGGCAAAGCTCCAGGCGCTCTGCATGGCGATGGCATCAGACACTGGAGGGGGGGGGGGGGGAGGGAGGATCTGTGTGTTTACACTAATACACAGTGCTGTGTGTCTATTAACTCTGTTCAATGGATGTACTGTAGCAGCTTTGCTGTAATAGTGTGAGGGATCCCAGTACATCACTAAAAACTAATTCCCCAGCCATAAACACCTGTAAGAAGGTGTGTGTGTGTGTGTGTGTGTGTTTGAGGTTCTGCAGGGTGTTCACCTTTGAGGCGTGGCCTGTAGGTGAGGGTGTGTGTGAGAGAATGGGTGAGGAAGCGGAGAAACACGTTGCTGCAGACGGACACACTGCACACAGACACGTCAAACACCTGCACCCTGAGGGAGAGAGGGGGGAGGGAGGGAGAGAGGGGGGAGGGGGGGTTACAGACATTTCCAAGCTGACATGAAGTTCTTTTCTGAAGAAAAAAATACTGAAGTTTGAAAGGGTATTTGTTTTATTCTGGAGGTGTGACACAAACACTGTCTATAGTTATTGTTCTCGGCAATAATTAGCTCAGCGTTCTTGTGATATTAATATTTCCTACTCCAAACTTTCAGCGAGATATGCTCCTTTAAATCATAACTCACCAAACTGTGTTTCTGAGAAAAAAGGCTCAAGAAGTTCAACAACAAATTGACAAAAATTTACAAACAAGCCACTCTGACCACCTCTTTCACATTTACTAATAAAATGTATTGATCAAAGAGCACATTACAGGATTTTGCTTTCTCCCAGCACATCACAGCTCTGATTAGTAGGTGGCAAGGCCAACAAGCCAAGAGTCCCTGCATGTGATAGTCCCTGCATGTGATAGTCCCGCCCACAGAGCTCTCCCTCCCTCCCTCTCATCAGATGGCTGAATTACGCCGACAAATAAATAGTATTCTAGCTGTAGTTTTAATCGTTTGTCTTCCATTTGTTCCACACACCAAACATTTCTCTACGCAGAAAAAACGCTGATATACTGTAACACTGGTTCACAGTCACACTGATACATTTTAATACTGAGACTCCATGCCAGCATTCATCTCTATTTACCATGATTCTGCATCTCGTAGCTGCAACTGCGGCGCTTCACTCACACGATCCAGCACCCCTGCAGACACACACAGACAGACACACACACACACACACACACACACACACACAAAGTTCTATGAGTTCTGTGAAATTATAAACATTTCCTTAATTGCCTAAAATACACTCACATAAAGGGTTTCAACCCCCATGATGGTCATTTTTTGGCCTGTTTGGACCCCTATATCTTTACAACTATGCAGAACGTCACGACCAAAATTCAGCTTTATTCATTTGAATGGACAAGGATTGTGTGAAAATAATATGAGAACAATTTGAGACGTAAGCATGCAAAATTAACAAATCCTCATTGAAATAGCTTGGTCTGACCCTTTTATGTGATTGTCCACAGCTCCAGTGCACTGGCACATAATTAACAGGACAAGGCAGAAAGCTACCGGAGCATAACACAACACCAGTCACTGGCATGCAGGCAGTCACAGAAGAAAGACACTCACAAGAAAGCATGTCGTCCAGAACACGCCTGCACACCTGGGAGATTCTTCTGCAGGTAATGCCGGGGTCTTGGGTCTCCTGGAACCCCGCCCGTATCAGAACCGAAGCCACGCCTACAACACACGTCATATAGTTTACCTGTGCAGAATAAATGACAGCCCCCAAAGCTAAAAAAACACGCAATATGATTTGCGCTGGAAAGATCCCGCACCATTTAGCACATGTGACAGGTATGCAACAGGTGGGGCAGGGGTGGAGGAGTTTGGCAGGGGAGAGGCAGGTACAAAGGGGTGGAGAGGTGGGACAGGTGTGAAGGGGAGGAGAGGTAGGACAAGTGCACTCAGTTGAGGCAGGTGTGAGGGCGTAGCCGCAGTACCTGTGAGAACCTCCCGTCTCACATCTTCATCCTCCTCTGCAGCCATCTGTCCACAAAGAGCTCGCAACTGCACCTCTAACCAAGGGCCCGCCCCCTCCTCACTGTCACCAAATCACACAAGAAAACCACTAATGCACCCACACATGTGAATGCAGATCGCAAATAAACACACGCAGTACTGTTGTAACGTTACCTGTCCAACATACTCCCCAGAGAGAGAATATTTCCAGAGTGCAGACTCCAGACCACCTCTAACTGGAGCTGCTTCTGTACAACACAGGAGATGCACATGATCACCTGAACATACACTCACCTGAACATACACTCACCTGAACATACACTCACCTGAACATACACTCACCTGAACATACACTCAGATGAACATACACTCAGCTGAACACACTCACCTGAACACACACTCACCACCTGAACACACACTCACCTGAACACACACTCACCTGAACACACACTCACCTGAACATACACACACACCTGAACATACACACTCACTAGAGCACGCTTATCTGGACACACACTCACCTAAAAACCTGCTCGACCTGAACACACACCCACCTGAGCACTCCAGAGCTCCTGGCAGAAGAGCTGAGGACTGAAAGCTCCCAGAGAAAGCAGCCCTAAAGTCGACTGCAGCAGCACAGCGAGCTGAGCCTGGAGAGAGAAGAGTCAGCACACCTGAACATACATACATACACACACCTAAAAAAAACACACAACACACCTGAACACACACACACACACACACACACAACAAGCTGAGCCTGGAGAGAGAACAGTCCACACAGACACACACAGACAGACAGACACACAGACAGACAGAGCAGTATGTACCCTCTGGGCCGAGTTCAGCAGGACCCCGTCACCGCTCCCCGAAATGCAGCACACTCTCTCTGCCAGCAGCCTGGCTGACAGCACCCCAACTGGGACCCCCAACCGCACAGACTCCTTCCGCAATGCACTCACTGAAATACACACAAACACACACCTTACACACTGAAATACACACACACAAACGCGCACCTTACGTACTGAAATATACACACACACCTTATACACTGAAATACACACACACACCTTACACACTGAAATACACACAAACACACACCTTACACACTGAAATACACACAAACACACACCTTACACACTGAAATACACACACTGAAATACACTGAAATATACACACACCTTACACACTGAAATACACAGAAATGCACACCTTACACACACCTTACTCGCTGAAATACACACAAACACACAACTTACACACTGAAGACACACACACACCTTACACACTAAACACAGTGGTGACACTGCAAGGTAAGAAAAAAGTGAGGTAAGAGTGAAATTGAGAAATGCAAAGTTATCATGTCACACTGTGGGGTAAAGTCCTGACTAAATGTCGGCTGATTAATGGCATTTTGAGATTGGCTCCATCGGCGGATTTATTATTTTTCTTTACATCTTTTAAATTAAAAGTTTTTTTACAGATTTCAGTTTTTTTTATTACTTGTGGACATTTTTTTTATTATTAAAATAAGCAGAGTGTGGATCTACAGAGAGCAAACAGAGACACAGCACATTTTTTATTTTCAAATATTTTTTGTGTTCAAGTGAATACATAAGTGTTAAATAAATGTTCATTTAAGTTCAGCAATTTTTGTCTCATTTGTTATGATATTTAAATCCTATTTTCTCAGATGCAAAAAAAAACAACAACATGACATCATATCGGCATTACATATCGGCCATCGGCCGCCCTGCTCTCTAAATATCGGCATCGGCCACTGAAAAACCCATATCGGTCGACCACTCGTCCTGACTGATGGTGAACTCACCCAGGAGAGAACCTCCAAGAGTGGATGGAACCTCAGCCCCAGGTGCGGGAGGGGCTCCGGGGACAAGAGTTGCTGGTGTGGGAGGAGCTACAGGTGTGGCATCTTTGCCAAGTAGATCTCTCAGTTCTTCCTCATCTCGGCGGCTCACCTTACAAGGTGCAGGACCTACCTGCTGCAAGAAAATCAATTGCATATCCGTGACATCACCTTTACCGTGCTGCATGTGAATTATTGTGATTGGCTATGTAAGCAGGTCAACAAAAAATGTTGTAACAAACGAAAATTGATTGGATTGTTGAATTACTACAACTAGGATTATTTAATTTACTTGTTTTATCTCTCTCCTGCTAGAACGCATTTATTTATTTAAAGCAAAGCATTGAGGGCCTTAAAGTCATGTATAGGCCAAATCACTTCCACAAACGGTTCATTGTTGTGGTCAGGCTCTCCCCAATGCCTCCTCCCTTCTCCCACGCAGCGAACCTCCTGAAGCAACTCCTGAAGGTTCTGGTTCCGGTTCAGCAGCTGGATCGCGGCCTCCTGTAGCTCACGTTCGCTCGCGCACGCAGGCCTCTTCTTCACATGGGTCGCTGCACCAGGGCAGGGACACAGAACAACGTCATATAATCTGCGCCCACTGAGGGGAACTATGTGGCAGAACAGGTCTCATGGGCGAGCCCATGATACAGAGCCACCAGCGCATCATTAGCGATTAAATATCAGGCTGGGACATTCCATACCGTGCCTCGTGTTCAATACAGCTCGCTGCTGGCAGCGAAGAAAAAAATGAAAACATGACCATGTTCTAAAAGTGAAGGGTTCTGGTGGTTTAAAAATGCTGTGGGGTGCGTTTTCCTGGCAAGGTTTGTGTTGTGTGCACACAAGTTAACCCCTTAGAAGGCGAGGTCACTGTTCATCTTTATTTATTGATACTGAGTGATTATCTTCCCACTCACTGAAGGCATTGCTTTCTTGCACAGGGCTGCAGATTGTCTTTCACAATGACACTGCCCCATCCACAGCACGAGTGGCCTTTTGAGATATTCTGGAAGGACACCTCAAAGGGCATTTGTGCCACCTCAAACTTGCTCGTGGAAGAGCGGTGTCTTGTTCCTCTTGTAGATTTTCAAATGCTGATAGACTTTATGCCATAGCATAAACACACACGTAGTGGCCCAACATCCTTAAAATATGTAACTATAAATTGGTTCACTCACTACCTGTATATTAATATTTCAATTAACCCCACAGCAATACGGCGAGCTATACAGTTGGACATCTTTCTCAAAGCGATTCTGTTTATCTCGTATGGGTATATTAACCTGATTTGTGAGCTAGCAAAGAATACCTTCGAGTGCCTGAGGCACAGCAACTGAATGCTATGTGACACTTCGACAGGCATGACAGATCCTCCCTCCAGTATTTAGCACTTAAAACGCGAAATAACTAGTAACTTACCGAGAAGTGCTGAGAAAGTCCCCTTTTTAGACGACACCGAAACACCAGATGCCGCAACAGACATTCTAAAATTCCGTTGTCTTGCCAACTGTCCTAGAGTCCCTGGTGTACAACAGGGAGATTGAACGGCATTCTCAGGAGGTAGCTAACGGAATAATAAAAACAAGCGGTTACTGAACTAACGCTTGCTTGCTAGCGAACGGCTGATTAAAAGTGTTTGCAACGTACCTATCAATTGGTGTAGCCTACTAAATTTTCCACACACATAAAAAACACACAATATAGCAACCGTGTCGATATGTGTGCTAACTACATTTAAATGTAAGATATATTGGTGACACACAGAATACAACTCTGCTGTAAGTCCTCGTGTTTTATTAAAACTAACTCTCTAGCCAACGACCATTTTTGAGAAATCAAAGACAGAATCTCTTATTTTCAAAGTACTCAGATTTCACAACAACTTTTCTCTCATAGTTTTTACACTACAGTTTCACCTCACTTCCGTCTCCTCTGTCTTCGCGCTCTCTAATTTGATTGGTGTGACGCGAGGTGTGACCCGTCCAAATCGTGCAGAGCAGTCTGCTGCGCAATGCATTTCGGGCCATAAAGTTTGATTACATTACACATCGGCATTTAGCAGACGCTCTTACCCAGACCAACTTTCATTGAATAAATTTTACATAAAATCATTTATAGATTTGGATATTTTACGGAAGCATTTCAGATTAAGTGTCTTGCTCAAGAGTACGAGGGCAGCAAACCAGCTGGGAATTAAAGTCCAGTTCCATAACTTTTTGTTGTTATACCACACCACAAGTGAACGTAATAAATGTTACATTATACTTTAAATGGCGTCTGAAGACTTATTTGAAAATAATTGCTTTCAAGTTAAGACTGAAATATTTAATATTGAGGATGATTCTGTGTTGCTGATCATTAATGTGGCCAAAGCGACACTGAAGGCAGCAGGGCTGTCTGTGCTCAAGGTCAAGAAAGGCATGTTGATATATAATGATATCCAAATCAGGAGCCGGAGAAAATGACAAAACTGTACCCTTCACAAATCGCGCCTCAGTTAATAATATTTCACAGCTCAAAAACATTGGCTTTTGAATACTTTATAAATGTTCCATGTTTCCCAAGCTTGCTTCCTTTCCAGGATTCATTCTGGATGCATCACCAAGAAGGAAGGGAAATTAATTTAGGAACTTGTAGCCTACATTCTTTCACTCCAGTATAGTTTGAGACAACATCCTTCAAGACTGATGTTGAAACCTCCAGCACATAGCCTATGCTTCAAAAATCTAAATCATAAACTAAATTTGATTGGATTGTTGAATTACTACAACTAAGATTCTTTAATTTACTTGTTTTATCTTTCTCCTGCTATAATGCATTTATTTATTGAAGCAAAGCATTGTGGGCCTTAAAGTCATGTATAGCCCAAATCACTTCGACAAACGTTGTATCCTTCGTCTTGGTTTTTTTTTTCCTTCTTAAATTTGAATGTTTCCTGTCATATTAGCCAGGTATCCCTTCTGGCTCACAAGAAGACAAGGGGACAAGGAAGGAAAGATGCATTTTTAAGTAATCTGACCAAGCATTGATGTAACCAATCTCTTAAGTCTGCAGTTATAAGTGCCTATGGCCATTGTGATGCTGGGGGTGTGGTTCTCACCTCTGGTGACTAATCAATACAGCTTCACTGTTCCAATTGGTCAACACAGCTCCACTGTTTTTGATTGGTCGGGTCAGCTCCACTGTTCCCGACTGATCAATATGCCTACACTGTTCCTGCAGCTCATGTTCCCTGTGTTGCGCTGACAGGACTGTCAGTAAAGTGTGTCTGAGAACCATTGATTCATTTAAGGTAAACAGCACCAGTGATTGCATTGTTGCGTCATTGTAAAACATAATCGCTGTGATCGTGATGCCCCTGACGGCAGCAATAACCACAAGCAGAAGTCAGACCACAGACCCTTAGAAATACACAGCAGGGTAGTTGGGTGAGGGCCATTTTGATGCATGAGAGGTAGTCGGGTGAATGAGGGGAAGCAAGGTGGGTGACAGGCATTTAGGTGGGTTAGGGAAAGTTGAGGGGTAGTGAGGGGGCATTTTGGGTAGGGCTAGCTGGGTCAATGAGAGATTTTTGGATCGGTGAAGGGCAGTAGGGTGGTTGAGAGAAAATTGGCGGGTGAGGGGCAGTTAAGGTGTGTAAGATTTGGGGTGAAAGATGCCTAACTGGATGGGGTAGGACATTCAGAGGATCTCATTAAAGTTTTATCTCAGTTCCTCATCAATCTTTCAGTGTTTCCTTTTGTGTCCCATACTGCAGCACTGAAGCAGGGTCCCTGTTCAAACCCTCACCTGGACCAGACATGCTATGCTAACCTACAGACACATACTTACCCGCCTCTGCTGTGGAACAGGTATCCCCAGAGCAGAGAGATAATTCCACTGCAGTAGAGTGATCACACTCCTTCCCTCTGCACACACACACACACACACACATAATAGTGACCGTGTCTGTTGCAGTTGTGCAATTATGTTAACCCCTGGACTGAATCAAAAATCACAGGCAGATTATCAGCAAGAGGAACTATAAACCCTTTCAACTGAGATTACAGAGAAAGAAAGGAACAGAGAGAAAGATGGAGTGAGGGAGGTCAAAAACATCAAGTTAGATAAGAGGAATGGGGTCATGGAAAATGATTGCGTAATAATTGTGCACAAACATATAAACAGGAACCAGGCAGAGAAGGGGGCGCGGCTCTAACTGCTGTAGTGGATCCCCTCACAAGCACTTCTAGTGGCAAAATCACAGGACTGTGATTACTCTTGAGAGGTCAGTGAGTTTTCGGGCGGACGTGCACAAGTGAAGGACGCTGCCAAAACTAAGTGAATCTGGTGAATCGACAGCAGTAATGCCAGGGATACCGGTAGACACGGCACAAATAAGGCTCTGTGTTCTTCAGTAAAGAAAAGATGAAAGGCAATGTGCCGACCACACCACACACAGATGGGAAAGTGAAACTGTTAGCTGAGTGTGTGCGTCTGTGTGTGTGTGTGTGTGTCTGTGTGCGTGTTGTTCTCTGTGAGGTATCATCTGCAGTTACGTAAATAGTGTAACAAACCATTCAAAATTATAATGATGAACTGCCAATAAATTATATAAACGTATCTGCCCTGATCCTTTGGTTTCTCTCTGAAAATGAGCTGAAAAGTGAGCACACCCAGCCTTGAACAAACAGACACCTGATTAGAATAAGGGCTGACGTTCGGCCTCTCAAAAAACAGGTTTGGTCTGCACCGTCAGGTTTACCTGCCCCATGTGTGTTTAGAGTGGTCGCGCCCACCCTGTTAAATGTGGAAAGATGACAACAGTAAGCAGCAAAGGTTTCTCTTTTTTCCCCCAGCAGCTGGA
The DNA here is from genome assembly GCA_022702515.1 of Ilyophis sp. 1 JC-2022. Classification (NCBI taxonomy): domain Eukaryota; kingdom Metazoa; phylum Chordata; class Actinopteri; order Anguilliformes; family Synaphobranchidae; genus Ilyophis; species Ilyophis sp. 1 JC-2022. The sequence continues at coordinate 35,019,002 of CM040399.1, read as the reverse complement.
GGGCTTAAATGTAGACTAATCCTCTTCAACCAAATGACGGAACCAAATTCTCCACCCCCGCATGTCCCGCACCAACCCCGTCCCTCTGGTCTAATGTAAGCCTTTTCCATGAAGCCTTTCTGTCTCTTCACATACACACACCCACTGCTGCCATCCCCCTGCAGTAGTATCAACAGAGGACCTCATCTTCATATTCTCACGCTCTCTCTTTCTCTCACACACACACACACACAGTTTGCCCGTTAGTCTGTCACCGCCATGCTAAAGTCAACAGTAAAGTTAACGGTAAACGGAGCTGGACCTGTTTGCCAAAAATCTGCCCCCCCCCCCCCCCCAATTCCCCAATTCCCCAATCCCCCATACACATCTTCCAAACACCCTTCCAGACCCTGTTCCACCCTGTTACCCCCACACAATCCCCCCCATACTCCCATCTTCCAAACACCCTTCCAGACCCTGTTCCACCCATTCCATTTACACACATTCCCATGCAATTTCTTCCAACAATTTTATTTTTCCCCATTCAAATGCTTAATTCAAGTACACAGAAACCTACATTCCCTCCACTTCAGATCAAACACAGATAGAAACACCCAGACCTGTTACCACTCCTCATTTCCCTGTCCCCAATCCCACACACCCTGCCCAGGACACACACACAGCTCTGTAAACATTATACAAATCATACTTGTCATCTCATTTACAAAACAAAGTATGGTAGAAAAATATCTATTTTGTTTTAGAATCATTTCTCTCCTTGTGTGTATGTACAGGGCGTAATTTTCGCCAAATCATAAAAAAGACAGAAAAAGAGGAGGGAAGGAAAAAGGCCTTTGGTTTCAAGACAAAAAAATACTTTCGTCACTGTCCAGTGTGTCAGTGTGTCTGCAGGGAGACGCTACAATCAGCTGTCAGCCGGTCAGGTGTCCGTCGGGGCCGGAGGGCAGAGCCAGCGGTGGGCCAGGTGGGCGAGGACGAGGAGGAGCATCTCGGAGGTGCTGCTGAGCGCCACGATGAAGGGTGCTTGCGAGGCGAAGTCGGCCTCGGCCCGCTGGAACGACAGCTGCATGACGGCCAGCGCCAGGAGGCTGTTCTGCACCCCCACCTCGATGGACACCGTCCTCCGCTGGGGCGTGGCCAGCCCTGCCCCCCACGCCATGGCGTAGCCCAGCAGCAGGCCGAACACCGGCACGGTCACGCCCGCCACCACTATCTGCGGCTGCACGTGCGCCAGAATGGAGGCGCCCATTTGGTAGGCCATGAAGACCCCGCCCACGATGAGCAGGAAGCTGAAGGGGCGGATCAGCGCCAGCAGGACGCGGCTCAGGCCAGGCAACCGCAGCTTCACCACCACGCCCAGAGAGATGGGTATGGCGATGAAGAGGAGGGTGCCCAGGATCTTGACGAAGGGCACATGCAGCGTGGCGTGGACGCCCAGCAGCCACCCATACAGGGCGGAAGACAGGGGCATCATGGCCGCCGCCACCACCGTGGAGACCAGCGTCATGGAGATGGCCAGTGTGACGTCGCCGCCCAGCAGAAGGCTGTACAGATAGCCACCCCCACCCCCAGGGGCAGAACAGGTGATGACCAGTCCCAGGGCCAGCGCTTTGGGCAAAGAAGCCAGCTTGGACAGGCAGTAGGCATACAGCGGCATCACCAGAAACTGCCCGGCCACGCCCAAGAGCACGGGCACTGGTCGACGCCCCAGCGACCGCAGGACCTCCACCTCCACCTTGCAGCCGAAGGCACACTTGTTGATGAAGATAAGGGGCAGCAGGGCGAAGAGGAGCGGGTTCTCCGAGAAGTGGGACAGGCCGCCCAACTGTAACTGCTGGGCGGCCGGGTCATTGCTGTCGTGGGACACCCTGATGGAGTAGTCGGACCGCTCCTCCACCAGAACTGACCTGGAGTCTTGGTCCAGGTCCATTAGCTGGATTTGCAACTGTGCTTGACCGGCCACACCCGACCTGATGCTGATGACATAGCTCCTCACGGGCCCCGCGCGTCCGCTATCGCTCACATTCAGGATGGCCAGAACCTCCGGGTTCAGAGAGCGCACGTTCACCGTCTGCCTCGAGCTCTCCCGGCCCTTCCCGTCTGCAGCGCTCCGATACTGGCTCCAAATTACAATCACTCCCTTGGTGTTTTCGGGAAATTCAAATTCCTGCGCGCTCCCGTCACCGATGTGTATGTACCTTCTGTCGCTGCTGGCCGTTACGTTGCTGTTTTGGTTAGCTATGGACCTGCCTGCTGTTGGCGTCTGTCGATCTTCTCCTCTGGTGATAAATAAGAGACAAACGAATGCGAAGACTGTCCTCATCGTTTTGGCGAACAGAGGGCGGAGGGGCGTCGCTAAAACGTGCATCTCCTTGTATTCCTGCTCCCCACAATGTGTTCGGTCGTCTCCCGCTCACCGCACGCGAAAAGCACTTAGATTCTCCGGTACAATCACAACGTCGTTGCCCGTACCAGGCGGAGTCCGTCTGGTATCCATTTAGCTTTCCGAACCCGCGTTCTCTCTTTGCCGGAATTCAGACGTCACTCGTCCCATCTAATTCAGTGTCTTATATTCCGAGCGGAGAAATTGAAAACACCTCATATTTGTATCGATTTGACCTGGTTTCTGTTTTCTCTTCCGGGCAGAGGTTGTCAATCGGCTGCTGGCTGTTGCGCTGTGCTCTTTTTCTCCATGTCTGCCGTCTCTCTCCACCCATCTCACATCTCCCTTTCTCTTATTCACTCGCTAAGCTCTCTGATAATCCAATCAAAATCGCCCTGAGCTTTAACTCTATCGGGCCCCGCCTCCCCCTGTTGGAACCCAACATCGCAGTTTTAGTTGCAATTCTCATGGTGTTTTCGTGTTGCGTGAAGAGAAACGTGCAAGTTAGACACACACGAATTATCTTGAAAAAAAAAAGCCACGCGCTGAAAGCAATATTTTCAGTAGCCTATCCCGATAAACTAAGTAGGCTACTTAGGCTATTAAAATTCGATCCGACATAAAATGTTCGAGTCATTTGCCAAACAAATATGTTTGTCCACTATAGACCGAGGGCAGACATCGTTACTATGTCGGCTACATGGCTAGCTGTAAAAAAAAAAATTGTATCCACAGCTCAATTTATTAAGAATAGGCTAGCATATAGGCCTACACATTTTTTTGGCTATTTGAAAGATGGAGTGTTTGTAACATATGTGACCTCCACTCGCCACATGTAATTTAAGATAGAGAAAATTATCTCTCGTGATTTTTAGCCGATAGGTTTATCTACATAGGCTTTTGGCTACCTAATTGTGACTAATAACGTTGTTTTAGTAGTGCTTCTGTATAATGCTCGCAATATTCTTAAATACAGTTACAAAAATCAGCGTCATAACTGGTTTCTGCACGTCACTTTCGATTTGTCGTTTATATTGAACCCCGACACGTTTGCTTCCTGAAAAATGCAAAGGTACAACTATCAACAAGGCTGAGATGTAAAGTCCAGGGGTAAGAAAGTAAAAGTCCTGCCATGTGTTTCTTCCACCCATGAACTTACCACCCTGATTTCACTAATTATCTCTACCTCCTGGCTGAAGAATTGTGCTAATTGGTAAATCCAGGTAATTGGAACAAAATACTGGGGAGAACTTTTACTTTCTGAACCTGGATTTTACACCTCTGCAACAAGGTACGTCCTGAAGTTTCTCTGATGATCCGGTCGAACTGATCAGTGAGCCGTGCCAAATCAGAAAGCTGATAGCCTATTTTAGAGAGAGGGAAGGCCTAACCATTCAATTAAATAATAACCTGAAGAACATGCCATCATTGACCGAATGTAGGTGAACCACTGGTACATGTTCATGCAATAGGACACATTGACATCTGAAACCGCTGTCACATTTAAAGTGCGAAAACAGCGAGACCCATCAATAGAGATGTCGTATGTCCACTGTGATCTAATATGCAGTGACCTACTTTGCGACAGCCCTCGTCAATTTCAGTACACAGGAATACCTTCACAGTAACCTTTCACCACTGTTATCTTTAGACATGGAATTTAGAGAAACGCCCTTGTGATGGATAGCTCACCTGTGTGTCTTGTGTGAGAACCGCCGATTTGCCGGGGGGGAAACGCCGTAAACGGCCCACCCAACCCAAGACATTCTCAGTACCGATTACTGTGCATATAGCACACAAACAGACTGGAAAGCCAGTGTTATGCAGTTCACACTGTTAGGGCCCAGTGTAGGATTATTTCCGGACCTGGTCCAGGGCCTCCCTTCCCCAGTTCACAACGCAATTCAACGTCAAATGCAATTTTATTGAGTAGCCTACACAAAAAAACAAAAACAAAAACAAGACTCCCCTCAACAAGTGTGAATTCCTTGGGTGCCTCACAATATTTTTCTCTCCTCAACTCCTTTCCTCCACTCGTCTCCTACAAGGAAGTATGCAAAACAGCCTGCATGTTTCAAGTACAAGTCCTTGCGTGTACAGTACGCAAAGTACCTGACATTGCAGTTTATGTCAAGACATTAATTATTATGCAACCATTAATATGCAGGGGTGTAAAAAGTACCCAGAAATTATACTTAAGTGAAACTATGGATACTGTCTCAAAATCTTACTCAAGTAAAAGTCAGAGTATCTGGCTAAAAATACACTTGAGTAAAAGTCAAAAAGTTCCTACTTTTAAATGTACTTAAGTACTAAAAAGTAAAAGTAAAAACTTTTTTATTACAAGGGAATGACAAGGGGTCTCAAACTCATTCCATCGTGGGCCGAGTGTATACAAGTTTTCATTTCAACTACACATTGCACCAGGTGAGTTAGTTGAAGAGGTGAGCTAATTAGTGAAATCATCAGCTGGTGTTTAGGCAAGGCTGGAATGAAACCCAGTATACACTCAGCCCACGATGGAATGAATTCTGCGATAGACAATGCTGAAATGAACGAACAGAGGACACTTTTTTTGCATTAAAGTAATTTAATGCACTTCTCCATCGAATTTGAAAAAACATGTTGAGGTAAACTAACATGGACGGCATTCACATCACAGCATCCAGTTGTAAAGTTGGCCAAACTACAACCTTGGAAAAAATTAAGGGTTTAGTTGTTTTTTTTAATACGTGGGTTCGACATTGCACATCCTGAGGTTCTTGTCAAATAGTTATTTTGATAGCAGGTGTCTAATCAAAGATCCCCGCTTTCTAGTCTTGCACAAAGACCAATCAGCATGGGTATGGGCGGGTTAATTTTCCATTGATGGGGATTTGATTGGCTGTTTTAAATAAAGTGTGGCTGCAGGATTAATAACGTTAATGTTAATTCGGCCAGAGAAACAAATATACTAATTAAAATGGTTGGACCTGCGAGCTTTGTACTTTGTAGGTCTGCATTTTAAATGTAAGGAGTAAAAAGTATGTTTTTTTTTCTCTGAAATGTAATTGAGTAAAAGTACAAGTATACAAACTTAATAATACTCGAGTAAAGTACAAATCCCCAAAAACAGTACTTAAGTATTGTAACAAAGTACAATTACTCAAGTACTTTACACCCCTGTTAATATGTAATCAGCAACATTAGATTAGGACCCGAAGATCGGTTTCCGGGGCAGAGGAGAGCAGGTGGTCGCGGAGGAAAGGAGGGTGCATTTATCAAGTACTGGGACGTACCCCTCATCTCACATGGGACATTGCAGCTGAAGCATTTTGGAGGTATGACATCACGATGACACAGCTGAAACAGTTTGGGGATGTAATGAAGCTGCGTCACTGAGGCAGTTCAAGGGTGTCAGCTGCATCCCATCCAAGTTTTCAAAAAAATGTCAGCCTGCTGCAATCAATGCCCTCAAAATATTAAAATGTGTAAAAATGAATTTTCTGTGACATTGGTTTTATTTTAGGGATGTAATGAGTGCCACGTCTTTAGATAACATTAGATGTGTATTAAAAGTCTTCAGGCAGGATCTCACTGCAATAAAACTCCTAGACATGTTGGTAACAGAGGGTTTATTTTCAGAATATAAACATAGAAAACAAATCAAATTTAACGTAACTGAACAGAAATATCCACCCGAGCAAAAAAAGAATCATAAAATTATAAAGAGATCAGAAGAGAGAGGAAAACCAGAGGAAGTCACGCACAGTGACGCGCCGTGGACCGGACAGGAGGACATCCTCGTCTCTACGGAAGCAGCGGGTCTGTCTCCCTGTCCATCCGCAGGTCTGTCCTCTGTCACTAAGTGTCTCTCTCACTCAGGCACTGAAGCATAGTACCTAGGCAACAACCTGCACCCCAATAAGGCATAAATAAACAAGCAGGATCGATCAGGCGTGGACAATCGACAAAAACTGAAACCGGGGAAAGCCTGTGTTCCGTCGACGCCCGCGAGCACTGCGAGCTGTGGGACGCGGGGGCAGACGCACACAGTGCAGAGAAAAGTGAAATACAAGCCCGTGTGTGTGTGTGTGTGTGCGTGTGTGTGTGTGCGCGTGTGTGTGCGCGCGCGCTGTGCGTGCGCGCAAATGTTTGTTTGTGTGAGCGGTAAACATGGACACAGATAGTCACGGGCAGTTGGATGTTAGTGTGGTACTACAGTATGTACATGATACAGGTATGATGTTTCCAGCTCGTTACCCACTGTTACCCATAAGAGGCTCAGTATCGGTCATTACACCCCCACCCCAAAAGCTCACACGCATCCCTGACCTCATTTTATCAGAAACAAAAGCAAAATACATATATTTTTATAAAAACCCATGAGACTCCATTGTGTGACATACAGCTCTGAGTCTGTCCCTCAATAGAATCTCACAGTGAAATACATAATCTGTAAATGATTACAGCTTTAATTTTAAAACGCATCTCATACTCATTCCTCCATATTCAAAGGGTTTTCCTCCAGGAAAGACAGCATGAGAGAGAGAGATGTTGAAGAATACACTGTTAGAAGGTGTGTTTTAGGCATAAATGTGGTAGTGGGTGGGGGTGCCCCATCTCTCATGCTGTTTTAACTACAGAAAACAGGGGAGAGAGATGGGGAGGGGAGGGGGAGGATGGTACAGGCAAAGTGATAGAATCCCAGCTCCTCTCTTCTTTCCTCATTGGTGGCAGCCAATGAGAGAGCTTCAGTTCCGCAAGGCAGCCAATCTGGAAGGACCATAGCGCTGTCAATGTTTATACAGTGTATATTGCGTACATGTATTTTCTGTGTGTATAGTGTATAGTGTGTCTGTGTATGGCGTGTGTGTGCATACAGTGTGTAGCACAGTGTGCACGTACACTGTGTAGATATTGTGTGTGTGTATTGAGCATGTCTATTGTGTTTGAGTAATGTGTACAGCCTGTGTAGCATGTATAAGGTAGTGTGCGTGTTTGAATACGTGTCGAGCATTTATAGTGCATACTGTGTTTGTGTGTAGTGTATATGGTGTATATTGTGTATATGCTGTGTGTATTGTATGCATGCATGCTGTGTGTGTGCTTATATTGTGTGTAGCTTGTTTAGAGTATATATATTGTGCTTGTGTATAGTGTATATTTTGCATATGCTGTGTGTATTGTATACATACAAGGTGTGTGTGTGTGCTTATATTGTGTGTAGCTTGTATAGCGTACATTGGGTGTATAGTGTGTGCATATTGTGTTTGTATGTAGTGTATATGGTGTATATTGTATATATGCTGTGTGTAATGTATGCATACAGTGTGTGTGTGTGTGCTTATATTGTGTGTAGCTTGTATAGCATACATTGGGTGTATAGTGTGTGCATATTGTATTTGTATGTAGTGTATATGGTGTATATTGTGTATATGCTGTGTGTATTGTATGCATACAGGGTGTGTGCGTGCTTATATTGTGTGTAGCTTGTATAGCGGAAATCGGGTGTATAGTGTGTGTATGGTGTGTATATTGTGTTTGTGTGTAGTGTATATTGTGTATATGCTGTGTGTAATGTATGCATACAGTGTGTGTGTGTGCTTATATTGTGTGTAGCTTGTATAGCATATATTGGGTGTATAGGGTGTGTATGGTGTGTATATTGTGTTTGTGTGTAGTGTATATTGTGTATATGCTGTGTGTAATGTATGCATACAGTGTGTGTGTGTGCTTATATTGTGTGTAGCTTGTATAGCATATATTGGGTGTATAGGGTGTGTATGGTGTGTATATTGCATATGCTGTGTGTATTGTATGCATACAGGGTGTGTGTGTGTGCTTACATTGTGTGTAGCTTGTATAGCGTATATTGGGTGTATAGGGTGTGTATGGTGTGTATATTGCATATGCTGTGTGTATTGTATGCATACAGGGTGTGTGTGTGTGCTTACATTGTGTGTAGCTTGTATAGCGTATATTGGGTGTATAGGGTGTGTATGGTGTGTATATTGCATATGCTGTGTGTATTGTATGCATACAGGGTGTGTGTGTGTGCTTACATTGTGTGTAGCTTGTATAGCATATATTGGGTGTATAGGGTGTGTATGGTGTGTATATTGCATATGCTGTGTGTATTGTATGCATACAGGGTGTGTGTGTGTGCTTACATTGTGTGTAGCTTGTATAGCGTATATTGGGTGGACAGTGTATACCTGCGGGACAGCTGGTCCTCTTTATTCTGAGAGCGGGTGGAGGCCTCGCCCAGGGAGGTGGCTCCGGCGGGCAGCTGGCTGAGCTGGTCCATGATCTCCAGCCCACCCTCCTCTGCGATCTGTACGATGAGGTCATCCACCTGGTCCTGGGGCGTGGTCAGCGTGGTGGCCGAGCTCATGGAGTCCTCCATGACCTGGAGGGGAGAGAGGTTACCGTTTTAACGGTCAGTAACCAGTGGAAAAGCGCATACAGACCAACATTCAGGCTGTGTCCGAATCTGAACCCTATCTACTGCGTCCTGTGTACTAGCAGACGGTTTTCTGCATACTGTTTAGTATGTGACATGCAGTATGTGAAAAATATCCTCCATACTATTATCAACAATCATTTCGCCTGCTTAACAACTCATCCAGCGTAGTCAACAAGCATACTCAATAGTATAGAAGGGCGTTGATTCAGACACAGACTCAGAGAAACACAGGGAAAATAAAGTGAGAGGGAGAAGAGAAGTATAATAATAAATAAATAAATAAAAAGGAAGAAAGAGGCCAAAGGAGTGATGGTGAGAGTGAAAGAGGAGTGTCACAGAGGGAGGTTGAAAGAGGAGTGTCACAGAGGGAGGTTGAAAGAGGAGTGTCACAGAGGGAGGTTGAAAGAGGAGTGTCACAGAGGGAGGTTGAAAGAGGAGTGTCACAGAGGGAGGTTGAAAGAGGAGTGTCACAGAGGGAGGTTGAAAGAGGAGTGTCAGAAAGGGAGGTTTGAGGGCCTGTCACTCACAGAGGTGTGCACATCCAGATTCTGGACCTGCGTCTCAAACTTGTCCATGACGGCCGACACCTTCTGCAGGTCCATGGAGCCCAGAGCCTTGTCCAGAGCCTTGGTCACCTGCGCCATGTTCTTCGTTACCTAGGATACACAGCTCAGGCTTTTAGTCAACCGTGCCTGTGTGCGTGTGATTGAGACAATATACAGGTGTGTGTGTGTGAGACAATGTGTGTGTGAGTGTATGTGTGTGTGAGTGTATGTTTGTGTGCGCATGCGCGCGTGTACAGTCTGTGTGTGTGTTTGTATGTGTGTGCGATTGAGACAGTGAGTGTGCGTGTGTGTGTGTGGATGTGTGAGAGAGAAACAGTGAGTGAGTGTGTGTGTGTGTGTGTGTGTGTGTGTGTGTGTGAGAGAGAGAGAAACAGTGTGTGTGTGTGTGTGTGGAGATGTGTGAGAGAGAAACAGTCAGTGTGTGTGTGTGTGTGTGTGTGTGTGAGAGAGACACAGTGAATGTGTAGGACGGACGCAGACTGACCCCCTTCATGGTGACTGCCGTCTGCACCTTCGAGGCGACGGCGTCGACGCGGGACGCCATGCGGAGCCAGTTCAGCCCCTCATTCTTCTTACGGATGGCATTCTCCGCGTATACCCGCGCGCACTCCACATTCTTCTGCTGCAGAGCCTGCATGCACACGCACACACGCGCACAAGCATTAAGCACTCTTACGCGCAACTACGTTTTCATAAGTGCAAATACAATTTGTTATTATACATTACTTTGCACACTGATCAGACGCACAAACACACATGCACACACTTTACATTCTAATCCCTCTCCCATACACGTTTCCGAAGCTCTAACAATTGTAAGTGTTCACGTCGAACCATTTCACACATCACACGGCCCTCTCGCCCCCAGTTATAGTCGGATCTCAAAAGCGTCTCTCAAGCACAGCTGATGATATACTGCCCCCTGGGGGTGAACAAGCTACATTACACCACATGAACTCCAGCTTCACACTGCACCAGCACTCGCACCTTGTTTACCTGTTCCACGATAGTCGGTATGCACAACGTGGGCTGACCCGTTTCATGATTAAATGCCTCCTCCTGCTCTTATCTAATTAGCCAAATTTATTTGCTCTGACATTTTGACATTCATGAACTAAACCTGCAGATAGAACATGCATTCTTAGTGAAAAATTCCCATTACATGTCCATTACATGTCCATTACATGGCAATGCTGAAAAATGATTGGCTTGTTTCAGTCATATTGATTTACCAAACAATCTTATCTGAACAAACCTGATGCTCCGCAGTTCATATATGCTTTATACCAGGCCCGATGTGTGTAATATATTTTACTTTATCGCTATTCACAATTTACACTTGCGATCCTGGAAGGCTTCTTCTGGATCTGCTCCAGTGTGTACCCAGAGCTACTTTCCCCACCCTCCTTCTCGAGAAAGACTAAATGCAAAGTTGGAGATCATGGCAACGTCCCCAATCCCCTGCGAAGCCACGATGTTACATTTTGGACTGTTGAGGCAAAAATCGTTATGTCCTGTTCATTAATAATTGATTTCTCTCAGTAGGAGTATTACAGAAAGTTGATTAGCTGGGATTCAAGGCTGAAACGAATATCGGATAGTGAAGGCACACTCTCATATTAAACTGCACTGTGCCGGCTGTGGCAATATCACCACATGACATCCCATACAGAACTCCAGTTTAGCTGCAGAAAACTTAAAATAGGCATTATTTATATTATACAGATTCTAACGATGTCAAAGAGTTTTTCTTTCACTGAAGTTGCTCTCCCTGAGTTTAATCATGGGGAGAATACAATACAGTCAGTGGACACGGTCGGCACTGCCACAGGCTGGATTTCATGAAAGGTGTTAACATGATGAGCCATTCAGCTCTTATTTAAACAGGTCTCGTTGAGACTGATCTTTCTTTTGCAAGGCCAAGGAATGTTTCGCCTTAGTCCCTACCATAGACTGTAGAAAAATATGGTCACAGTGACTCTGACGTCACCCATCGACTTTCCTCATGCAAAAGCGTTTTGAAGCCGTGGAAGTTCTGCCAAGTTGTACAAAAATTGGAGCCAGAGACTGCGCAGTAGGGAGCAGGGGGGCGTTTATATGGTCATTAAGTCCGGGTCGGGTCCGGTTCATCCACTAAGAGCGTGAGATACTAGTGATAGACTTAACATCAATTTTTTTTTTTGCTGTCAAAATGAATGGAGCCCAATGGGGAATTGGAGCGCAATTATAGATATCAACAGAGGGCGACATTATATCCGGTGTTGACATTGAGAACCAAAAGATGGCCCCTTAGTCTCTACTGACACCAAGACATGCCCCGGACCGTGAAGCATCATAGCCAATCATAAAAAAGCAACCACATAACTCACCAATCAGAACAAAGCTGTCCATACCCCATGCCTCACAACACTCACCTTCTTAACCTTTGTCTGCTCTGACTTGGAGTCTTTCTCTGCCTTTTTGGCAAGCTTTTCCAGCTGTTTGGCTGTGAACTGGAGAAAGAAGAAAACCGGAGTGTAAGAATGAAGGGAAAGTCAGGAGAGCAGAGAAGGAAAGGGAAGAAATAAGATAGAGGTCAAAAGCTGAATAAAGTATGGTTAGAGACCACTGGATCACTGCCATTTGTGTTAGTCTGTAAAACCACAATCTGCGGCTTACCTTCAATTGGAAGAGTGTGTCTGTAGGATGGGGGGGAGGGAGAAGTGAGAGAAAAACACACAATTACTTTGTTGCAACAGTCCATAGCACCTGGACTAATACAGCATGATACTGAGGTCAGCCTCCTGCTCTGTACAGATGAGCTTGTCCTGCCTAGGCCCTGACAAAAATGTTTTTATATCTTTAAAATGGCAAGTCTCAGGTGAATAAATAACACGTTACCTTGGCAGAATACCTGATTATCATGAGACATAAAATAGAGGGAGATCCTGACCAAATATCATGCAAGTGATCACACCCTGGCCATCGAAAGCGTAAAAACAGCCTCAGTGATAATGAAACCAGAAAGATTCTGACAGATACATTTTTTAATACCAGGTATGGCAAATGCATAAATGTGTGATATGCATTCTACTATATTGTATTGCATTATCAAAAACTAAATTAATATGAGCACAAAAATTTTAGCAGAGTTAGGAGAGGGGACCACAGCCACACCAGCAGCCTAAAAAAGAGCGACATACCGCGGCCTGAGTAACGCACAATAAGCGCTCTGTGCAGCACAGATGAAACTTCTGAACATAACGGCGTACCGCTAGTACGTCAATGTAACAACAATTTCCTTCTCTTAAAGACATATAGTGCTAAAAATGGTTTGCCATTTACAAATATTTGTGGATATGGATGCTATTGTCCAAGACCGCATTTGTGCCATTTTGTGGAAAATCCTGCTATTAAAACACGATTAAAAAGAACTGAGTGTCATTTAAACTGTTACAGCAAAAACTCTTGTCAGGTAACTTATGACCTAACTGAAGTAAGTTTAATACGATTGTATGTGACAACAACAAGGCCCTGATTCTCCAAAACCTTTTAGCACACGCAAAAACTAATACCACAACCAATGATTGGTGCAAAACAAATACCATGACCAATCATTGGTCATGTTATTGCTTTTGCGTGTGCTAAAAGGTTTCGCAAATGCTAAAGGTCTTAGTAAAGCAGGCCCCAAATGTATTATGTTAAGTAATACTACCTAAACCCACGCTGTTCAAATCACGGTACTGGAAGTCACAGAGAACTGCTGGTTTTCCAGGTGTGAAGACAGTCTGGCCAATCAGTAGCACTAGGCTAGTGCTACGGACCTAGCAACTTGGCTAACAAACAATCACTGTTGTGACATATATAACTTCACATCGTAAGCAGAAATCCATCCAGAAACCGGTAAGTTAGGTGTGTAGTCAAAGCTGTTTATCTCACCCAATATCTAATTAAACTGGATATAAAAATAGCAAATGTGACGGCTTGGTTAGACAAGGGTGGAGCTGTTACCGAGCTAGATTGTGCTAGCTAGCCATCTGAGCTATGGTGGCATTTAACAGTTGGCTAATAATAATCAAAAGGATCAATACACATTTGGACAGGATAGCCAAAACAGACATTTCTTACCGTCCATTTCCCTAAGTGTATGTACTCAGTTTGTAGTGACAGGCCGTTTATTTTGAGCGAAGGTATTTCTTCCGTTTTGTTTTGTTTTTCTCCCAGTTAACCGTTTTCCTCTTCCTGGCTTGCAAGTGCAATGTCAGTCATCACGTGTGAGGGGCAATTTCCCTGGCTGATTGAAGTTGTACAGGGAGTGACCATATATCACGTGACGACGGTCGCATGTCCGGTTTTTAGGAATGAATTAAATTTGGCTCAAGATTCCTAAAATATTCCAAGGTGTCATGAAGAGTGAGGTAAGGCAAATAGGATTTATGTTGACAAAACAAAGGAGAAAAATAAGCCCAAAAAGTATGTTAAGACTGGCTTATATCCATGTCAAAGGCACACCTGCAAAAAAGAAAAAATATATCACCCACTCACATTGAGAACTGGAACAAAACCTTGTTTATTTTTGTTTTTTTACTCTTCAATTATGCTGAGAAAATATATTTTTGACAGATCAAAGTCTTGTCATCTCCCAGAGATAGAATTGTTTCTTCTTTGCTATTCCTAACATTCACACAGGACTCAAAAAGCTACTTTTGCAAAAATAAAGCAGATGTGTCAGCAAGAAAAACATAATTTATTAATGTTTTAATAGTATTTAAATAACTTAATTGAAAATAAATCCCTCATTTCAATAACATGATTCAATTACTAAAGATAATTGACCTCTGTCAGCATAGACATCAACTAATAAAATAGAGTTAGAGTTCACATCTTATGGAGTTGACAAAATGTTATATTTTCTCATTGCACTGCATAGCTGTAGTGAGTACCCATGCAATTTTTCTCAGTTGCTAAGAGGTCTCTTCATGCAAGTGAAAACACACACGGTTTAAACCCTAATTCTAATTTCGTTTTGATTTAGAAGGGAGATGGAGTTGACCTGTTATGTTTGAGACACTGCTGATCACAACATTATTTCTGTAATCTTTAAAAAAATAGAAAAGTAACCTTGATGTCTTATGTGACACTACAGGGATCCTTAGGATATGGCTAATCCTTTTTATGACTGAATAAATGAAATTTTTATAGAAATTTGACGGTGTTGAGAAAAATCTTGGAGACAACTTGTTTTTTTTTGCTATTTTAATAGTTAAGAATGTATAGCCGACTGTATTCTATGTTCGTTACTAGGGATAGCTTCTACGTTGTGAGAAAGTTGTGCTTTGTCGGATTTGCTTTGTAGTTGTTTCAATGACCTTCAATATGCACTTATTGTACGTCGCTTTGGATAAAAGCGTCTGCCAAATAACTGTAATGTAATGTAACTGTAATGTAATAGCGTGTATTATTGTAAACCATGATTGTTCCAGTATGATATTTTATGTATATAGCAACAAGGCAGAGTCCAGTGTACATGTGGTTTCCTCCTTTTTAGGGGACACATTAAATGCGTAATCAAAATTTTGTTGACAAAACAGACACAGGGAGCGAAATATGACACATGGCAAGCCCACAGACACCACAAAGCCTCACATTTTTGAGGAATTCTTTATTTTTAAAAACAAGGATATTCCCTGTTTTGCAAATTTACTTAAACAAAATGTTTTATTTATTTAATCAGCAGTTCAGGTAATGTCTGATTAAATCATTCATGTCCTACAAGGTATTTGAGCCAGTATGCGACTGGACTTGGAGCAAGGTGGCAGTCATGACACCACAGTGGCATTCTCAGCTAAAAGTATCAGTTTTACTGCAGTATGTGAAGGTTAAATCTTGTTAACAATTATTATTATAATGATAATTACAAATGACTGAAAACGGATCCTGAAAGCTCTGTGGTCACTGCTTGAGAGGTCAGTTAGACTTAATGAATCTTTGATTCAAATGTTTTGATTGAGGAGCTTTTTAACTCTGTGAGGCTGATCTGAGGTCAGTGTAACACCAGCCCTGGCCAGCAGGTGTCGCTATTTCTTGATCACATATTTTATTTCAGTATATTTCTTTACATTATATTACATTATAGGCATTTAGCAGACGCTCTTATCCAGAGCGACTTGCACAACTTCTTATTACATTTATCCATTCATACAGCTGGATATATACTGAAGCAATTCAGGTTAAGTACCGTGCTCAAGGGTACAACGGCAGTGTCCTACCTGGGAATCGAACCTGCAACCTTTCGGTTACAAGTCCAGCTCCTTAACCATTATACTACGCTGCCGCCACTACACTACTTATTACCTCCCCACTACTCCCCACTACACTACTTATTACCTCCCCACTACTCCCCACTACACTACTTATTACCTCCCCACTACTCCCCACTACACTACTTATTACCTCCCCACATTTCTTGTGCATAACATTTCCATAACAGTATGTTCTGAAAAATGGCTGCTCAAATAATGGTTCAGATAGATGGCGGTTAGAAGAATGTTGTGTGGAGTGGATTTGCTTTTTTTTGCTTCCCATACAGTGGGGAGTAGTGGGGAGGTGATAAGTAGTGTAGTGGGGAGTAGTGGGGAGGTGATAAGTAGTGTAGTGGGGATTAGTGGGGAGGTAATAAGTAGTGTAGTGGGGAGTAGTGGGGAGTAGTGGGGAGTAGTGGGGAGGTAATAAATAGTGTAGTGGGGAGTAGTGGGGAGGTAATAAGTAGTGTAGTGGGGAGGTAATAAATAGTGTAGTGGGGAGTAGTGGGGAGGTAATAAGTAGTGTAGTGGGGAGGTAATAAATAGTGTAGTGGGGAGTAGTGGGGAGGTAATAAGTAGTGTAGTGGGGAGTAGTGGGGAGGTAATAAGTAGTGTAGTGGGGAGTAGTGGGGAGGTAATAAGTAGTGTAGTGGGGAGTAGTGGGGAGGTAATAAGTAGTGTAGTGGGGAGTAGTGGGGAGGTAATAAGTAGTGTAGTGGGGAGTAGTGGGGAGGTAATAAGTAGTGTAGTGGGGAGTAGTGGGGAGGTAATAAATAGTGTAGTGGGGAGTAGTGGGGAGGTAATAAGTAGTGTAGTGGGGAGGTAATAAATAGTGTAGTGGGGAGTAGTGGGGAGGTAATAAGTAGTGTAGTGGGGAGGTAATAAATAGTGTAGTGGGGAGTAGTGGGGAGGTAATAAGTAGTGTAGTGGGGAGGTAATAAATAGTGTAGTGGGGAGTAGTGGGGAGGTAATAAGTAGTGTAGTGGGGAGTAGTGGGGAGGTGATAAGTAGTGTAGTGGGGAGTAGTGGGGAGTAGTGGGGAGGTAATAAGTAGTGTAGTGGGGAGGTAATAAGTAGTGTAGTGGGGAGTAGTGGGGAGTAGTGGGGAGGTAATAAATAGTGTAGTGGGGAGTAGTGGGGAGGTAATAAGTAGTGTAGTGGGGAGTAGTGGGGAGGTAATAAGTAGTGTAGTGGGGAGGAGGTAATAAATAGTGTAGTGGGGAGTAGTGGGGAGGTAATAAGTAGTGTAGTGGGGAGTAGTGGGGAGGTAATAAGTAGTGTAGTGGGGAGGTAATAAGTAGTGTAGTGGGGAGTAGTGGGTGTAGTGGGGAGTAGTGGGGAGGTAATAAGTAGTGTAGTGGGAGTAGTGGGGAGGTAATAAGTAGTGTAGTGGGGAGTAGTGGGGAGGTAATAAGTAGTGTAGTGGGGAGTAGTGGGGAGTAGTGGGGAGGTGATAAGTAGTGTAGTGGGGAGTAGTGGGGAGGTAATAAGTAGTGTAGTGGGGAGTAGTGGGGAGGTAATAAGTAGTGTAGTGGGGAGTAGTGGGGAGGTGATAAGTAGTGTAGTGGGGAGTAGTGGGGAGGTAATAAGTAGTGTAGTGGGGAGTAGTGGGGAGGTAATAAGTAGTGTAGTGGGGAGTAGTGGGGAGGTAATAAGTAGTGTAGTGGGGAGTAGTGGGGAGGTGATAAGTAGTGTAGTGGGGAGTAGTGGGGAGGTGATAAGTAGTGTAGTGGGGAGGTAATAAGTGTAGTGGGGAGTAGTGGGGAGGTAATAAGTAGTGTAGTGGGGAGTAGTGGGGAGGTAATAAGTAGTGTAGTGGGGAGTAGTGGGGAGGTAATAAGTAGTGTAGTGGGGAGGTAATAAGTAGTGTAGTGGGGAGGAGGTAATAAGTAGTGTAGTGGGGAGTAGTGGGGAGATAATAAGTAGTGTAGTGGGGAGTATTATTTATGTAATAAATAGAAAGGAACAGTAAAATTGCATTTGTGTAGCGGTGTGCCTGCAACATGGCAGATGTGGAGAGTGGTGGATAATTTATACACGTCACGCGTTCCGAGAAAAGGCTTCCGCAAAGGCTGCACTTCTGTTTCCTCACTAAAGCATCCTCCGGGAGTCTCGTCATTCCCCACTCCTCGCTCCTCCGAGGAGCATTTAGAGGATTGGAAAGTCTTTAAAGATGGCGAACCTCGATCGATTTCCGGGTCAGGCAAGGACAGAGGAGAAGAGGATAGATAATCCATTCAGTCATAAGTGTTTTGATGTAATTCCTATGCATGTCCACAAGAAAAATATTCAAACAGCGCAGCACATGACTCGGGCTGTGACCGAATATGTTGCCTGTTCCCTGTCCCCTGTCATTTTTTAAAATGTCAGTGTGTTATCTATTTTAGTAGCCTAACTCAAAAAAGTATTTTGATTTG
The DNA here is from genome assembly GCA_022702515.1 of Ilyophis sp. 1 JC-2022. Lineage (NCBI taxonomy): Eukaryota > Metazoa > Chordata > Actinopteri > Anguilliformes > Synaphobranchidae > Ilyophis > Ilyophis sp. 1 JC-2022. The sequence goes on along the minus strand of CM040399.1, from coordinate 35,000,907 downwards.
TTTTTTTGTAGATTTTGACTACTTTGAGCAAGAATCTTTGGACAGCTCATGCTATTTATTCACCACAACAGGAAAAGACGAAGCCCAAACGAATGCGATTATCCACAAATTATGGAAAGTTTCTATTTTAGATTTAAATAACAAGGAATACAACAAAAATACTCAAATGTGTGTGTTATGCACATGTTTAAAAAAATTGTGTTATAGCCTAACTATTGGGACAATTACTGAAGGAAAACAGAAAAATAGTAGGCTAACTAGGTTATCACCCTTATGCATTTAGGACATGGGAAAGGAAGGAATCATGCAACTTTGTCCAATAATAGCCTGCTTTAATTAATAAAATCACAACAGGTGGTCAAAGTGGGGATTTGAACATTTAATACCAAAGAATATATCAGATATATCTAGCTATCTGGGCAAGGGTGCTGCTAATGCAACATTGTGAGCGGCACAGTTCGAATTTGAGCGGGTTTGAGTGATATCTGTTCTTATATATGTCAATGATTCAAGTGCACTCCTCGCTCAGGTTAAATGAATGGAGCTCTGCTCTGCTCCGCTCCGCTCACATGCTCTGATAGACTCTGTACTCTACATCCTCTAAAGGTTCTCATTCCTATTCAGAAGGTGAAAAATGTGTTTTCATCCAGTCTCATTTCTATAAGAATTTCTTTCTAAACACAAATGTGGTGTTTTAAACAAGAAAACTGCAATTCCTAATCAACAGTCTGTTCATGAAAGGACAAAAGTTTAATTAGATTTTTTTTTTTTACATAATAGTCACAATGTAAAATATAATTCACACCACCATTACATTAAAAAATACCCCTTGGCTGCACTAAAAATTTCGCCATTAATCAGAAAGGATCTTAACCAGTTTACATCGAAATCAATGGCTTGCAGAACACCAAATCCCCAATCTACTCAAAATTCAACAGGTTGCAATTTGTGCTCTAATACTGCCATTTAGTGGGCACTTAGGTGAACACACCACATTAGATGAATATGTCAAGTATGATATTGTATACAAGCTACAGTTGTTTTCAATAAGTAACCAGTAGCCTACAAAACATGCAGATGTTAATAATGTCACCATAAATCAATATTATTTTTTAAGCCCAATTCAATCAATATTATTTATTACCCTCAATTCATACAAGGTAGGTTGAGTGGGGAATTGTTTTCTCTCTTGCAATTATTGTGTGTAGGGTTTCCCCTCAGAAACTGATGAAGTGGTAGCATCCAATTTTAGGACGTTCAAAATGGACGTGTTAACAGGGTATTTTCTGTCGTCTTAAAACGTAGACGTTAAAAATAGACGTTGGAAGACGTTCAAATTTGACGTCTGAATGCGGACGACGAACAACACGTGTTGGCCCAAACGGCATTCCATACAAATGGGATATGTTGTCAATAACAAGACGCGATTGCTGAAGCCGATGAGACGCTTGACTTCATTTTCGGAATAAACCATTGTCGAAAGGCCATGTGGTGTACATTTGCAACTCGTAAACATTCTTCCATCGGTACAGTGCTACAGAAAGGTAATGACTTACTTTGTACCAAGATAAAGTTAACTATGTAATGTCAGCTAACCAGCTAACTCCAACTTTTGAAAATAGCACTTCCTATGCTTCGCCTAATTATGTCCATATATTTACATCGATAAATGAACTAGTTAGCTGGCTTTGTAGATAACACTAACTAGACAGGCACCATTGAATGAACAAGCCAGCTAATGTTAGCAAGATCATTTTAGCAGGGATGCAACTGGACTCCCCCCGTTAATGTGTTAGCTAATGTTTTATGGCTTCTTGTCACGTTGCTAAATATACGTAAAGTCTTTTTATATGGTTACCATTTACAAAGTAACATACTCTATTATACATGCATCTTGTTGCTAATTATCTGTCCAATTATTTAAACCTAGAAAAAAATCTGATTATTTTGAATAAGTTCACTAGTAAAATACAACACTGCGTAACTTCGAATTTAAACACTCATAATTTACAATTACAGTAACGATGGCATGGATGTTGAGTTTTTTCACACCGATGAATAAATGTACCTTGTCTGGAGCAAGATGCTTTATTAATAATTTCTCATTAGCCACTACCAGTCTAGCTCACTAAATATGATGATAGATATGTTTTCTTTTTATGACTGTCCCTCAGATTTATATAACTAGGTTAGTAATCATGTTTAAAATGATCCACTTTAGTTAACAGCAGCAATAGCTAGCTTTCTGTCTTGGCTGCAGTTTTCTTTTTGTAGTTTTCTGTATGCTGGTGAAAGGTAGTATCTGTCATATCAGGTGTTATTCCAGATGTCAACATATTTCAGATTTATTTTCCAGATTTCATAACTATCGTTATAAGTTATAAGTACATGTGGTCATATGCAAGTACATACTGGCTATAGAAAGTTTTCACATTCTTTCATAATATTGAGCTTTTATTCCGTTACAATTCCTCAAATGAAAATACATTAAATCCAATTTTTTCCACTTTAATTTACAGTGGTATCCCTCAATTTTCTTAAATCGGTTTAAGTGGAAAAAAATGCAATATTTGTGAGAATGAATTAAAAATACAAATCTACAATAACTGGATTTTAGAAGTGTACACGCTTCCCTGAATCAGTACTTGGTGGAAGCTCCTTGCTTGAATTACAGCCATGAATCAGTTCGGATAGGTCTCTCCCAACTTGGCCATGAGTAATTCGATACGAATCAGATACTGAAAGGTGGATTTTGACACCAACCATCACATATTGTTCTAAAAAGTATTTTAGGAGTAAGAAAGGAATAATATTAGCATCCCTGAAGCCTTATTTTGTTTACATCCAAATATAACCTTTTCATGCCTTAGGAATCATATAATATTGATTTAATATAGTTCCCAATATTCTATTTGCACCAAAATCTTCCCTGATAATGTTAGAGGGATTCCGACATGAGGAATCCCTCTAAATTGTCAGAATATACCCAAGGACCCCCCAAACCCTACTACAATCTCACCCTTATAGACAGCATAGAATGCAAGCTCTCTATGTGGGACAACACATGAGAAGCTGTGACTTGGATTATTGTTTCTTCATATATTTATAAAAATACAAAGTGAAAACGGTGACGGTTAAATCCCCCATGAAGTTGAATTAGTGTTTGAAGTTGGCAATCTCATATCCTTGTATATCGCATAGTACTACCACATTTTGACCACAAGATGGTGCCATTTCAACTATCGTATTGATTGAAATTCTAACCAGAACCACCGGGAGCTCAAATTGAAAAGTTCATTGACCTCAGCGTTCTATTGGTTGTTGGTTGACAATGAATTGGATGCATTGCTGGTTCATTGAAAAATGGCAGGCCATCGTTGATGTGGCAGTACCAAAATGTGGTAGTACTATGTGATAGGTGAGGATATGAGATGGCCAACTTCTAACACTAATTAAACTTCATGGGGGGATTTAACCATTTTCACTGTGCATATTTCTAAATATATGAAGAACTAATAATCCAAGTCACAGCTTATAAATAGTTGTCCCACACAGAGAACTTGTATTCTGTGCTGTCTATAAGGGTGGGATTGCAGTCGGGTTTGGGGGGTCCTTGGGTGTGTTTTGACAATTTAGATTAATTCCTCATGTCGGAAACATTATCAGTGCAAATCGGATATTGAGAACTATATTAAATCAATATTATATGATTCCTACGGCATGAAAAGTTTCTATCTGGATGTAAACAATTAGCAACATTTCCCTTAAACCAAATGATTTGTCAACAAAATAAGGCTTCAGGGATGCTAATATTATTCCTTTCTTACTCTTAAAGCTCTTCTCAGGATGATCTGTGATAGTGGGTGTCATGCTTGTTCACCTTAGAGATGGAATTACCCACAATCTTCCTTATAAAACTGTTCAAGCTCAGAGAAATTGCATGGTGACCTAATGGTGGCTTTTCTGATCAGGCTACTCTATGCTCGGTCATCCGGTTTGGAGGGACAGCCTGATCTAGGCAAGATTAAGGTGGTGCCATTGGCTATGCTTATTAATGATGGTCTTGACTGTATTCCAAGTGATATTTAAGTCTTTTGATATCTTTTTAGACCCATCTTCTGATTTGTGTCTGTATCACAACAGTTCTTTTGTAAGCTCTTTGTTTGTTCTTGACTATGTAATGCGCTATCCTGGGTAGGAGGTGTACAGAAACAATTGTTCAATTGCATGCACATTGCATCTTCAACTACATGCACATCGAATACACTTTCACATACATTTACCACATACAATTCCTACAGAAAGTTGTTAACATCTGTTTTCATTTAGGCCTACATAATTCATGGTAACAGATATTGGTGATTTTTCTTTTTCACTCCAGCTTTTCTGCAGCCCCGCAAGCCCCGCAAGCAATTGTGGCCCCGGTTTATCTGAAGTGTGCCGGTGTCCCAGGTGCGGTGGTATGTATATTTTATATCTTAGACTCAGGTCCCAGTGCCTTGGTGTCATGACTCTGGGCTGGTTCATATCTCAACACTTGTGAATTGTAGCATCAGAATCCATGTCATGAACTAGGCCTGTTACAGGTCTCGAGACTTCACGGCAGATACAAGTCTTAAGCCCTCTGAGAGTGCGGCCAGCAGCTGCAACAAGCCTTAAGACCGTCTGGAATCTGCCCAGGGTGGATCCATGTTCCAAAGTCTCTGAAATCAGTGCCATCCTAAGAACTTTTTGTTGCTCATATGCTAGACCTAAGTCCCAAGACATTTGTCATTCAGCTCAGTGTGTGTACTAATACCATGTCCTGAAATCCAATCCGTAGGTACGCTGCCCAGCACCAAGGCGTATGCATCAGGGAAGCACTGTGGGCGTCTAACAGATGAGCTGACCACGCGGAGGAGAAGCAGGAAGTCCCCAGACGGAGGAGCTGTGTAAGTATGAGTTTTGCTTTCTTTTCTTTTTTTATGCACCACATTTGGTGTAGATTAGTGTATCACTACTTAGTCTTACATACTTCTATGCAATCAAATCAATTTGTTTTAACTACTGTTTGTAATAATGCACTACTTACTTTACTTACTTACTTACTTTACTTTACTTTACTTTACTTAACTTACTTAACTTAACTTTACTTACTTAACTTTACTTACTTAACTTTACTTACTTAACTTTACTTACTTAACTTTACTTACTTAACTTTACTTTACTTAACTTTACTTTACTTACTTTACTTTACTTACTTTACTTTACTTTACTTTACTTTACTTACTTTACTTTACTTTACTTTACTTTACTTTACTTTACTTTACTTAACTTACCAAATTGTTCGTGCTCCAAAAAGGTTGCATAACCCCTGCTTTACACTCCGAACTTTCCGGGGGGGCCACAAACGGCCACTTCCCCTTCATTCTTACCACACTCATACAACTCCCCCACCCTTGGGGACCACCGACATTGCTCAGGCGTGGCGCTCGGGGATTTGAACCAGCAACCTTGGCCCACACGTACTGCCGTCCAACCTCCTGCGCCACGGAGTCCTTCGCATTTGTGTTTTATTTTTCGCCAATCTTAAATAGAATCTTATGGCACAATGGAGAAAAGATGTGCAAACTTGAATGGGGATTGAACCCCAGACCTTGGTGTTGGTAAACCAGAACCATTCCTTTGAGCCACTGGAGCTTCACTTCTGTGTTTTGTTTTTCTCCAAACTTAAATGTCACAATGGCGCAATGGAGAAAAGATGTACAAACTTGAATGGGGATTGAACCCCAGACCTTGGTGTTGGTAAACCAGAACCATTCCTTTGAGCCACTGGAGCTTCACTATTGTGTTTTGTTTTTCTCCAAACTTAAATGTCACTATGGCACAATGAAGAAAAGATGTGCAAACTTGAACGGGGATTGAACCCCAGACCTCGGCGTTGGTAAACCAGAACCATTCCTTTGAGCCACTGGAACTTCACATTTTTGTTTTGTTTTTCTCCAAACTTAAATGTCACAATGGAGAAAAGATGTGCAAACTTGAATGGGGATTGAACCCCAGACCACAGCATTGGTAAACCAGAACCATTCCTTTGAGCCACTGGAACTTCACATTTTTGTTTTGTTTTTCTCCAAACTTAAATGTCACAATGGCGCAATGGAGAAAAGATGTGCAAACTTGAACGGGGATTGAACCTCAGACCTTAGTGTTGGTAAACCAGAACTATTCCTTTGAGCCACTGGAACTTCACATTTGTGTTTTGTTTTTCTCTAAACTTAAACGTCACAATGGCGCAATGGAGAAAAGATGTATAAACTCGAATGGGGATTGAACCCATAACCTTGGGGTTAATAAACCAGAACCATTCCTTAGAGCCACTGGAGCTTACGTTTCTTGGGTTGGCTTTCCTGCAGTGAATTCATGAAGATGCAAAAAGAGAGGAGAAAGAGCGTTCAAAGAGCCTGTGCCTTCTTTTGTTTTTTATACCTTTATGTACCCATGTGCTTTTGCCTGACATTTCAATTGCCCTTCGGGGATAATTAAAGTTAATTGAATTCTCGCCACAGTCATGTTTGCATTTGGGTGGGTGCAGCATTGGTCAGAAAATGAGACCACAGAAATGCAAGACTGAGATTTGAACCCTGAAGTGCTGTATTCACAGACAAAGACAATACCATTGTACCAAAGTCTCCTTAGCTGTTCTGTCAGCTCTGCAGTGGAGAGAAGAAGCTGAGATCATAAAAACATGAGGAATAAAGACAAAGAACAAGGTTTGAACCCTCAGCTCACCTTCCAGAGACCAAGACTCTCCTGTTATGCCACAGTGGCCTTGGCGTGTTTTAGTGTGATGCAGTGGACAGAAGAAGATGAGACCACAGAAATGCAAGCGAAATAAAGATAACAGACAAGGTTTGAACCATAACGTTTACCTTCCAGACACAAAGACAGTGCCATCACACCACAGAGGTCATGACGATGTGGAGGTTGCTACATGGACTGAAGGTGACCAGACAAAAGAAATGCAAGATAAAGATGAATAACGAGGTTTGATCCCTCGTTCACCTTCCAGAGACAAAGACTCTACCATTATGCTACAGTGGTGAGAAATAAGAGGGAAGAGCAGGGGCATCGTTTATTTAAAAAAAAGTACTTTAGATCAAATTTTATCTTACGTGTGGCATACATAGAAAAGTACAACAAAGTAGTCAAAATTTCAACATTCATTTGAGATTTATAGACGTAAGTACGTACGCTATTTTAAACAAGCGCAACCCATTTTATAAATTATGCAATAATGAAATCTGCTTATGTGAAAGTTAAAGATTACATCCAAGTTTTTTTAATGAATTAAGTCCCAGGCATTGAACCCACAGGCTCAGTACTCAAAGACAACAAACCTTTATGTCACCATTACCTTATGATGGTTTTAGAGCTGCAGCACAGAGAGGGTGTGATCTCCAGAGACAATGAGGTTGGGATCAAACTTTCTAGCCATGGTTGTGCAAAGTGCTGTTCTTACCTCTGTACCACATAACACCACAGGGTTCTTTTTTGCTTTCCAGTGAACTTATGACAAAAAACTGATGATGTTTCTATGAAAAGAAGAAAATGTGGTAAAATATAAACCCACCAGCCTGACTTACAGTATGTAAGCTACTTTGTGGAAGGTTTTGTTTCATTTTGGAATGTGTTTGCATTTGCGATTTGAACAACGGGTGATTCAGATGACCTAATTCATGGGATAAAGGTTTAACGGCTTACAAGTGTACCTGAAGGTGATCAGTTGGTAAATAAATGTTATGCCTTTTGATGTTTTTCTTCACAAAGATCAAACATGATATACAGTTAATCCAGCCAGTAATGCACTTCACTTTCATAAAGTACATTTGGTGTGTTGGGGGGGCAGAGGTTGTAAATCAATGTACATCATTTAAATTTTAATAATGAAAGATAATTCAGTGTTTTGGAATTTTATTGTCCTTCAATGTCAGCCTTGAAAGTTGAATGGTGCTGTCAGTGCTCAATATAAATAATATGAAATAAGAACAGTTTCAGTTGATCTTTATTATCCCTAGACGGTATATTGTGGTCAATATTAAAAATCCATGTACATTTGACAGCCACACAAAAAGAAACTAACAACAGAGTGCTGTTATTTTTTTAAATCCGACATGCTCTGTTGTAAAGCCATTTTTGTCCAACAGAGGGAGGCATCCCTCACCAGAAGACGATGAGACCACAGAAATGCAGGAGAGACAATAAGAACAAGTGGGGATTTCAGCCTTGAAACTTGTCATGTTTGAATTGTGTTGTCACTGGTCAATAAAATAACACACAAAAAGAACGGCTTCAGTTTCAGTAGATCTTTATTGTCCACAGAGGGACAGCATTAAAAATCCACACACGTTTGACAACCATAGAAAAAAATAAACTTTACAAATAGGTTCAACATTACAAGAGCTTTAAAGTTAGAATATGTATAAAGGAGTAAAATCAGTACACGTGCAAAGAGTACAATTCAGTACATGAACATACTTCATACTCTAACTGCATCTACTGTGTTAAAGACACAAATATTTATTATATAATCTGGGGAATATGTGTACCACACAGGGAAAAATACAACAGAAAACATCGATTGCATAAATTTTTAAATAAACATAAGTACAAATTGTTACAGTCCAGTGCAGTGTATATACTAAATGTACACATAGTTACGTGCATAAAATATGAACACATATAATGTTGCTCTTCAACATTTTAATAATTAGTACTGTAGTTCGTACCTGTTCATTCAAATGTGGCTACAGAGACACCTGGTGGAAAATTTATAGAATGCATTTTGAGTAAAATTGTGAAGAAAACTCAGGGCCCCAATTAAAAATAATTTTAGACCATCTCATAATTTGACAGACAAGAAACAACTGAATATGAGCAACAGAACATAATCAGCCTAATGTTTACAGGTATGTTACCATAACAGAGGACGGTTTAGCTAAATAATTTAAAGAAAACTCAGGGCCCCAATTAAAAATAATATAGAGTAATTCCTGCAGGAACATTTTATTCCCATTAGTAATATTACATGATTAGTGAACATTAATAATTGGCATAGCTGCTAGTAATTCTCATGAACAATATTACAATTACTCCAAAATGATAATCACATCCTGCCCAAATGGACTGACTGAGGCGGAATTCATGTTTACGAATGAATAGTTAATTAATGTGTTCTGTGTTAGTAATGCCCAGCACTCACACGCTTACACAGTACATTTACAATGTATCATCCTCATCTACAGCTTGAGATCAACATCTAATCCAGTCCAGTCCAGGCACAGGCAACGATATTGATGGTGAAATGTTCTGACAGGCAGACGGGCTCTGTGGTGGGAGATGAGGAATAAGGGTGTAGCAGTTCAGAGTCTGTGATGTGCAGGAACACAGTGGTGAATGACCAGGCCAGCATGTTACAATTCAGAGTCTGATGTGCAGGAACACAGTGGTAAGCGACCAGGCCAGCATGTTACAATTCAGAGTCTGATGTGCAGGAACACAGTGGTAAGCGACCAGGCCAGCATGTTACAATTCAGAGTCTGATGTGCAGGAACACAGTGGTAAGTGACCAGGCCAGCATGTTACAATTCAGAGTCTGTTATGTGCAGAAACACAGTGGTAAGTGACCAGGCCAAAATCTTACAATTCAGTCTCTATTATTTGCAGCAAGTGTGTTGATTGTCTCCTCTGTATGGCCTTTACAGTGTATTGAGGTACTTGGGGCGAATGAGCCAGTCTTCCACATTCAACATGTTCAAAGTCCTTTGTGAAGTCTTGGTACAAAACACTAATGAAACACTGTTCAAGTCAGTGTTGGGATGTAGCAGATACACCAACACACTGCACTCTTCACAGATGGCTGTGTTCGATTGTTCCTTGTGGAGAGAAGGGGGCAGTTGGTTCAGGGGGGCATCCTTGTGGGGCTGAATGAGGATGATTCCATCGCCATGGTGACAGGGCCCTATTTGTGGTGGCCCCTGTTCCTCTTCATGGAAGACTTGGGGACATCAGGGCCTCAGCCAATCACACGCAGCGATAGTGGAACGACTCGACGGGGCACTGTTGAAACACACAAACACACACAGGTCAGCTGAGACCCCAGCACCATTACACTGCAGAGCGGTAGCATGGGTTTCTCTCGAGCACCAGAGTCCAAAAAGGTTTATGCTTGCTTTTTAGTGAGTGTAAGACAGAAACAATCTCCTCCATTTTCATTTAATGGAAATTTTGAAGGATACATTTTCAGGGTTGCCAGAAAAAAAACGACATTTATTTTACCCTGAAATGGGTGATTTTATGATCTGGCGTCCCTGGGTTTTCTTTTCGCGTTGGCCAGTTTCACATTCCAAATCTACACAAATTTAAGCATCTGGCCACTCTGAAAAAAACCGGCGCAGATGCCCCCCATCAACAAAACATTTTTAAATGCTTTAACTTGCCCAATCTTTCTGTTCAAGGGAGTTGGAAGGAGTGCATTGATGGAATCAGTGCAGGGCACTTCAGGTGAGTGACTTACCTCAATTGGTTGGACAAAATGTGGCTTTACAGCAGAGCAAGTCAAATGTAAAAAAATAATAATAGTAATCCCTAACCAAGATACGTGCATTAATTAGGTTGAAAATTTGACTCAAGGTGCTGATAGTACATGTTAATAACCTGAAGTGTTTTTTGTGGATATTATATTAAGTTAAATTGTTTAAGTTGCTCTAGATAAAAACGTCTGCTAATTGGCAATAATAACGTTAGCAATTTCATACCCTGGAGAAATATTTACTATAATCTTTTTGTTTAAGATAGAGGTGGCCTTCCAGTCCATATTGTGTTAATACTTCTTTCAGTGCTTCAGGCTATAAATTAAAGTGCTTTTCTATGCTTTCCAGGTGATTAATTGCACTTGTGCTGTAATACTGTTTTATACTAGCAGAGGTGGTGTCCCTGTAGTGTCCCAATGGTTCCACCCATCAACCCCAAATGAGATCATCCAAGGCTGTTATTTTATTTGAAAAGAGAAAATATCAAGGATAAAATATCAAAAAGCCAGTGGGTAATGTCTGACTCATGACAGGGCACTAGTGACTAGATTTGGCTCCCTGGTGGACATAAAACGCCTCTGCAACTAAATAATATGTAAAAACCAGGGTGTAAGGGCTGAACTGAAGCTCTTTCATATACAGTCGGTAAGTCAGCCAGGGGCATTTCAGGATTGCAGTTTCTACATTAATATTAGTTTACACAAACTGACCAAATGCACCTGAATAACTTATGCATACAACCCCCATGGATATTTTCCATTTACCAAATTTCCAACCTATACATTTGCATGTGGAACGCAATTTGCATGAGAGAGAGATGGGTTGTGTTTGCAATGCAATTTGCAGCCGTTATCATCAGCGTGTACATCAGGCGGAAGTATACCTACACTGAGTCGTAGATGAACCATTGCAGGGCCTTCAGGGTACCGATCCAGATGATATGAGCGACCAGACCCTTCCACACACCTGGGGAGGAGGAGAAAACCAATTAACCAATTTATTGTGTTTGACTTGTAGATCAGTGAGAATTTTATTTCTTTCTTTAGTGTGCGTGTTTACTGTCCCTCAATTTGCTATTACTTATCTGTTATCTGTTTGTTATGTCAGTATATGCTTTGGCAATGCAAGTTGTATGAGTGTGGTGTGAATGAAGGGGAAGTGGCAGGTTGTGGCCCCCCCTGAAAGTTCGGAGTGTAAAGCAGGGGTTATGCAACTTTTTTGGAGCACGAAAACTCATACTTACACAGCTCCTCCTTCTGGGGACTTCCTGCTTCTCCTCCGCGTGGTCAGCTCATCTGTTAGATGCCCACAGTGCTTCCCTGATGCATATGCCTTGGTGCTGGGCAGCGTACCTACGGATTGGATTTCAGGACATGGTACTAGTACACACACTGAGCTGAATGACAAATGTCTTGGGACTTAGGTCTAGAGTTCTTCGGATGGAACTGATTTCAGAGATTTTGGGACATGGATCCACCCTGGGTAGATTCCAAATGGTCTTAAGGCTTGTTGCAGCTGCTGGCCGCACTCTCAGAGGGCTTAAGACTTGTATCTGCCGTGAAGTCTCGAGACCTGTAACAGGCCTAGTTCATGACATGGATTCTGATGCTACAATTCACAAGTGTTGAGATATGAACCAGCCCAGAGTCATGACACCAAGGCACTGGGACCTGAGTCTAAGATATAAAATATACATACCACCGCACCTGGGACACTGGCACACTTCAGATAAACCGGGGCCACAATTGCTTGCAGGGCTGCAGAAAAGCTGGAGTGAAAAAGAAAAATCACCAATATCTGTTACCATGAATTATGTAGGCCTAAATTAAAACAGATGTTAACAACTTTCTGTAGGAATTGTATGTGGTAAATGTATGTGAAAGTGTATTCGATGTGGATGTAGTTGAAGATGCAATGTGCATGCAGTTGAACAACTGTTTCTGTAGGCCTCCTACCCGCATTACATAGTCAAGAACAAACAAAGAGCTTTCAAAAGAACTGTTGTGATACAGACATAAATCAGAAGATGGGTCTAAAAAGATATCAAAAGACTTAAATATCCCTTGGAATACAGTCAAGGCCATCATTAATAAGTACAATGCATAGCCAATGGCACAACCTTAATCTTACCTAGATCAGGCTGTCCCTCCAAACCGGATGACCGAGCAAAGAGTAGCCTGATCAGAAAAGCCACCATGAGGTCACCATGCAATTTCTCTGAGCTTGAACAGTTTTATAAGGAAGATTGTGGGTAATTCCATCTCTAAGGTGAACGAGCATGACACCCACTATCACAGATCATCCTGAGAAGAGCTTTAAGAGTAAGAAAGGAATAATATTAGCATCCCTGAAGCCTTACTTTGTTGACAAATCATTTGGTTTATGTTGGAAATGTTGCTAATTGATTATATCCAGATAGAAACTTTTCATGCCGTAGGAATCATATAATATTGATTTAATATAGTTCTCAATATCCGATTTGCACTGATAATGTTTCCGACATGAGGAATTAATCTAAATTGTCAAAACACACCCAAGGACCCCCCAAACCCGACTGCAATCCCACCCTTCTAGACAGCATAGAATGCAAGTTCTCTGTGTGGGACAACTATTGATAAGATGTGAATTGGATTATTATTTCTTCATATATTTAGAAATATGCACAGTGAAAATGTTGATGGTTAAATCCCCCCATGAAGTTTAATTAGTGTTAGAAGTTGGCCATCTGAAGTGGTTCAGGTTAGAATTTCAATCAATACGATAGTTGAAATGGCACCATCATATGTGGTCAAAATGTGGTAGTATGCGATATATAAGGATATGAGATTGCCAACTTCAAACACTAATTAAACTTCATCTGAAATAACACCTGATATGACAGATACTACCTTTCACCAGCATACAGAAAACTACAAAAAGAAAACTGCAGTCAAGGCAGAAAGCTAGCTTGGTGTTCTGCAAGCCATTGATTTCGATGTAAACTGGTTAAGATCTTTTCTGATTAATGGCGAAATTTTTAGTGCAGCCAAGGGGTATTTTTTAATGTAATGGTGGTGTGAATTATATTTTACATTGTGACTATTATGTAAAAAAAAAAAAAAAAAATCTAATTGAACTTTTGTCCTTTCATGAACAGACTGTTGATTAAGAATTGCAGTTTTCTTGTTTAAAACACCACATTTGTACCACATTTGTGTTTAGAAAGAAATTCTTATATAAATGAGACTGGATGAAAACACACATTTTGTCTGTTTTTTACCTTCTGAATAGGAATGAGAACCTTTAGAGGATGTAGAGTACAGAGGCTATCAGAGCATGTGAGCGGAGCGGAGCAGAGCAGAGCTCCATTCATTTCACCTGAGCGAGGAGCGCACTTGAATCATTGACATATATAAGAACAGATATCACTCAAACCCGCACAAATTCGCTCTGTGCCGCTCACAATGTTGCATTAGCAGCACCCTTGCCCAGATAGCTAGATATATCTGATATATTCTTTGGTATTAAATGTTCAAATCCCCACTTTGACCACCTGTTGGGACAGTTGCACTGTCGCCATGATTCCTTCCTTTCCCATGTCCTAAATGCATAAGGGTGATAACCTAGTTAGCCTACTATTTTTCTGTTTTCCTTCAGTAATTGTCCCTATAGTTAGGCTATAACACAATTTTTTAAACATGTGCATAACACACACATTTGAGTATTTTTGTTGTATTCCTTGTTATTTAAATCTAAAATAGAAACTTTCCATAATTTGTGGATAATCGCATTCGTTTGAGCTTCGTCTTTTCCTGTTGTGGTGAATAAATAGCATGAGCTGTCCAAAGATTCATGCTCAAAGTAGTCAAAATCTACAAAAAAATAAATCAAAATACTTTTTTGAGTTAGGCTACTAAAATAGATAACACACTGACATTTTTTTAAATGACAGGGAACAGGGAACAGGCAACATATTCGGTCACATCCCGAGTCATGTGCTGCGCTGTTTGAATATTTTGCTTGTGGACATGCATAGGAATTACATCAAAACACTTATGACTCTGGGTGGATTATCCGTCCTCTTCTCCTCTGTCCTCGCCTGACCCGGAAATCGATCGAGGTTCGCCATCTTTAAAGACTTTCCAATCCTCTAAATCAGGCCCGTCAAACTCAAGGGCCGGCGCCAGGGCCGCCCGGCCATTGTCATTTTATGTGGCCCGAAAACTTAATTAAAAAAAAAAAAAAAAAAAAAAAAAAAAAAAAAAAAAAAAAAAAAAAAAACTTCGCTGTGTTCTGTTACGTGTTAACCGTTTTTTTTTTTTTTTATATAACAGACAAAACAGACGCGCACGACGCACACCCGCGGTACAAACGTATAAAATAAAAAAAAATAAGTAAAAAAAAAAAAAAAAATTGCCCCCCCCCCCCCCCCCCCCCCAACAATTACAATCATCGAAAAAAAAAAAAAAATCCCCCCCCCCCCCCCCCCCCCCCCCACACAATCAAGGTCGGCGAAAAAAAAACCGGCCGGCCTTTGAGGGCAACTATAATGCTGATGTGGCCCGGGGTGAAAATGAGTTTGACACCCCTGCTCTAAATGCTCCTCGGAGGAGCGAGGAGTGGGGAATGACGAGACTCCCAGAGGATGCTTTAGTGAGGAAACAGAAGTGCAGCCTTTGCGGAAGCCTTTTCTCTGAAAGCGTGACGTGTATAAATTATCCACCACTCTCCACATCTGCCATGTTGCAGGCACACCGCTACACAAATGCAATTTTACTGTTCCTTTCCATTTATTATAAAGAGCTAATCCATAGTGACACTCATTCTTTAGAACTAACAAAAGCACCGTTTATTCATGGGAAAATAAGCTAAAAAGCAGTATAGCTAGGCGCATAATATGACGCTTGATTGAGCAAGGATGTTCCATTTGCCTAATACATGTTGCCTCGTTTCTTCCATCCTCGTATCCGATCCTTGCATCCTTTCCTCGCGTCCTTTGTTGGGCGGAGCTAAGAAGCGAGGAAAGGACTCGAGGAAAGTATGCAAGGAGTAAAAATAAGCGATTGGAATTAACCCAAGGTGTATTTTCGATCTCCTAATTTGCAAACTCTTAGCCCAGACACCGGCCACTGATACAGTGATGACGTTGTCGACTGTAGCCAGGAGTCTTTTGAAACTGCATGATTGGCTAGAGCATTTCCTTGTGGCCGGCTAACTCCACTGGTTAATTGGAGCACAGCTGCCATGCAATCTTTTACCATTTCCAACATAGCAAGGGCACACAGCCATACAGACAGGTCAATTCTACCAAGGGACTACATTTAAAATAAAACCACAGACATTCACCTTTCAAATAATACTATATTTCCACTTTTCCACATAAGTTTTAAATTCGTACACATCAGGAATGTTTACAAATTGGTCTATAGAAAATAGACGCAAGCACACACACAACGTTACACCATGCACACGCACACGCACACACAAACACCTACTCCCTCTCTCCAATGGCAGAGAAAACTTAAGGGTCATATTTACAGGGAACTGGTGAACAACGAATACTTTCAATATTTTGATTCCTTTCAATTCTGGGTTTTCAACTGGCTTTGATACAGGAACCCCCACCCAGGCTCAAAGGCATCCAGAGGACTAAATAATAATTTAAAAAGTGTTATATAATTTAAAATGTTTAAATAAAAATTGCAAACTGGGGTTGGGGTTAAGATTGCAATCAAGGACTGGGTCGGTGGGGTGACCCCATACAGTACCTTCACGGACCCCTGTTGAAAATCTAGGCTTTAGATGTTAGAATGCACTGTGCAAATCTATGAAAACATACACGGAGCAAAACTTCACGAGACATCGCTGCAGAGTCAAAAGTGTAGATTAAGCATGCACATTCTGGTAACAATCACATTGGCTAACATTATCAACATAATCAAAATCCAGAATTATAAATAAATGTACTTTGCAGTCAACTGAAATGTGAAAATTCCCACTGGCCTCAAAAAAAAGCCAATCCACACAACATTCTTCTAACCGCCATCTATCTGAACCATTATTTGAGCAGCCATTTTTCAGAACATACTGAAAAATTTGTCGTTTTAAAATTTTGGATTTCATTTGTCGTTTTAAGTTATAATTAGAAGGTTTTTTGGTCGGACATGATTTGTCCCAATTCTCAACAATGGGTGATATTTGAAATAAAAATACTTTATGAAATTAGCATATCCATTACACACATTACATTATTTTATATTATTAGCAGACTCAGCTTATCAGAGAGCGACTTACACACACTTTTTTTTTTTTTTTATTATACATATATTGATACAGCTGGATATATATATAAGCAATATGCAGGAAAGTACCCTGCTCAAGGGTACAACGGCAGTGGCGACCTGGGAATTTTGAACTGCAAACCTTCTTTCGGTTACACCACCAGTTCCTTAACCATTATACCACACTGCCGCCTTCCAAAAAGGAATAAAAAGCAGACAACAACCCACGCATTTTGACTAAAGTGGGTTTTCATCAGGGCGTGTAGATTGGATATACATTATACAAGAACACGTTTATGGTCAGTTTTCAAAGAAAGACCTATATTGAAAAAGTGAAATAAATTGGATTTGATATAATTTTTACAGATAACAATTCTATAAGGTTTAAGCTACTTACCAAGCCTGTCAACTTCCAATTTTTTAGGCCTACTTAATATGGACAAATTGAGTTAAGTACATTACAATAAGACGTTTATGGTTCGTTTTCTAAGAGTAGCTTAATCTAAATTAATGTTTGTTCAAGACATATAATAGAGACAGGTTTTCGGCTACAGCTGCATATCTTCACTCTTATACTTTTATATTTTACATTAGCCTACCATACGAAATGACTGAAATACACAGCTTGTTTTACAATAATATTCATATAGCAAAAAATAGAAACCATTTCAAACAGTCTATCCAAAGACTGTTGGACTCTTTTAAACAACAGAATCGGAAACAGGACATGGGTCAACAACCCCAGACAACATAATATGCTAATCCATAGCCTTGGGATTGAACCCTGTTCTTATAAACCGTCACCGGAGAGCGAGAGGCGGGGGGAGGGTTAAAGCAGGGTGAGTGAGAAGAGGAGGAATAGGTCGGCTGACCGGCAGAATGGATGGTTCAGTGTTGACCGGACCAGTTGACAGCCCACGTCAGTGCGGGGCATGGGTCCCATCCGCTCCCGCCATATCGAGGCCAATCTCTGATGGGGTCTGGGGTGAGCAAGAACGCGAACGATGCAGGTAAGTAGCCGACAACAACAGGGTGTTCAACGTAAGAGCCATTAGCATGTCTCACGTCCTCCGAGTGCAATCTGAAGTGTGTTTCAGATCTATCAATAACGAGGCGTTGGGTCTCTTGGGCGGATGATTGGCCCTTCCAGATTTTTTTCTAGCTCTTCATGTTTCAAGGCTGATAGATTTTGTTATATAAAATATGTAACAAAAATATTTAATTCTACTGAATAGTGTAGGCAAAAGGGTATTCCAGGGAGCTTAGTATTGATCGTTTGTTTCCACGCAAAGTTTGAGTGATGCCTATTTTCCAACGGGTTTAAGAAATTAGCACAATCCAATTTAAAGATGCTTGTAAGGCGGCTACACTACGAGTTGCACGACTTAAAATATTGTAATAAACATAAGCCAGGGGCAGACTGGCCATCTGGAGTACCGGGAGTTTTCCTGGTGGGCCGATGGACAATGGGGGCCGATGCAACACACAAAAAAAAAGTCTTAGACTTATATATGTATATATATATTTTTTAAACTGCTAAATAAAGTGCTGTGTGACTGTGGGCTGCCGGCCCATTGCGTTTGGAGGGGGGGGGGGGGGGTTTACTTCACATCTGATATTTCTGTCTCCCTGAAAATCCTTCAAAAACTCCTTCAACCCCCCCTCCCCCAGCCAATAATTTCGGTCCACTCTAAGTCACCTGAGCGCCAAGGCGTGAGATCAGTAACATCAAAAGTAATCGATACTGGCAACTTCGGGAAAATTGTCGCAAAATGGAAAAGAGTAAAAAACTACATTCTGGTTTCTTTGGGCATGGATTGTATCATCGACAATGTAGCAGAGAAGAGTGCACTGATGCGACAAAGTAGGAAATTGTTGTTATTTTCATACAATATTCTATTCATTTTTGGCTTGGTCATAGTTTTGGTCATGTAAAGGCGTTGGCCTTGTTAAGCCAGTTCGTGTGTGAATCTGAACGTGTTTGTATCTAGACCATCCAGTGGGTCTATGCGGTTTGGTCTTATTTTATGACATGTCAGGTGTCATTCATTATTGCCTTGTTATGGTGCCTGCAGTTTTTTTACGGCTGTGCTATGTGTTTCTCTTGTGTCCTGTGTATGTGTGCACGACTGTGCGCGTGAGGCACGGCGTGCCGTCAGATAGATTGTATGAAGTTAATTTGATAGGCAAGCGAGCGCTGTGACATCAAACTTAGACTGTCTGTGAGAGTCCGTTAGGGCATAGAATAAAAAAAAAAAAATCTAATAACTTACTGGATGCAGAAGCAGCGAACACACGCACCAGTGCAAGTGCAAACTTTCCGATCGGATGGAACAGCCTAGCCCTAGCTCGCCAAATGGGCCGGTCAAGACCACAAATGCCAGGGCCGAATTTTTGGTCCCAGTCCGGCCCTGACATAAGCTATTCTCACTTCAATTAAAAATATTTATATTTCCAGCGAACACAAAACCTTTACAGAACGTTGAAGACAGCCTACCTGTTTACCATGTTTTGTCATACCGTTATAGTGATAACGTTATGAGAACGCTCCACAAATCGTAAAACATTTTGTTTCGAACAAATTCCTCGAAGTCACAGTTCCAGGCACATTGCATCCAAAATAGATGTCAACATCCTCTGATAGTTTTCATAAAACACACAAAGGAGGATAGGCCAAGTGTGCAATACGTGTTCATTTCCCAAATAAAAGTGTTGAAGTTGAAAATGTGCTAATTTCCTGATTTAAAAGAAATTACGATCCACAATTAAAATTCTTTAAAAAAAACTTGAATTAACTTATATTGCAATTATACGAAAAAAATGGTTAGGCAGCTAGCCTATTTTGTGGGTTAAGATTGTCCTTTTTGCTTGTTGTAGCCTAGGCTAATTATCCTTCGGAAACGGCTTTTTGGTCTAGGCCAAAATGAATTTGAAGATTAAAATGTAGGTCGACATTATTTGAAAGTCCGTGTTTTGTGTCTATTAAAGTATTCGAATCAACTCCAAATGAGACAGTATCCCAGTCTGCCTGCGCATCACTGAGCAAACATCCGACCATCATCATAACAGCCCCATCCAACGAAGACCTATTTGCGCCGGCTACAGACAAACCCCTTATGATCCGGGAGGCCAGACCGGGGGTTCCGATGTATGTCGGTCGCCGGCCGTTTCCTTCGTCGAAAGCAAAGATCAAGTAAACGTAAGATCACTGACATTTTCCTTGGTAACCGCATAATATTGGCTAACTTGGCTGTATGATTTTATTACATGTGAGCTGGCCTATAGCCGACTGTAATAATTTCCTCATTTAAATGCATCGGCTAAATTGTGTAGCTTTAGTGTGTTTTCTTTCTTTGTTAGTCGTCCAGGATGCGAAAGTCTGCTAAATTAATTGTAATGTAGCTATATTATCTGCACTGGTCGGTAGGCTAATATTCTGTTATCCAAGAATTGAGAAGCAACGAGTTTTGAAGGCAACGTGCAACTCAGGGAACTGTTACGCTTGGCCAAGGGAAGATGGTGCAGTTTTGTCGCTAACCTTACTTCCGGGTAACAGAATTCATTCAAGTTTGGACTGCGAATTTGGGGTTTCGGGGCGCGTGGAGAAGGGGATGGAGACGAAGGGGATGGAGACGAAGGGGATGGAGACGACGACGACGGACCCCGATCCTATCAAGCTAAAATCTATGAAGCAGCCTGGAACATTTACAGTACCATCGCAGGACAGGGTGAGCGTAACTCCAGGAGGCTATGGCGTCTCTATGCTTGTTGGATTCCTCATTTTGAGAAGAAAGTTTCGAGGCTGAAACATGTGTTGGCGTTTTAAGTTTCTCGAGTGCAGTCGAAAAGTGCGTCACGGTTTGCAGACGGCAATCGCTACAGCCTCAAACGCCTTTGGTTTAATCTGCTTAACAAAAAGTGAGGTCACTGTATTTAGATCCAAGCAGATCAGCTGCACACATGTAGTTTGCGCAATGTCCAGGCAATTAGTCGCGCATTCATCTCAGTGTCTGTCTGGCTATTAACAGCTAATCTCCGGTAATGCCAATGAATGGAAAGGACAGTTCAGAAAATGCAGAAAACGGTTTTATTTGTTCATAGTATCATAGAGGGATCCGAAAATTTGACAAAAAACCACATCACTTTCTCGCTCTCTTTTTAATGTTGTATAGGCTACTGCCCACCGAATAACTTTTTGTATTGCTTCAGTTACCATCCTGCTAGGCTTTATACCTATCGAATATATAGAAAAACTGGGAAACGAAAGTGTTGCCTTCCAAATGAATGAGGGTTAGTCATATAATGGAATGCCGTGCTTATCACACAGAGATGCAGGATTAAGTATATTACAGGTAAGGTAGATAATGGTATAACGTACAGTTATATATTGCAAAGTTTATACAGTTATTACAGCAAGTGATTACATCATTAGGTTCTATTTAGTATAGAGGTGATCATTTGTTTTGCAAGAATTAGTGACAAAATTCTGGTTTTTCTCTCTGGAGTGACTGTAACAGTGTGCTTCCAGGTGGTAAGGTGTACGTGACATGATGTTCCAGGTGGAAAGGTGTACGTGACATGATGTTGTTGTGTTTTCAGCTGGGCAAGTGCAGAAGTGTGAAGGAGTTTGAGAAGCTGAACCGGATCGGAGAGGGAACCTATGGGATTGTGTGTGAGTAAAGCAGACAGCCTGTCAAGAGTGTCTGGATTATACATGTAAAACCAGGGCAGAGTTGAACAGCCTGAATCTGTCTGCGACCTGTCCCAGGACACCAGGTGAACTTTTAACCTATTGCAGAATCTGGTACCCTAGCAACATGAATGAATCGTCCCACATGCTAGCGGAGAAGTGTCTTAGCAACATGATTAAGATCCGTGTAGATCTGGATATATATATATCTTGACAGACCTACAATTTTCCGTACCTGTGCAGACACACCTGTACACTGAAATTCCCCTGCTCCTTGTGCAGATCGAGCGCGTGACACAAGGAGCGATGAGATTGTGGCTCTGAAGAAGGTCCGCATGGACAAGGAGAAGGACGGTGAGCGGAGGGCCTCTCTGCCCAAGTCTTCATCAGAGAATGGCGTCGGTCTCTAAATCAGCCTTTTATCTCATCAATTCTTCAAATTGTATGCAAACAAAAACATGGCAGGAGCATGCACTCCCTATAGAAGACAACTTCCCCTCATTGACACAAATTAATACAATTATTTTCTGTTATTTAAACAAAACATAATTCCCATTTTAACATGCAAATTCATGGATGCTGCCATTTAAATATTTTAGCCAATCAGAGGAGGACTATTGCCACAGTCCTGTTACAGACATCCCTTTCTGTACCACCCTGCCCAGCTCTGGCTTGGAATTATATGTGATTATAATTAAGCAATATCACACAAGATGGAGTGATGTTATACTGTGATTCGGTCGTAGGCACGAGGCCATGAGCCGAGTGCCGAAGATAATCACAGCTGTGCCGATATTACAGTATAACAGCACGACCTCAAAGGGTTTTACTCAGTGCAGTTATCCAGCTCGGTGATCCTGCTTCGTAGGATAGACCCCCCCCCCCCCCCCCCCTTGCTTTGGCTGCTTTAAAGTTGCTGTTCTGATGTCCAACATATTTTTTTCGTCCTTTTGCAAAGTTTGGGTGTGTCGTCTTGTGTTTGGGGCTGACGTGGTTGTGGGGGTTACCAATGTAGTCTGACTTTTTATCTGGTTTTGATTAGTACTTCATGGGCATTGTATATTTTTTTCTATTGTATTTTGATATTTTTTCAGTTATTTTCTTACCGTTTAGGGGTGATGATAATGTTTTGAGGTTTGGGTGACATTTTGGGGTGTTGTTGATGTTTTTGGGGGTCTGTCCGCAGGGATCCCCATCAGCAGCTTGCGGGAAATCACCCTGTTACTACGACTCAGACACCCCAACATCGTACAGCTGAAGGAGGTGGTGGTGGGGAGCCACCTGGAGAGGTAAGGACACACACACACATTTTGCAGGCACACACACAGGTACACGTATGTTCACATGCCTAAACGCATGTATTTGACTGTGGTGATCTCCACAGTCTGTTCCTGGTGATGAGTTACTGTGAGCAGGACCTGGCCAGCCTACTGGAGAACATGCAGACTCCCTTCTCCGAGGCACAGGTGAGACTGGAGGTTAATGCCACCACAGGTGAGACTGGAGGTTAATGCCACCACAGGTGAGACTGGAGGTTAATGCCACCACAGGTGAGACTGGAGGTTAATGCCACTTCACACTCCTGATATCAAGAGGGAAACGGTCTGAAAGTATGTGTGAAAATATGTGTGCGGTCCAGTCAATGGCTGGAATAGGTGTGTGGCCTTCATACGCCTGGCCTTTCGAAAGTCGCGTATGGACTGCTGTCACACACCAGGAGTCCATTTGCACTGACATGTTAGCATTTTTTACCTCCTTATCACAGAGCAACAGAGCTAACGTTTGTAACCTTCATGCCATTTTTGGGTAATGTTGGTAAGGTGTTGTTGCTCACAATGCTGATGTTTGTGGGTAAACTGTTGCAGTGATGTGCGTGTGTGTGTTTATCCAGGTTAATTGTATTGTGATGTTTGTGGGTAAACTGTTGCAGTGATGTGCATGTGTGTTTATCCAGGTTAAGTGTATTGTGATGTTTGTGGGTAAAGTGTTGCAGTGATATGTGTGTGTGTGTGTGTGTGTTTCTCCAGGTTAAGTGTATTATCATGCAGCTGCTCAGAGGACTGGATTATCTGCATCATAACTTCATCCTGCACAGGTAAGAGCCCTCCCTTTCTGTCCCACAATCCCCTACTCTCTGTCCCACAATCCCCTACTCTCTGTCCCACAATCCCCTACTCTCCCTTTCTGTCCCACAATCCCCTACTCTCTCTCCCTTTCTGTCCCACAATACCCTCCTCTCTCTCCGTCCCACAATACCCTCCTCTCTCTCCCTTTCTGTCCCACAATTCCCTCCTCTCTCTCCCTTTCTGTCCCACAATCCCCTACTCCCTCTCCCTTTCTGTCCCACAATCCCCTCCTCTCTCTCCATTTCTGTCCCACAATCCCCTACTCTCTCTCCATTTCTGTCCCACAATCCCCTACTCTCTCTCCCTTTCTGTCCCACAATCCCCTACTCTCTCTCCATTTCTGTCCCACAATCCCCTACTCTCTCTCCCTTTCTGTCCCACAATCCCCTACTCTCTCTCCCTTTCTGTCCCACAATCCCCTACTCTCTCTCCCTTTCTGTCCCACAATCCCCTACTCTCCCTCCCTTTCTGTCCCACAATCCCCTACTCTCCCTCCCTTTCTGTCCCACAATCCCCTACTCTCTCTCCCTTTCTGTCCCACAATCCCCTACTCTCTCTCCCTTTCTGTCCCACAATCCCCTACTCTCTCTCCCTTTCTGTCCCACAATCCCCTACTCTCTCTCTCTCCCTTTCTGTCCCACAATCCCCTACTCTCTCTCCCTTTCTGTCCCACAATCCCCTACTCTCTCTCCCTTTCTGTCCCACAATCCCCTACTCTCCCTCCCTTTCTGTCCCACAATCCCCTACTCTCTCTCTCTCCCTTTCTGTCCCACAATCCCCTACTCTCTCTCCCTTTCTGTCCCACAATCCCCTACTCTCTCTCTCTCCCTTTCTGTCCCACAATCCCCTACTCTCTCTCCCTTTCTGTCCCACAATCCCCTACTCTCTCTCTCTCCCTTTCTGTCCCACAATCCCCTACTCTCTCCCTTTCTGTCCCACAATCCCCTACGCTCTCTCCCTTTCTGTCCCACAATCCCCTCCCCTACTCTCTCCCTCTCTGTCCCACAATCCCCTACTCTCTCTCCCTTTCTGTCCCACAATCCCCTTCCCCTACTCTCTCTCCCTTTCTGTCCCACAATCCCCTACTCTCTCTCCCTTTCTGTCCCACAATCCCCTACTCTCTCTCCCTTTCTGTCCCACAATCCCCTACTCTCTCCCTTTCTGTCCCACAATCCCCTACTCTCTCTCCCTTTCTGTCCCACAATCCCCTTCCCCTACTCTCTCTCCCTTTCTGTCCCACAATCCCCTACTCTCTCCCTTTCTGTCCCACAATCCCCTTCCCCTACTCTCTCTCCCTTTCTGTCCCACAATCCCCGACTCTCTCTCCCCTTCTGTCCCACAATCCCCTACTCTCTCTCCCTTTCTGTCCCACAATCCCCTACTCTCTCTCCCTTTCTGTCCCACAATCCCCTACTCTCTCTCCCTTTCTGTCCCACAATCCCCTACTCTCTCTCCCTTTCTGTCCCACAATCCCCTACTCTCTCTCCCTTTCTGTCCCATAATCCCCTACTCTCTCTACCTTTCTGTCCCATGATCTCTACACGGAAGGATTGGGATTGTTGAGTGGGTTGCAATATTAAGCAGGTTAACTGAAGCGGTGGGATTTCATAAAAGAATGTACTGTGTGCGTGCGTGACACATCTCTCTCTCTCCATGTACCGGATTTCGGACTAGCTCGGGTCTATGGGATCCCATTGAAGTCCATGACACACAGAGTAGTTTTTTCTTCATGGTTCTATCAGGAAATATTTGTTATATGTATCCCATGTTAAAAAAACAAAACGTCTAACCATCTAAACCAACATCGGAGCTTGGGAATAACGCATCTCCGTCAATTTGTACCAACACGTTTCTGCACCAGTGACCAAGAATATAAAGAAATTGAACACAATCAAGTGGGCAATATAACAAACTAGGCTACTGCTATGTTACCGTCTCAGTAATGGGAGAAAATGACTCCCCTAGATTTCAGTCGTTCCACGATCGTCTAGTAAACGTTTGAGTCACAGTAGCCTACCATCAATGAGTTTTATAATATCCCTTTCAGATTTTCTGATT
Organism: Ilyophis sp. 1 JC-2022; assembly: GCA_022702515.1. NCBI lineage: Eukaryota > Metazoa > Chordata > Actinopteri > Anguilliformes > Synaphobranchidae > Ilyophis > Ilyophis sp. 1 JC-2022. Next base: position 34,975,202 of record CM040399.1, on the reverse strand, counting down.
GCCATTTCTGTCCAGTTATTTCCCATATCTCCTCCAGTGACCATCATTTTGTTGGTTCCGTTTTGTTGGTTCCGTTTTGAATTAGTCCCTCGCACCACAGATTTACGTTATTTTTGCCTCAGGATCTGTTTCTGTTTCCGTTTAAAACAGTTGATACAAAGTAACTCTCGTGGACAGCTCATTTGTACATCTGTACATCTATACAAATGACCAGTGATTGTTTATTGTTAATTTTGACATATCTATAGTTATGCAAGAGCTGATTTTTATGGAAAACTGTATTCACTATTATTACACATCACCAATGTAAGAGTCATGTTAACCAAACTAAGAAGCACTGAAGATAAATTATTTATATTTCCATCAATATGTTTTTGAACTTTTTCTAATAGTGAACTGAACCAACAGGTGTGCTATTTAGTGCCATCTATCCTCACAAACAAAAAATTCTGTTGAATAGGTAAAACAATATGTTTTATTAGAAGTTTGCACACTAACAGGATCAATCTAAAAATTTGGAATGTCGGCAGCCATATTGGCTTGGCACTGCTGAGGCTTATAGTGTTCCAGAACACTCTGGCATTGAATGAGTTAATTCCATACACTCTGTCGCGCTGTAATGACGTCTGTGGTGTTGTGTTTATATGTGGTGCCGTGTTCATATCTGTGGTATCTTTCTTCAGGGATCTGAAGGTATCCAATCTGCTGATGACAGATAAAGGCTGTGTAAAGATTGGTGAGTCCCGCAGGGCAGGAATCCAATGCAATGTGGGTAATGAGAATCATATGAATGAGAACCGTGTTAATGGTGTTGTGTTCTGGGGATCTGTACACGGAAGGATTGGGATTGTTGAGCGGGTTGCAATATTAAGCAGGTTAACTGAAGCGGTGGGATTTGATAAAATGTACTGTGTGCGTGCGTGACACATCTCTTTCTCCATGTAGCGGATTTCGGACTAGCCCGGGTCTATGGGATCCCATTGAAGCCCATGACACCCAGAGTAGTGACACTGTGGTGAGACTCTTACACTCTGTGTCCCTGCACTTCTTCCTGCTTCCCCCCATTTCACTCCGCTCCTTCCTGTTCCTTTTAAAAAATATATATATTTTCTCCCCAGTTTGAAATGCCCGATCGTATTGATCAGCGCTCAGTGCCGCGAGTTCCACTATTGATTAGGGAGAGTGCAGACAGACATGTGCTCTCCTCGGAAGCGTGTGACGTCAGCCTCCTCTTATCACACTGCAGTAAGTCGGGTTTACTGAGACGTGAGCAGACTCGTGGGCGATCGACCTGGATCGATCAGCCGGAGGCACTGGCGCGCAGGGAAACGCCATCATTCCAGCCAACTGAAACCCTCCCCTCCCCGGGGCGACACTAGCTCTAATTGTGAACCACTCTGAGGAGCTGCCAGCCACAGTCAGCACCGGCACGGTCCGATTTCAAAACTAGGACGGTGCCTTAACAGTAGAAGCAACCCCTTCCTCCTTGAAAGTGTTGTTCTCCCTGCAGGTACAGACCACCTGAACTACTCCTGGGGTCAAAGACACAGACCACTGCCATCGACATGTGGTGAGAGCGCCTGTCAATCACTACTACTCCTTCACACCTTTCTAATCGGTGGCCTTTGTTTATCGCAGTTTGCAAGTCAGGTTTTTACAGACATGAGTCAGAGGAAGACACTTCATGCTTTAACAGGCGGGCCCTGCAGGTGCCGACCAACCAGTAGGACTCACTGGGGAACGCCGAGACTCTGGCTGCGTCCCAATATTCTTCACTCCCCACCTCCTCTCCTCCACTCGTCTCCTACCCAGAAATATGCAAAACTGCCTGTACGTTTCAAGAACAAGTAGTTGCATGTACAGTATACAATATACCTGACGTTGCGGTTTGCGTTGAGACATTAATTAATATTGAACAATTAATATGAAGTCAGCAATATTAGATTAGGACACAAAGATCTGTTTCCGGGGGCACGGAGAAGAGGTGGTAGTGGAGGAAAGGAGGGTGCATTTTTTTTAGTATTGGGAGGACGCACCCACAGATCCCTGCCAGCCCATCCTAACCCTGGGCCACGCTATTGCCAATTGTGCATTAACCTGCGTTCGGGATTTGTACCCCGACCGTAGGGCTCGTCCGTGCGCTGCAAGGAGAACAGCTCAGTCTCCCTTCCACCAAAACATTCCCATTGCACGCGTGCTTTCAAGCATCTTCTGAAAAAGTGGCGAGACTGAGCACAAAACGGTTTCGGCGGCAATTCAAGAGCGTAGAAAACCAATTTAAGAAACGGGTTGGATGGAAGATGGGAGCAGAACCATCTGGTTCATCTATAATTAAATCTGTTTTATTATTGAGTGTGTAACATGTGCCCAGCTAGTGGCGTGGCTCTGCTATGCGTCACAGAGCCAGTTGGGGTTACACTAACCTGTCTTGACGGCGCTACTTCCTGTCCGTTCCCGGCCACACCCCCTTCATCTGCCTCGTTCCCTCCCCCAGGGCTGTGGGCTGCATCCTGGCAGAGCTGCTGGCCCATAAACCCCTGCTGCCGGGCGGCTCGGAGATCCAGCAGGTGGACCTGATCGTGCAGCTGCTGGGGACGCCCAACGAGAACATCTGGCCGGTGAGGACCACAGTGCCCCCCTGTGGCTAGGCCTGTAACTGTGACTGAAGCGAGTCGTGTTACAGCTGCAGGTGGCATTCAAGTGTGTGATGCTTCCCCTGCAGGCCACATTGTGCAGTGCTCCTTCTGTTTTGACGGTAATGGTAACCGCGCGCGTGTTTGTGTGTTCGCGTGCGAGGCAGGGATTTTCTCGCCTGCCGCTGGTTGGACAGTACAGTCTGAGGAAGCAGCCGTACAACAACCTGAAGAATAAATTCACCTGGCTGTCAGAGGCAGGACTCCGCCTCCTAAACCTGCTCTTCATGTACAACCCGCAACGCAGGTAACTCACTCAACACACCTCAACTCACTCAACTCACTCAACTCACTCAACTCACTCAACTCACTCTCTCAACTCACTCTCTCGCAGGGCCACTGCTGACGACTGCTTGGAGAGCTCCTACTTCAAGGAGAAGCCATTACGTGAGTGTAGGGGCGGGGCTTAGGGATGAATCGAAGAGTCTTTCTTCCTTCTTTGGTCAGAATATTTACTGTTTTCCGTTTCTCTCTCTCTAGCGTGCGAACCAGAACTCATGCCCACCTTCCCCCACCATCGCAACAAGATGGCTGCGCCCACCGCTGAGAACCAATCAAAACGCAGCAAAGTGACCTCTTTACCCTAGGGTGTTGAACCTCGTACAGGGTCCCTGGAACGGATTCAGACTGAAATACAGGACAGTTACTGGCATGCTCATATGCATGTGACATGGACTCCACCTGCATATGTGGTCGTGTTGAGCGCACCGGTGTTGACCGTTGGGTATTTATGCGGCGCTGATGGCTCCATGTTAAAGGACCAGTTTGCGTAGAGCAGGTCTGGAGTCCCATGCCCACGAGACTTTGAGTAGTTAGCGTTTTCAGAGTTCTCAAACCCCTGCCTGCACTGCCATATGCTCACACTACACACTGTGGTCGTAGGATGTGGAATATAGCAAATGGAAAATGCAAGCAAAAAAGAAATAAATTGAGCGTTATTTCTTAGATCTCTACATTTGATAAATTTTTCACGGGTGAAAAAATAAAAGCCGCAGGTTGCGTTTTTTTTGGGTGAGTTTTAAAATTGCGTCGCGGTCAGACGCAATGTATGGCACAAGAAATTATTTTCATTCAGAAACTCTTCTGCTTCACGGTCCATCACCAAGCCCTCCCAGGTCAAAAATTCCTACGCCTTTCAACAGTTTTGTCTGGGGCTAGTTTCTGACCATTGTGGGCTGGTTTTGAGAAATCATTGGGCTGGGGATATTTCTCTGACCTGGCAACACTGCACACAGATGCAAATTACCTAGTTTACCCCAATTGTGCAAAGCATGTGTCTATTTGTATGTTTCATCTTTATGGTAATATTTGTGGTAATATTGTTATTACACCCCTGCCTGTCATGCACACATTGAGAAAATTACCGGCATATTAATCATTCAATTCAGCAGTAACATTAAGTTAGCAGAATATTACACATGGACATTACATATAAATTCTGTTTTTGTAATATCAATGAGCCTGAGACAAACGCCTTCTGTCAAATTCTTAATTCATTGTGTCAAATGGAATTTTTTTTTTTTTAATGTTGGCGTGGTGTGCATGCGCAATGCAAGCGGAAATAAAGAACTGTTTGCAAATTTTAGAATTCAGCGGGTTTAATGAGTCCAGGCTACACTGGTCGCCACAGCGACGGCACAATCGTCTCCGTGGACACCACACCATCTGACATTCCAGATAAACGGTACCATGAAAGCTCATTGTACAGACACAGTAAGACAAGAGTCAGAGCAAATGAGAGGACGTCGCCCACACAACGTGTCATAATTGGTGATGGCAGAGTGGAGTTATCGGAGAAAATTTAGCTTTATAGCCAATTCTGGGACAGCCAACTGGCTGTGCGTGTTGTCCCTGTAAAGGGGGTGGAGCCATCATGCATTATGACTGAACCAATCACAGTCTTTGCTATGGCAAGCATTGGTTTGCACCAGTTACTAACTGGTGGTGAAGAAGAAGCTCCACCCCCTATGGGGTTCAAAACCTCACTACCCCATCACTAGAGACCGGTAAGTACCTTCATGGTGTTTTAGGCAATTTCAAAAATACTTTACTTCAAAACTCTGTACTAATGCTGAATAATTGTACCATGTGGTTATAAAGAGTCAGGTTACGATGTAGATCAGTCTTTAGTAGAGTGCAGACTTTCACAGTTTAACTCATGTAGTGATCCTGTTTTAAAAGCAAATAAATAATAAATAATATAAATAAGTAATACTGCTCGTCTGATCCTAGACAGGAACCTGACAGATTTATGAACTAAATGAATAGGACAAACTGATGTGTACCCAGAACACCACACACACACACACACACACACACGAACGTCAACAAACTATCCGCTCCTGTCATTCTTAAAAATAAATAGCTACCTATTGTACAAACACAAGAGTAGAGAACCTGTGAGTCTGTAAACCTGGAGAAGACAGCGGTCCGATGAAAACTATGTAAGGTGAAATGCTCCTTAAATCCTGCCGGCACAGGTGTGGATGGCCCAGTTTTGGCCCCGCCCCGCTCAGCCCTCCTGTCCAAAGTCCTCGGTGAACTTCCTGACCTTCAGCAGGTCCTCTGAGTTTACCGTGGGCCGCGTGGTGGCCAGCGAGCGCAGCATGTCGGACTGAAACACACACGCGTGCACGTATGTCAGACTGAAACACACATGCAAGTCGGACTGAAATGCACGCACACACGTATGTCGGACTGAAAAGCACTTGCAAGTCGGACTGAAGCGCACATGCATGTCGGACTGAAACACAAAGATGCATTTCGAACTGAACATGCACAAATGCATGTCAGACTGAAATGCATGCACACGCATGTCGGACTGAAGTGCTCACTCATGTCTGACAAACACGCAGATGCACGTCGGACTGAAATGCACAGGCATGTTGGACTGAAACAAACACGCACAGGCATGTTGGACTGAAACAAACGTGCAGATGCACGTCGGACTGAAATGCACAGGCATGTTGGACTGAAACAAACACGCACAGGCAAGTTGGACTGAAACAAACGTGCACATGCATGTCGGACTGAAATGCACAGGCAAGTTGGACTGAAACAAACGTGCACATGCATGTTGTACTGAAATGCACAGGCATGTTGGACTGAAACAAACACGCACAGGCATGTTGGACTGAAACAAATGCGCACACGCATGTCGGACGCAGATGTGTCACTCACAGAAAGTTTCCACTTGAATTCCTATTGAACTGTGCGTCTGTGAGAGCATGTACGTGCGCGTGTATGCGTGCGTGCGTGCGTGCGTGATCTCTCACCATGCACACAATGGGCTCCATCAGTTTGTCACTTGGCACGTCCATCCAGGTCATCTCCATGGCTTCAGGGTCACCAGGGGAACAGGGGGTCAGAAGGTCGTCCACCAATACAGAGCTGTTGCTCCGTGACGGCCCTCGTACCTGTGGCCAAAACACATGAACACACCAGATAATACACCAGGCTTATTCAGGTGTGTGTGTGTGTGTGTGTGTGTGTACATGTGCGTGTCTGTGTATGTGTGTGACTGAGTATGTATGAATGTAGTGTGGGTGTGTGTGTGTGTGTGTGCGCGCATCTGCATGTGTGTACAGTATGTAGTGTGTGTGTGTACACGTGTGCGTGAGTGAGTATGCATAGTGTGTGTGTATAGCATATACATTAGCTGTGAGTGTTTTACCTTTTTAAAGTGTGTGGCAGACTGCACCTTCCTGACGGGCTGCATCAGGGCGTCCCGTACGATGACGCTGATGTCCGCGCCGGAGTACCCGTCGGTCTTTCGGGCCAGCTCCCGTTGGTCCCCCTCGTTCAGGCTGTGCGGCGTGTTCCCCAGGTGCAGCCGAAACATCTGCGCCCGGGCTGGCTCCTCCGGCAGGGGGATGTAGATCCGCTTCTCGAACCTGGAGCCAGAGCAACGGCTTCAGGATGTAAGGCTGCCCGCTACCCGCACCCTCAATTCACCCGTTTAATATGGTCAACACTCATAGCTCACCATCAACCAGTATCCTCCATTACAACCACCGTACACACCCATTCTGTGGTCCCGCCCCCTGCCCTCTGACCCGACCGATGACCTCTGACCTCCTGCGGATGGCAGCGTCCAGGACCCAAGGGATGTTGGTGGCTCCGAGGACGAGGATCCCGTCATTGTTGTTGCCCACACCTGCCAATCAGCAAGCACCACAGTGTGAACGGCCATGCCCACTGCACACGCCGGCAGCTGGGCTCCCGGTTTCGAGAGTTCCGATTGGAGCAGAAGGGGCAGAGGGGGCGGAGTCTCTCACCCTGCATCTGCACAAGGAACTCGGTCTTGATGCGGCGCGCCGCCTCGCTCTCGTTCTCGTTCCTGGAGCCGCAGAGCGAGTCCACCTCATCTATAAAGATTATAGAGGGCTTGTGCTGCCGGGACAGTTCAAACAGGCTTCTGACCAGCCTGAGAGAGACCAGCAGGAACAGTGGGGAGGAAAGAGAAAGCACAGATAAATATTATGTTATTTGTAGTATTGTCACTGTCACTGTTACTATTCAATATTTTTCTACCATATAACCATCTCTACCTGTTCCATTAAAAAGAAAAATCATTTACAAACCCCAATTCCAAAAAAAGTTTTGAAAGTATGTAAAATGCACATAAAAGCAGAAAGCAGTGATTTGTAAATTCTCTATATTCATTTTATTTAATTGAAAACAGTACAGAGAAAAGATACTTAATGTTTTACCTTATCAACCTTCATTGATTTTTGTAAATATACGCAAATTCCGAATTTGATGCCTGCAACACGTTCCAAAAAAGTTGGGACAGGGGCAAAAAAAAGACTGGGAAGTTCAGAAACACCTGTTTGGAACATTCCACAGGCTAACAGGTGATGCCATTATGACTGGGTATAAAAGGATGTCAAATTACTCTTGATATCTTATTTTCAGGTACTCTGACAAGCGATTAATAGATCTCTATGGGAATTGGCAGGTGGGACTAGATTAAGCTGTAAATTACATGGGAACAGTATGGAACACATGGTTGGCTAAATGACTGTAAGTCATCAAGGGTCTGAGGTGTCAAACACGCCTCAAACCATCACTCTGCTGCCAGATATGGAGAGAGGGACATAGAGGATAGATGGAGAGGAGAGAGGAGAGAGGGACAGAGATGATAGATGGAGAGAAGAGAGGAGAGAGGGACAGAGGATTGATGGACAGAGAGGATAGATGGAGAGAAGAGAGGAGAGAGGGACAGAGAGGATAGATGGAGAGAAGGACAGAGAGGATTGATGGACAGAGAGGATAGATGGAGAGAAGAGAGGAGAGAGGGACAGAGAGCATAGATGGAGAAGAGAGGAGAGAGGGACAGAGAGGATAGATGGAGAGAAGAGAGGAGAGAGATGGATAGAGGGTGAGAGGGAGAGGAAGGGGAGTGTAACAGAGGAACAGAGGGAAAGGGAAAAGAAGGAGAGAGAAAGAGGGATAGATCGAGAGAAAGACAGGCTCACTTCTCACTCTCTCCCAGCCACTTGGACATGAGGTCGGAGGAAGAGACGGAGAAGAAGGTGGAGTTGTTGGCCTCCGTGGCGACAGCCTTGGCCAGGTAAGATTTCCCCGTCCCAGGAGGACCAAAGAGCAGAATCCCCCGCCACGGAGTGCGTTTACCTGAGACACACACACACACACACACACACACACGCGCGCGCACACGTACACACGTACACACACACAGACACACATACATACATACATACATACACATACACGCACACATATACATATTCCACAAACGTTCACATATCATGCTGTGGCAGATGAGTTTAAAGACTTATTGTAATGGCCTACAAGTGACGTAATAAGGGCTAAATTCCTGTTATACAAAGTAGAATCTTATTATCTTATTATGTCAACAAGGCCCTCTGTTCTGTTGCAAAAACAATAACAGACCAACAGACAGAATATTCCATCTGCTTGGGGTGTGTTTTTGCAAGAACAGGAGCTGACTGTGTTTGATAAGAAAATTCTTCTTCTTGCATACCTACTAATGAGATGAGGAAACTTTTCTTGGTTTTCCTCTTTTGAAGGTCAGGTTGTGTAATTTTCCGCTGCTAAGAATCTTCCCCCTTACGAGGGGTATATAACGGCTGTAATCATCTGTGTTGAATAAACTTGCTTTGTCAAAGGTATACATCTGCTTTTCCACAACAATGCGCACAGACACAAGAACTTCATGCTACTGGAACTTCGACGTGTTTTATGAATAAACAGACAAAAAGAAAGTGACTTGGGTGGTTGTGAATTTGAACTGTGTGGGCGGGGCTCACCTGTGAAAAGGTGTGGAAATTTGATGGGCAGAATGACTGCCTCCTTCAAGGCCTCTTTGGCTCCTTCCAGTCCAGCCACATCACTCCACCTGACGTTGGGCTTCTCCATTACAATGGCACCTGAACAAGAACAAGGATCAGGTACCTGCACCAGCACAGTCAATCTACCTGCACCGCCTGGACCAGCACAGTCAATCTACCTGCCCCACCTGGACCAGCACAGTCAATCTACCTGCACCGCCTCGACCAGCACAGTCAATCTACCTGCCCCGCCTCGACCAGCACAGTCAATCTACCTGCCCCACCTGGACCAGCACAGTCAATCTACCTGCCCCGCCTGGACCAGCACAGTCAATCTACCTGCACCGCCTCGACCAGCACAGTCAATCAACCTGCCCCGCCTGGACCAGCACAGTCAATCTACCTGCACCGCCTGGACCAGCACAGTCAATCTACCTGCCCCGCCTGGACCAGCACAGTCAATCTACCTGCACCGCCTGGACCAGCACAGTCAATCTACCTGCACCGCCTGGACCAGCACAGTCAATCTACCTGCACCGCCTGGACCAGCACAGTCAATCTACCTGCACCGCCTGGACCAGCACAGTCAATCTACCTGCCCCGCCTGGACCAGCACAGTCAATCTACCTGCCCCGCCTGGACCAGCACAGTCAATCTACCTGCCCCACCTGGACCAGCACAGTCAATCTACCTGCCCCACCTGGACCAGCACAGTCAATCTACCTGCCCCACCTGGACCAGCACAGTCAATCTACCTGCACCGCCTGGACCAGCAGCAGTTAATTTGCCTGTACTGGTAACCTACCATGGCACCACAGTCAGCGTACCTGCTGGAACAGTCTGATAGACAGGCTGCAGTGACACTTACCCATCAGCTGCTCCTGGAGTTTCTTTTTCTCTGGGTTTTCACCCTCACTATCGCTGTCACTCCTGTAAAACACACACACGCATGCGCGCACATGCACACACACACACACAAACAAACAAATAAATAAATGTGCGGTTAGACAGTGCACTGCATTCTCAGTGGCTGCTGCGGCTCACCTCAGAAATCACAACACCACTGCATACTGTGGGGCACTGTACTGTCACTACTGCATACTGTGGGGCACTGTACTGTCACTACTGCATACTGTGGGGCACTGTACTGTCACTAATGCATACTGTGGAGCACTGTACTGTCACTACTGCATACTGTGGGGCACTGTACTGTCACTAATGCATACTGTGGAGCACTGTACTGTCACTACTGCATACTGTGGAGCACTGTACTGTCACTAATGCATACTGTGGGGCACTGTACTGTCACTGCTGCATACTGTGGGGCACTGTACTGTCACTGCTGCATACTGTGGAGCACTGTACTGTCACTAATGCATACTGTGGGGCACTGTACTGTCACTAATGCATACTGTGGGGCACTGTACTGTCACTGCTGCATACTGTGGGGCACTGTACTGTCACTGCTGCATACTGTGGGGCACTGTACTGTCACTGCTGCATACTGTGGGGCACTGTACTGTCACTACTGCATACTGTGGAGCACTGTACTGTCACTAATGCATACTGTGGGGCACTGTACTGTCACTACTGCATACTGTGGGGCACTGTACTGTCACTAATGCATACTGTGGGGCACTGTACTGTCACTACTGCATACTGTGGGGCACTGTACTGTCACTACTGCATACTGTGGGGCACTGTACTGTCACTGCTGCATACTGTGGGGCACTGTACTGTCACTAATGCATACTGTGGAGCACTGTACTGTCACTGCTGCATACTGTGGGGCACTGTACTGTCACTACTGCATACTGTGGGGCACTGTACTGTCACTACTGCATACTGTGGAGCACTGTACTGTCACTAATGCATACTGTGGAGCACTGTACTGTCACTGCTGCATACTGTGGGGCACTGTACTGTCACTAATGCATACTGTGGAGCACTGTACTGTCACTAATGCATACTGTGGGGCACTGTACTGTCACTAATGCATACTGTGGGGCACTGTACTGTCACTGCTGCATACTGTGGGGCACTGTACTGTCACTGCTGCATACTGTGGGGCACTGTACTGTCACTAATGCATACTGTGGGGCACTGTACTGTCACTACTGCATACTGTGGGGCACTGTACTGTCACTAATGCATACTGTGGAGCACTGTACTGTCACTACTGCATACTGTGGGGCACTGTACTGTCACTACTGCATACTGTGGGGCACTGTACTGTCACTAATGCATACTGTGGAGCACTGTACTGTCACTACTGCATACTGTGGGGCACTGTACTGTCACTAATGCATACTGTGGAGCACTGTACTGTCACTAATGCATACTGTGGGGCACTGTACTGTCACTGCTGCATACTGTGGGGCACTGTACTGTCACTAATGCATACTGTGGGGCACTGTACTGTCACTACTGCATACTGTGGGGCACTGTACTGTCACTACTGCATACTGTGGGGCACTGTACTGTCACTAATGCATACTGTGGAGCACTGTACTGTCACTACTGCATACTGTGGGGCACTGTACTGTCACTAATGCATACTGTGGAGCACTGTACTGTCACTAATGCATACTGTGGGGCACTGTACTGTCACTGCTGCATACTGTGGGGCACTGTACTGTCACTGCTGCATACTGTGGGGCACTGTACTGTCACTGCTGCATACTGTGGGGCACTGTACTGTCACTACTGCATACTGTGGGGCACTGTACTGTCACTAATGCATACTGTGGAGCACTGTACTGTCACTAATGCATACTGTGGAGCACTGTACTGTCACTAATGCATACTGTGGAGCACTGTACTGTCACTAATGCATACTGTGGGGCACTGTACTGTCACTACTGCATACTGTGGGGCACTGTACTGTCACTAATGCATACTGTGGGGCACTGTACTGTCACTACTGCATACTGTGGGGCACTGTACTGTCACTACTGCATACTGTGGGGCACTGTACTGTCACTACTGCATACTGTGGGGCACTGTACTGTCACTGCTGCATACTGTGGGGCACTGTACTGTCACTAATGCATACTGTGGAGCACTGTACTGTCACTGCTGCATACTGTGGGGCACTGTACTGTCACTACTGCATACTGTGGAGCACTGTACTGTCACTAATGCATACTGTGGAGCACTGTACTGTCACTGCTGCATACTGTGGGGCACTGTACTGTCACTAATGCATACTGTAGAGCACTGTACTGTCACTAATGCATACTGTGGGGCACTGTACTGTCACTGCTGCATACTGTGGGGCACTGTACTGTCACTGCTGCATACTGTGGGGCACTGTACTGTCACTGCTGCATACTGTGGGGCACTGTACTGTCACTAATGCATACTGTGGGGCACTGTACTGTCACTAATGCATACTGTGGGGCACTGTACTGTCACTACTGCATACTGTGGGGCACTGTACTGTCACTAATGCATACTGTGGATCACTGTACTGTCACTACTGCATACTGTGGGGCACTGTACTGTCACTAATGCATACTGTGGAGCACTGTACTGTCACTACTGCATACTGTGGGGCACTGTACTGTCACTAATGCATACTGTGGAGCACTGTACTGTCACTAATGCATACTGTGGGGCACTGTACTGTCACTAATGCATACTGTGGGGCACTGTACTGTCACTGCTGCATACTGTGGGGCACTGTACTGTCACTAATGCATACTGTGGGGCACTGTACTGTCACTACTGCATACTGTGGGGCACTGTACTGTCACTACTGCATACTGTGGGGCACTGTACTGTCACTAATGCATACTGTGGAGCACTGTACTGTCACTACTGCATACTGTGGGGCACTGTACTGTCACTAATGCATACTGTGGAGCACTGTACTGTCACTAATGCATACTGTGGGGCACTGTACTGTCACTGCTGCATACTGTGGGGCACTGTACTGTCACTGCTGCATACTGTGGGGCACTGTACTGTCACTACTGCATACTGTGGGGCACTGTACTGTCACTACTGCATACTGTGGGGCACTGTACTGTCACTACTGCATACTGTGGGGCACTGTACTGTCACTAATGCATACTGTGGAGCACTGTACTGTCACTGCTGCATACTGTGGGGCACTGTACTGTCACTACTGCATACTGTGGGGCACTGTACTGTCACTGCTGCATACTGTGGGGCACTGTACTGTCCCTACTGCATACTGTGGAGCACTGTACTGTCACTACTGCATACTGTGGAGCACTGTACTGTCACTGCTGCATACTGTGGGGCACTGTACTGTCACTACTGCATACTGTGGGGCACTGTACTGTCACTAATGCATACTGTGGGGCACTGTACTGTCCCTACTGCATACTGTGGAGCACTGTACTGTCACTGCTGCATACTGTGGAGCACTGTACTGTCACTGCTGCATACTGTGGGGCACTGTACTGTCACTACTGCATACTGTGGGGCACTGTACTGTCACTAATGCATACTGTGGGGCACTGTACTGTCACTACTGCATACTGTGGGGCACTGTACTGTCACTACTGCATACTGTGGGGCACTGTACTGTCACTAATGCATACTGTGGAGCACTGTACTGTCACTACTGCATACTGTGGGGCACTGTACTGTCACTAATGCATACTGTGGAGCACTGTACTGTCACTACTGCATACTGTGGAGCACTGTACTGTCACTAATGCATACTGTGGGGCACTGTACTGTCACTGCTGCATACTGTGGGGCACTGTACTGTCACTGCTGCATACTGTGGAGCACTGTACTGTCACTAATGCATACTGTGGGGCACTGTACTGTCACTAATGCATACTGTGGGGCACTGTACTGTCACTGCTGCATACTGTGGGGCACTGTACTGTCACTGCTGCATACTGTGGGGCACTGTACTGTCACTGCTGCATACTGTGGGGCACTGTACTGTCACTACTGCATACTGTGGAGCACTGTACTGTCACTAATGCATACTGTGGGGCACTGTACTGTCACTACTGCATACTGTGGGGCACTGTACTGTCACTAATGCATACTGTGGGGCACTGTACTGTCACTACTGCATACTGTGGGGCACTGTACTGTCACTACTGCATACTGTGGGGCACTGTACTGTCACTGCTGCATACTGTGGGCACTGTACTGTCACTAATGCATACTGTGGAGCACTGTACTGTCACTGCTGCATACTGTGGGGCACTGTACTGTCACTACTGCATACTGTGGGGCACTGTACTGTCACTACTGCATACTGTGGAGCACTGTACTGTCACTAATGCATACTGTGGAGCACTGTACTGTCACTGCTGCATACTGTGGGGCACTGTACTGTCACTAATGCATACTGTGGAGCACTGTACTGTCACTAATGCATACTGTGGGGCACTGTACTGTCACTAATGCATACTGTGGGGCACTGTACTGTCACTGCTGCATACTGTGGGGCACTGTACTGTCACTGCTGCATACTGTGGGGCACTGTACTGTCACTAATGCATACTGTGGGGCACTGTACTGTCACTACTGCATACTGTGGGGCACTGTACTGTCACTAATGCATACTGTGGAGCACTGTACTGTCACTACTGCATACTGTGGGGCACTGTACTGTCACTACTGCATACTGTGGGGCACTGTACTGTCACTAATGCATACTGTGGAGCACTGTACTGTCACTACTGCATACTGTGGGGCACTGTACTGTCACTAATGCATACTGTGGAGCACTGTACTGTCACTAATGCATACTGTGGGGCACTGTACTGTCACTGCTGCATACTGTGGGGCACTGTACTGTCACTAATGCATACTGTGGGGCACTGTACTGTCACTACTGCATACTGTGGGGCACTGTACTGTCACTACTGCATACTGTGGGGCACTGTACTGTCACTAATGCATACTGTGGAGCACTGTACTGTCACTACTGCATACTGTGGGGCACTGTACTGTCACTAATGCATACTGTGGAGCACTGTACTGTCACTAATGCATACTGTGGGGCACTGTACTGTCACTGCTGCATACTGTGGGGCACTGTACTGTCACTGCTGCATACTGTGGGGCACTGTACTGTCACTGCTGCATACTGTGGGGCACTGTACTGTCACTACTGCATACTGTGGGGCACTGTACTGTCACTAATGCATACTGTGGAGCACTGTACTGTCACTAATGCATACTGTGGAGCACTGTACTGTCACTAATGCATACTGTGGAGCACTGTACTGTCACTAATGCATACTGTGGGGCACTGTACTGTCACTACTGCATACTGTGGGGCACTGTACTGTCACTAATCCATACTGTGGGGCACTGTACTGTCACTACTGCATACTGTGGGGCACTGTACTGTCACTACTGCATACTGTGGGGCACTGTACTGTCACTACTGCATACTGTGGGGCACTGTACTGTCACTGCTGCATACTGTGGGGCACTGTACTGTCACTAATGCATACTGTGGAGCACTGTACTGTCACTGCTGCATACTGTGGGGCACTGTACTGTCACTACTGCATACTGTGGAGCACTGTACTGTCACTAATGCATACTGTGGAGCACTGTACTGTCACTGCTGCATACTGTGGGGCACTGTACTGTCACTAATGCATACTGTAGAGCACTGTACTGTCACTAATGCATACTGTGGGGCACTGTACTGTCACTGCTGCATACTGTGGGGCACTGTACTGTCACTGCTGCATACTGTGGGGCACTGTACTGTCACTGCTGCATACTGTGGGGCACTGTACTGTCACTAATGCATACTGTGGGGCACTGTACTGTCACTAATGCATACTGTGGGGCACTGTACTGTCACTACTGCATACTGTGGGGCACTGTACTGTCACTAATGCATACTGTGGATCACTGTACTGTCACTACTGCATACTGTGGGGCACTGTACTGTCACTAATGCATACTGTGGAGCACTGTACTGTCACTACTGCATACTGTGGGGCACTGTACTGTCACTAATGCATACTGTGGAGCACTGTACTGTCACTAATGCATACTGTGGGGCACTGTACTGTCACTAATGCATACTGTGGGGCACTGTACTGTCACTGCTGCATACTGTGGGGCACTGTACTGTCACTAATGCATACTGTGGGGCACTGTACTGTCACTACTGCATACTGTGGGGCACTGTACTGTCACTACTGCATACTGTGGGGCACTGTACTGTCACTAATGCATACTGTGGAGCACTGTACTGTCACTACTGCATACTGTGGGGCACTGTACTGTCACTAATGCATACTGTGGAGCACTGTACTGTCACTAATGCATACTGTGGGGCACTGTACTGTCACTGCTGCATACTGTGGGGCACTGTACTGTCACTGCTGCATACTGTGGGGCACTGTACTGTCACTACTGCATACTGTGGGTCACTGTACTGTCACTACTGCATACTGTGGGGCACTGTACTGTCACTACTGCATACTGTGGGGCACTGTACTGTCACTAATGCATACTGTGGAGCACTGTACTGTCACTGCTGCATACTGTGGGGCACTGTACTGTCACTACTGCATACTGTGGGGCACTGTACTGTCACTGCTGCATACTGTGGGGCACTGTACTGTCCCTACTGCATACTGTGGAGCACTGTACTGTCACTACTGCATACTGTGGAGCACTGTACTGTCACTGCTGCATACTGTGGGGCACTGTACTGTCACTACTGCATACTGTGGGGCACTGTACTGTCACTAATGCATACTGTGGGGCACTGTACTGTCCCTACTGCATACTGTGGAGCACTGTACTGTCACTGCTGCATACTGTGGAGCACTGTACTGTCACTGCTGCATACTGTGGGGCACTGTACTGTCACTACTGCATACTGTGGGGCACTGTACTGTCACTAATGCATACTGTGGGGCACTGTACTGTCACTACTGCATACTGTGGGGCACTGTACTGTCACTACTGCATACTGTGGGGCACTGTACTGTCACCAGAGTAACATCAGCGCTAAATGTACCACAATCAAATACCAGAATTAATCTATTATTGTGTGTCAGTAGTGTGTACGTGTATAGCATTTATAGTGTGTGAGACGGGTGCGAGCAGTGTGAAAGCAGTGTGTGATTAGTGTGAGTAGCGTGCGTGTATAGCGTTTATAGTGTGTAAAATGGGCGCAAGAAATGTACAAGCAGTGTGTGAGTAGTGTGCATGTATACCATTTAGTGTTTGCAGTGAGCAAGTAGTGTTCATGTATAGTATGTGCAGTGTGTGAGTAGTGTGCATGTAGTGCTTATAGTGTGTGAAATGGGTGCAAGAAGTGTACGAGTAGTGTGCATGAATACCATTTAGTGTGTGCAAGTACTGTTCTTGTATAGTGTGCAAGTAGTGTGCATGAATAAGTGTGAAAGTAGTGTTCTTGTATTGTGCAAGTAGTGTTCTTGTATTGTGCGAGTAGTGTTCTTGTATAGTGCGAGTAGTGTTCTTGTATAGTGCGAGTAGTGTTCTTGTATAGTGCGAGTAGTGTTCTTGTATAGTGCGAGTAGTGTTCTTGTATAGTGCGAGTAGTGTTCTTGTATAGTGCGAGTAGTGTTCTTGTATAGTGCGAGTAGTGTTCTTGTATAGTGCGAGTAGTGTTCTTGTATAGTGCGAGTAGTGTTCTTGTATAGTGTGCGCAGTGTGCTTGTAGTGTTCTTGTATAGTGCGAGTAGTGTGCGAGTAGTGTGCATGAATACCATTTAGTGTGTGCAAGTACTGTTCTTGTATAGTGTGTGTAGTGTGCGAGTAGTGTGCATGAATAAGTGTGAAAGTAGTGTTCTTGTATAGTGCGAGTAGTGTTCTTGTATTGTGCGAGTAGTGTTCTTGTATAGTGCGAGTAGTGTGCAAGTAGTGTTCTTGTATAGTGCGAGTAGTGTTCTTAGTGCGAGTAGTGTTCTTGTATAGTGCGAGTAGTGTGCGAGTAGTGTTATTGTATAGTGTGCGCAGTGTGCTTGTATAGCGTGTGCAGTGTGCGTGTAGTGTTCTTATATAGTGCGAGTAATGTGCAAGTATGTTCTTGTATAGTGCGAGTAGTGTTCTTGTATAGTGCGAGTAGTGTTCTTGTATAGTGCGAGTAGTGTTCTTGTATAGTGCGAGTAGTGTGCGAGTAGTGTTCTTGTATAGCGTGTGCAGTGTGCGTGTTGTGTTCTTGTATCGCATGCTCAGTGTGCTTGTATAGCGTGTGCAGTGTGCGTGTAGTGTTCTTGTATAGTGCGAGTAGTGTTCTTGTATCGCGTGCTCAGTGTGCTTGTATAGCGTGTGCAGTGTGCGAGTAGTGTTCTTGTATAGTGCGAGTAGTGTTCTTGTATAGTGCGAGTAGTGTTCTTGTATAGTGCGAGTAGTGTGCGAGTAGTGTTCTTGTATAGTGTGCGCAGTGTGCTTGTATAGCGTGTGCAGTGTGCGTGTAGTGTTCTTGTATAGTGCGAGTAGTGTTCTTGTATCGCGTGCTCATGCTGTACTTGTCATGGTTTTGTGCCTCCTTCACAGGTTTCTTCCCCTGCTGCTTTTCCTTGTTCCTCAGGTAGTCCTTCAGCTTCTCGGCTCGGTCCAGGTACTGCACGCACTTCCCCCGGATGCTCTCCTTGGCCTTGTCGCTGTGCGCCTCGTCTGTGTGCATCCCAACATCTTTACTTTAGAAACAAACTCAACCCACATCTCCACAAACAGATACGCATGGACAAAGCATCTGATTTGACGCTCACTTCATACACAATCAGAACCCAACTGCTCTACATCTGCGTCCACCTCTCGGTCACAGCATTGCTCAAGGAGTTGAGAACACACACTGACCATATATTACCTCTCTTACTGAGGCAATGTCCAAGGCGTATATGTGCGTATGCAGTGTTGGTGTTTTTCTATAATTTGTCCTCCCCACATCAGCCATAAGTGACATTAGCGGCTCATTGTGTGCAAAAAAATAATAAATCCAAGCTTACATTTGATGGCGTGCAAGAAATACTCGACCGCGTGCTGGTACAGACGCAGGGCCTCCTCATAGTTCTTGGCCTTGTCCTCTTCGGTGGCTTTGGTCACGAGATCGATCGCTTTCTACATCAGAAAGCGAACGAGGGAGAAAAACAGACACAGACACACACATTTATCCCATAAACTTTGACAGCAGTGAGGATTCAAACATTTTTAGAATCTAAAAGTGCTAAGGATTGTAACTGTAGTGTAGCCAAAAACTGCCATTGTTGGTAATTTATTTATGATACAATACTTTTTACTGCTCATAAAACTCCAGGATGACCGACTGCCATTAATTATTTTAAACAATAGTTTAATAGTACAGAACTTCCACATTGCGAATAGCGTCAGTTACCTTATTTTCATAATACGTCAATGAAAATGTAGAGATTCGCGCTGTACACGGCACTAATTATCCGTGTTAAATGCAGCTAAGGGAGAAATTAGGCGTTGAGGATCTTACAGTTCAACATAAAACACCAATAGCAAGTAGCTACCTATGTGCAATAAAATAAAATGTGCAATAGAAAAGCATGATATCAATCTAGATTGCCTACAAACGATAGCTAAATAGACAGTTAATACCCTAATCATTTATATTATTCAAGATTAAACTAGCTAACGCTAATCACTTTAGATTAATGACTGTGATTCTGAAGTTCACCAACAGAACTGGCATCGATGCAGGTATTGCTTGCTTTTTATCTGACGAGGCAAAGTTGATAGGCAGCCTTGCCAGCTCGCTAAAAGAGGCATAACCAGCGCTCTATTCAAAAGCATGCGGAACCCGAAACATACACAAAGTTAAATACCAGTGCGGGTATCACTGGATATTATGTTAGCGAGCTAACGAGCTAACGATAACCATAGTACGGTGAGAGTGTGACTCGCTACCTGTAATGTAGACGTTGTCATTTCATCTCACGCTTCGGCAAGAATTCTTCCGAATTACGGCACTGTTTCCCTGATATTTTGACGTTGTAAAGGACAAACTTACTGCATATTTGAATTATTATAAGTCCTTTGTAGGGTGGCAGTGTTTACGTTACAGCAACGGCCGATAAAAACCATAGATGTTGTAGAAAATGATGTTGTTTCTGCCAGAAGTGCTGCCCCTACTGGATAATATGATTCATAAAAGCAATTAAGTATTAACGCAAGGTGCAGTTACATAAATGTTCGACTTTTGCACAAGTTTAGTAAATGGACGCTCTACCCATGTGAACAAGCTAAATGTAAAAGTGATATGAGATCTTAAAATATTATCAAACGATAACAATGGTTTTTGTCGTTGGACGTTCATAGTTTGTCTGATAGTTTGTCTGATCTCTGATTCTCTAATTGACTGGATGGTCAGAGCAGCAGTAGTTAGGTCAGATTTGTGACAGTGGTCAGAGCAGCGGTCAGCGTGGAACGGTGGTCAGGGCAGCAATGTGGAACAGTCAGTGTGGAGCAGTGATCAGTATGTAACATGAGGTGGATCCACACATAAAAAACGTAATGTCTTACCCGGAAGAGTCGCCTTGCATCCATTTTGGTAATTGATGGTGGTGAGGTGGGTCTGAGCCTGAAGTGCATAAACATGCTGTCAGGAGCCAATCAGGACAAATGTGAGGTGTGTGTGTGTGTGTGTGTGTGTGTATATATATATCACTGATATAGTTCAGTGGTGTATATGCACGGGCACCTGTGTGTTTGTGCTTGCATGTGTAATTGCGCGTGTGTGTGTCCAAGATGTGAGAATGAAAAAAGAACAGTGAATTAGGATTATGTGAGGATGCATTTGAATGAAAAAAAAGTGAATTCTAAAGCTGTTGAAAGTTTGAGTCTATTTTTTAAAATCAGACCTCACTTTCCCTTAAGCATTATCTCTCTCCTTTTGGTTTAAATAATGACGAATGAATGTTGTTATTCATACTTTCAGGTAGAAAAATTCATATCAGATCTATGTCATGATTAATATGTCTTAATAATGCAGTATATTATGCAGGGCTACGTGGCCCTTGTTCATGAATGCTCATGATAAAGAATAAAAGTAGATTTGCCTTAATTTTATGTTAGTAAGAAAGGTTCAAAGAATAGCTGTTAGTTATCAATAATCAATCAAAATTGAGGTGAGTGTGAGCCAGAAGAGAAGAGAGAGGATCATGTGTCTGCAGCATAATATTAACTGGGTCATTCATTCATTCATTCATTCACAATCCGTTTAGAAAATAACTGCACAGAAAAACAAGTAAATCAAGACATTTATTGCAACTTAATCCCAACCAAAAACAAACAAAACAATTGTTTAAAATTATACATAAAAAGTCATGTACCATTTTGATGCTGGAATATATGGAGATTATTATTATTATTGAACATCACCAAGCTGTATGCTAGAGCTGGCAGACAGGTAGACTTGGTCACGTAACTACAGCAAAGTCATAGTTTTAAAACAGCTTGAACAGGTGCGTTAAAGGAGTCCATCTTGCACAGTCAAATCTGCTGCTTTATAGTAAATTACACGTGTAAAACGATACCTGGGTAATGATTCCAGCATTGGATATTCACAGCGAATCAGGAGCTGTACATCCTCTCTTTACAGAACAGACTACATCTGATGAGAAAATAGCACCTGGAGAACCATGGACTCACAGACTGGCCTTTAGAGAAACCAGCACTGCACAGACTGGCCTTTAGAGAAACCAGCACTGCACAGACTGGCCTTTAGAGAAACCAGCACTGCACAGACTGGCCTTTAGAGAAACCAGCACTGCACAGACTGGCCTTTAGAGAAACCAGCACTGCACAGACTGCCCTTTAGAGAAACCGGCACTGCACAGACTGGCCTTTAGAGACACCGGCACTGCACAGACTGGCCTTTAGAGACACCGGCACTGCACAGACTGGCCTTTAGAGAAACCGGCACTGCACAGACTGGCCTTTAGAGAAACCAGCACTGCACAGACTGGCCTTTAGAGAAACCAGCACTGCACAGACTGGCCTTTAGAGAAACCAGCACTGCACAGACTGGCCTTTAGAGAAACCAGCACTGCACAGACTGGCCTTTAGAGAAACCAGCACTGCACAGACTGGCCTTTAGAGAAACCAGCACTGCACAGACTGGCCTTTAGAGAAACCAGCACTGCACAGACTGGCCTTTAGAGAAACCAGCACTGCACAGACTGGCCTTTAGAGAAACCAGCACTGCACAGACTGGCCTTTAGAGAAACCAGCACTGCACACACTGGCCTTTAGAGAAACCAGCACTGTACAGACTGGCCTTTAGAGACACCAGCACTGCACAGACTGGCCTTTAGAGAAACCAGCACTGCACAGACTGGCCTTTAGAGAAATCAGCAATGCACAGACTGGCCTTTAGAGAAACCAGCACTGCACAGACTGGCCTTTAGAGAAACCAGCACTGCACAGACTGTCATTTAGAGAAACCACCACTGCACAGACTGGCCTTTAGAGAAGAGTCTTTAGGGGGATGGATGATAGTAAAACACTGAAAAAGAAAGCGCTTCATACAGTATACATGAACCTCATAACATAAAATAATACACTGCTCTGAATATTACATTCTATGTTTATAACAACTTAAAATAGTAATACTCCTTCATATAACACTGCCTCGTCAGCCGAAAGGAGGTTTCTGTCACTTCAAGAGAAATCTCTTCAGACACTTGGCCACTGAAGTGCTGATGAGGAGAGCCAGGTGTCCGAGCACGTGTAACATGTTGGCTGTAGTGTGAGGGGTGTAATAGAGGGCGTGTCTACTGTCAGTACCAGAAGAGAGGCCCTCAATGTCAGCACGAGACGCCGAAATCCAATTGGTTCTTCGAGCAAATGGCTTGTGTCCTCATTCCAGAGAGCCAATGTTATTCTTTGTCCCGGCTCTCCAGGGAGCGAGGTCACTTCCTGTCGAGAATGCTCTCATGCTCACACATGGCTCCGAGCCCCGATACACGCATTGCTGCCCCTTGTCCAACGCACGCTGACACACAACAGCTGCGCCCCGAAAATGAGTTTCCCCCCACGTGCAGGACCCAGACCTGCACCCTTAACGTCTTCCTCATGGACCGCTCTCTGACTGGAATGTAAAAGGGCCGGAATTTATGGAGAAACATAAGGGAAGTATTACCTGCGTTTCCTCCAAAAGGGGCATAAAAACTGTCCGTGTAAAGGATCAGCCAGCGCTAACACATGTTCTAATACAAACAGCATTTTTCATTGTATACATTCACAAAACACATATTTGACAAACTTGGCTGCCTTTAGTTGATTTCACACATTTTTCCTTTCAAAAAATTGTATGATATTTCAGACACAATGTGTAAGAAGGACTGTGGTAAAGAAAATGGAAATTTGAGGTCGATCGATTGAAAATTTAAACATTTGTTCATCTCAGTTTTTTTCGTACAGCAGCCTGTAATGATGAAAGTAATGGTTGACTTGTTTGGACCTGACAGTCTTAATTGCGAAATGCAGCTGACCCCAGAAAAGATAGCTCAGCTACAGTACCTCATCACAAAATTTGCTTACCCACAAAGCCTAGCATCCACCATGGAAGACCCTCCATTACCCACAAATACCATCATCCCCAATTCCTGACACCACTCTCCATACTGGTCAGTATCACTATCAATATGAGAAGTAATGACAGTGTTATCACACTGACACATGTACTTACAACACATGCACATGCGCACACACACACACACACTCTCTCTCTCTCTCACAAACACACACACACACACACAAATGTATGTGTGCGCACACACACACACACACACACACACACAAACGTATCGATCCAGGGCTGCAAGCTCAGGTAGTATCAAACAGGAGGCAGAGGGGATCAGCAAAAGACTGGTGATGTTTTTGTATGGTGGGTTTTTGGGGGGCGGGGCAGTTTTTGTATGGTGGGTTTTTGGGGGGCGGGGCAGAGAGGGTGGGAGGAGGGGGTGTGTGTGCAGCTTCCACAGTGAGATAAAGAGCTCACATGAAACTGAGTCCCCCCCCCCCTTGCCTCACTTTCCACCCTCTATAAATAAACCTGGACATAAATCCAGCAGAGGACTCTCTTCACCTCCCCCTCGTCCCGGGACACGCCTCCTTCCTTATGATTAAGTCCCTTTAGTCATCACCCACCACTCTGATCCTAATGATTCAATGTTTTATCACTGCCAGGCCCATCCGCCCCCTGACCTCCAGAGAGAGGTATAACAGCAGAGAGACACCGTGGGTGCGTTCCAATACTCGAAAAATGCACCCTCCTTTCCTCCACTACCACCTCTTCCGGGTAGAAGAGGAGTGGTAGTGGGGAAGTGGAGGAACAGATGTGGGGAGTGAAGAATATTGGGACGCACCCTGTGTCTTGTTGATGGAGCATTTGGTTTCCTTGGAAACTCATTGGAGAGACTTGTGCTGAGTGGACTGTCGGGCAGCATGCTGCTCACATCTCCTCCACCAGGGGGCCCCGCATTCCACTGGCAGCGACAGGTGGTTCACAAAGGGCAGGACACACATACACACACGTATGCCCACATTCACACCCATGCACTCTCTCACACGCATATGTGTGCTCACACACATATGTACACAGACTCACATGCGCACATACACACATACACTCTCTCACTCTGGCACATACAGTGAGAACCATAATTAATTGAACAGTAACACATTTTTTGTTATATTGGTTTTGTCCTCTAACACTTTTGAGTCTAGAACTTTTTGTACATAGTCCCCCCCATTTTCGGGCATCAAAAAATATTGGACAATTTAACATAATGTAGAATAAAGTAATCATTTTTAATATTTGGTCACATATCCTTTGCATGCCATGACTTCCTGATGTCTGTGACTCAACAACATCAAAAAACGTTTTTTTTATTTTATTTTTTAAATATACCCTAATTCCGAATTTGATGCCTGCAACATGTTCCAAAAAAGTTGGGACGGGCAAAAAAAAAGACCCCCAAAAAACATTTTCCAATGGAAAAATAACTCAGGAGAAGAAACCCTTCAGGTTATCCACCCATATCTACTGCATCAGACTTTTGACGACTTCGAGCCATTTAGCCAACCATGTGTTCCATACTGTTCCAGTGTAATTTACAGCTAAATCTAGTCCCACCCCCCAATTCCCATAAAGATCCATTCAAATGCAGAGAGGTTATAGTATCGCTTGTATTGATATTGTTGGATCACAGACATCAGGAAGTCATGGCATGCAAAGGATATGCGACCAAATATAAAAAATTATTACTTTATAATAATAATAATAATAATATATAAGTTTTTTATAGCGCTTTTCTGAGTACCCAAAGACGCTTCACATTTGGGAAAGACAAAACAAACACTCAGACAAGAAAGGCAAATAAACAACTACAAAACGGGAAACACATAAAGAGAAAACAGGGGGAGGGGGGGGATTATGGAGGAGGATGGTCAGATGTCATAGGTAATCTTGAAAAGATGGGATTTGAGTTGACTTTTGAATGAGGGGAGTGTGTCAGAGTTCCGGATGGCAAGGGGCAGGGAGTTCCAGAGGGTAGGGGCGGCAATGGCGCCTACATTATTCTACATTATGTTAAACTGTCCAATATTTTTTGATGCCCGAAAATGGGGGGGACTTTGTACAAAAGGTTGTATACTTTCTAAACTCAAAGTTATACTCAAAGAGCATAAATAACAAAATAACAAAAATTGTGTCACTGTCAAATTAATTATGGTGCTCACTGTATGTGCACACACATGCACACACCCATACGAGCACACAATGTGCACTCTCTCACACTCATATGTACACACACACATATGTATACACACACTCTTAGGCACAAAAACAGACAGACACACACACACACAGTCAGACAGCGTGCAATTGGCACACAATCTTCTTGACAGATGCCACAGAAAGAACAAAATTCAAGTTCAGCAAAATCCCCATCACCCACTCTTCTCTCTCATCCAATCCCCACCCCACCCAATTGCCCCGCCCACTTTCACTGCTTGGGGGGCGGGGCGGTTTTAGGGGGGAGCCAGCTGAAGTGGTAGCGTTGCCGCGGGGACAGCAGGTCCAGATCCAGCTGCCGCTGCTCCTTGTCGTTACCCACGGGCCGGTACCCCAGGAGCTCCATGGCGCCTTTGCACAGCTCCTGGATGCGCCGCACCTTCTCGAACGGCAGCGAGGTGCGCCAGGCCTGCGAGACGTCAGCGGCGTTGCGTGACGTGATCTGGAAGGCCTCCTTGTGCGTCCCCTTGCCCTTCCCGTGCGTGACGCGGTAGATCCAGTCCTTCAGCCTCTCGCTCATGTCAAGCCCCACAAAGTCGTACATGCCCTGAATCTCCGTCAGAGGGTCGCGCACCAGGTCCTCGTAGCGCACCATGCGGTAACGCTCGCGCAGGAAGTCCGGCGGCTTCAGCGCCGCCGTCTCGTGGATGCGCACGTGGCTGCGGCACACCTCCTGAAGCACGCGGTACTGCGGGTCAGCCAGCTGGGCGTCGCCGCGCTCCAGCACCAGCGCGTTGTCGCGCATCAGCGCCTTGGCCGACTGGTCGCGGGAGCGCGCCACGGCGCGGGGGTCGCGCACCAGGTGGATGATGCGCAGGTCGAGGGCGGGGTCGTGCAGGAGTGGGTAGAGGGGCGCCAGGTCGAAGAAGCGCACCTCCTTCAGCACTACATGCGAGTAGCTGCGGCACGCCTGCTCCGCCCCCTGCAGGCCGCGCGCGTCACAGCGGCGCTTGCACTCCGTCTCATTGCTGAAGGCGCCGCGGGGCGTGAGCGGGCAGGCAGGTGGCGAGCAGAGCGCGCGGCTGTGGCTCCACATGAAGAGGTGCGAGACGTTGCGCTGGGTGGGCGTGTAGGACTCCAGCACCGACAGGTCGCACTGGAAGATGCTGCGCACCAGGTCGCGCACCGCCATGCGCAGGGCCCAGGCGCCCGGCTGACGCAGCGTGGTCCACACGTGCCACGCCGGCTCCATCAGGTAAAAGACGTCGGGGTGCTGGCTGAACACCTGGCCGAGGAAGGAGGAGCCCGATCGCCACGATGACAGCAGCAGCACATGTACCTTGCCCTCGGAGGGCAGGGCCTTGGCTGGATGGACACGCCCGTACCACCCGAATAGCAGCACCACGGTGACGCCCTGCAGCAGCACCAGCGTCACCAGGGCTGGGGCTGTCAACCTGCAGCGGGGCATGCTGGGAAGCAGAGGACAGCTTTAAAATGACATGGTCATATACATTCATGCACACACAATGCATCAATATAATGGTATCAATATACAATGCAAGTGTTCACCAAACTTGTGTTGTAAAAAGTAAACTTTAAAAAAGTTAACCTTTTTCTTCATTTTTAGATAATTATTCAGCTTTTACTGCACCACTGCACTGCCTGTTTGGCATTTCTAAAATGATCCATTTTAAAAATCAAAGGGAGAGAGAGAGAAATGTTGCTGTATGAAAGACCTCTATGTTTCACAGCTTATTAGAATATTAGCAACCCAATTCCTGTCATACCAACATTCACCACCAGATGGCCTTGCATCAACAAAACAAAGAGGTACTTGTTCTCTGCGAGCCCTTAACTTTAAAAATGTTTGCTATTTTGTTTCAAAACAGAACATTAAATTGTGAAGCATTTTTATTTTATTTTGTTTTCTTCTGTCAAGCCACAAGGGCTGGAAAACAGGACAATAAACACTAATCTTGTAGACCCATGAAGAAATTCACAATTAAAAATAAATTAAGGAATGCCTTATATGTAATGTATGTGAAATATACAAATTATCATATGTATAATTATGAAAGCTATATCCATAAGTTAATAATTATGAATGAACTGTTGCAGCGGATGACATTATATATCACCCTTATGACAAGATCAGAATCAGCAGCCATTTTAATCAGGACAGCTCTCAACCTGGTCAAAATATACACCAGGGGCCACGTGTATAAAACTCGTAAATGCGTAAAAAAACGCTCAGGGTGAAAGTCGGAAATCTGCTTAAAAAAAGTTTTGCATTTTCTACCTCTGCCTTTCTGTCACGGTGTCGCCATATCACACGGACTCCAAACATTGCGAACGTATCATGTCCACTGTGTGCAGACGTACGCATAATCTCACAGCACGTGTTATATTATACATCTGAATTTCTGCGTGAAAACTCGCTTACGCGGCTTTCTGACTAAATTTTCATTGTTTATACATGTGACCTCTGGTTTTCAAATGAGATGAACAATCATATCATGAGTAGTTTTTGAGCGGTTTTGGCAAATTCAGTAAGGTTTCATCAGGCTATGATTTGCATGAATCAACTGCCATATTATGCACCTTCTCAGTTAAATCATACATAGTTACATACGGTAATAACATATGCAGGAAGACTAAGCTGCAGAGAAGGAACACGCGCGCGCACGCACACACACACACACACACACACACACACACACACACACACACACACACACACACTCCTCTTGAAACTGTGATATGAAGCATATGCCTATCATAGTGAAACAGCACCAGTCAGACTGATTCCAATGTAAAACTGAAAAATTTATTTTGGGTTCATTGTGTGTGTTGGTCCTATTTTTCAAGCTATGAAACAGTTAACATGTACATAGACGGTTAACAGCAGTCTATTGTATATACAGTAGAAACCAGGACAAACACTAATCTTAAGAGCCTCATACATCACTGTGTGCGTGTGTGTGTGTGTGTGTGTGTGTGTGTGTGTGTGTGTGTGTGTGCCAGAGTGAATGTGAGTGAAAGCAAGAGACACACACACACACTGCTCTCTCTAACATAACCCCTCACCCAGGGAGAATGTTAAACTTAATGGGCCCTGGCTCCCATAAGGCTCTAAATAAGTAAATAAAGGTGTTCTTTGGGCCTGGTGAATAACCAAACCCAAGGTGTGTACCCGAGGGGGAAGAGCAGGGGAAACAGTGGATAGTGTTTCACACCAGTAAAGCATTTTGAATGGAAAATTGAATTGTGAGAGAGATAGAGACCTCGGGGCACACTGCATTTAAACGCATCGAATTCCCAAGAGCCAAGTCATGAGACGAGCCTTCTGCTGCTGAAGCTGACTAACCCAGAAACAACACTATAAGACCACGCACATGCCGTCTTCACACCAGCACAGAAAACAATCATAAAACATATATTTATAATGTTTCATTTTGTGTGTGTGTGCGTGTATTTGTGAGAATGGTGGCATTCAGATAATTTGTAATATACCCAGTACCACAAATTAAGTTCCTTCTGGGGAAATTTTTTTTTCTTTTCTAATACTAATTCATCTAAAAAAAACCAAGTTATGAAACTCATCAACACCTCTTATCTGTAATATTAGGATGATGCAGCCAAAACACAAAACAAACTTGATTTATATAAATCCTAAAACAAACGGTACACAAGCGGCAGAGGTGAAAAATCCAGGTTCAGAAAGCAAAAGTCCACCCCAGTATTTTGCTCCAATCACCTGGACTTCTGAATTAGCACAATTTTTCAGCCAGGAGGTCAAACTAATTAGTGAAATCAGCTGGCTGAGTTCAAAGGTGGAAGAAAAACATGGCAGGACTTTTCCACCTCTGACAAGCGGAGTACCTCTACAGTCAGAGAGAGGAAGCAGAGACCGATCCTGACCCAGTACCGACTCTGGGTCCCCAATGTTGAAAATGAAGAAGGCAGAGAAAAACAAATCAAGGTTACCAAAGGAAGTATGAATATGTGCATCACTGTAAAACAGGAGAGGATCACACAGACATGCACTTCCTCCTTTATCGCACAAAATAAAGGAAGTGTGTTTCTCATTTTAGATTTCAACAGTTATGTTAATCTTACCCAACTCTGGCACAATATACCTCATTCATAAACTGACGGACAGCTGATTTATTATTATTATTATTATTATTATTATTATTATTATTATATGTATTATCCTCCTGAAACCCGGCAGGAAATTTTTTAAAAGTAATTAAGTGTCTTGGAAGACAACAAGTTGCAGTGAATTTTTTTTTTTTTAAATTGTTATTTTATTTTTACTGAATGTCCCTTGTAATCTAAATTTCAGCAAAGTTCTTGAGATTAAGACCAGATACTCATGTCCCCTACAGGGGTCAAAAATGAATGGCGGGTCTTAGGAGAGAGAAAGAGAGAGCGATAGGGAGATATATCGATAGAGGGAACATGACAGAGAGAGATATACAGTGATAATAGAGAGAGAGACCGAGAGAGATATAGATACAGAGAGAGAAAGAAACATAGAGCTATAGATACAGAGAGAGAAAGAGAAAGAGAGAGAGAGAGGGAGAGAGAGAAAGAGAGAGAGAGAAACAGAGAGCGGGTGGCAGAAGGAGTAAAAAGGATCGTGACACAGCAAGAACAGAATGAGCTTCAGATCCTGTCTCTCTTTCCCAGACAATGGCAAAGAAGGAGCTGAAAGCTTCTCTGAATATTCCAGCAATGTTCCTGCAACGCTCATGAAACAAGAAACCATGGGGCCCACAGAGGTAATGAAACAGGCCCAAACACCACCTGCCCCACCCCCACCCCCACCCATACCCATACCCCTGGGGCCCCAGCAAGCAGCATGAACAACTGCATCCCTTCTACAGGGTTCACAGCTTGAGACACACACACACACGCGTGCGCGTACACACACACACACACGCACATACACGCACACACACACGCACACACATGCACACACACACATACACACATGCACACACACGCACACACACACGCACACACACACATACACGCGCACACACACACATGCGCACACACACACACACACACACACATGCATACACACACGCTTATTTGTGCATGGCACACATTTCTGTCAGCCCCTTTGTAACCACTCGGTTATTGTAACGCGGGTGGGTTTTGGGTTGTAACAACACACACACACACACACATATATACATGCACTCGCACACATACAGTACATTAACATACACACACATTTACATGCACTCTCTCACACTCACACACGTGCTGTCTCTGTGTCACACCCCCTCATAAAGAAAATGGGCCTGGCCTCTGGCTGACAGTATAATGTATACCATACTGTGCATCCATATGGTTTTGATTAGTGTTCAAATATGTTATAGAATACCCTGTCCTCACATGGATTTTGATTAATAACTATTTAGTGTTGCTGGTCTGTCTGTTGCGAATGTGTGTGTGTGCGTGCGTGTGTGAGTGTATGTGTGTGTGTGTGTGTGTGTATGTGTGTGTGTGTGTGTGTATGTGTGTGTGTATGTGTGTGTGTGTGTGTGTGTGTGTGTGTGTGTGTGCATGCGATCGGTTTCACCATAAGAGGAACATTGGTCGAGTGTGTTCCTGGCGCTGATACTTTCATCCGGACAGTTAAAACCTTACCTTCAAACAGTCATCATTTCCACCTCCCCACAGCACATCCATTTATACATAACACAATCTCCATCCCTGTGCACATACAAGCCTCCATGTGTGCTAAATGTAACCATACAATAGGAAAGCTAAGGGTCTGTTTCCAAAATCAGGTCAAGAGGGCAGGGGGGGTGTTAGAAAAAGTGGGCCAGTGGTTGAGGAAGACTGATAATAGGGGATTGACTGAGCCCAACATGCACAAACCAGGACTCAGTTTACACTGCTGTATCTGACCTCAGGAGCATTCCTGACTGGAGGTCACCTGCACCTCCCTCCGCCCCGATACACACTCTTATTACAATGTCAAAAATATGCAGTTGTAAAAGTTTACTTTGTGAGTGAATGGAAGAGTACAAGTGTATGATCATGATTGTGTTACTGCTCGTCCGCATGACGATGTGCCGCCTACATTGTGCTACTCATGGGTATGTACTCTATGGTGCCATTCCCTGTGTAATGTACTGTACCGCGGATGATTTTAGGCT
The DNA here is from genome assembly GCA_022702515.1 of Ilyophis sp. 1 JC-2022. NCBI lineage: Eukaryota > Metazoa > Chordata > Actinopteri > Anguilliformes > Synaphobranchidae > Ilyophis > Ilyophis sp. 1 JC-2022. The sequence continues at coordinate 34,943,296 of CM040399.1, read as the reverse complement.
GCTGTGTGGGCCTACTGTAGCGCATGTGCATACATGTCATATTAACAAACGGAATTTCTTACACTTGGCCCATATTTGTATTTGGCTCACAGGTAACAATTACGCGCTGGTCTGGGACAGACAGCCGTTTAAAGATACATTACAGGTCTCCGTTGCCCCAGCGATGATTTGAACAGGACTATTGCCACGCCCACCCAGAGGTCTACGTGAAGGTGAAAGCAGATTTCCTGTACGCACAGTACAGCCGGTATAGATTCAGCCGGTCTGGATTCAGCTCCGACACAAATAATTACTGAGGGTCTCGATTTAGAAATGCTGCATTGATTAGATCATCACGCGGAGGAGCAGTAACACAATCATGATCATACACTTGTACTCTTCCATGCACTCACAAAGTCAACTTTTCCAACTGCATATTTTTGACATTGTAATAATCATCGATGAGTCTGAAACATTTCAGTGAGTGAAAATTAGACTTCATCTGGGCTTTCTAACAGAGAGTTTACGGTGATTAGCCACTATTTAAAGTCATGGTGTCTAAGGTCAGTATTTGCGTATCATTTTAAGAGCTGGCGCGATCACTCATAACTCCTTATATAAATCGGACGGGCTAAATGGAGTCGGTGACTGAGGGAATGAACATACGCGCAGATTGAGAGTAGTGGCCGAAGAACTTTTTGTCCAGTCGGACTACTGTGACGTATGGTAGACCTCTCTCGTATAGGCATCTCGCAATAATAGCAATAATAATAATAATAATAATCTATGACAACACCAAGATAACCCCTTGGATTTAATCTCATGAAATACATTACTTGAATATCATATAGGCGACAGCATACATTGTAATGTATGCTGTATGACATTCAAGTAATGTATTTAATGAACGTCACACAGCATACATTGTAATGTGCACTGTGTAAAGTTACATTAGGTAATGTGTTTTTTTGTGCATTTTATAGGTCTACATTTAAATATGGTCTGAGTTATTATTTATTATATTGTGGGTGAATATTAGCCTTCACTACGAGACGAACGGTAAAATGTCAGAAACACCAAAGCTTCAACCTTAAACTCATAGGCGGAGGTTCCCAAACTTTAACTTTCTCTCCTCTCCACAATTCGTCTTATCGAAGCCGTTGCTACACTTGAAAAATGTAGACAGCCTATGACATCTTTCATTCCGATGTTGATAGTTAAATTAAGATAAAACAGTATCAGGGAACAGCGGCTCGCGCACAGGGTTGATTTATTTACAGTAAGCGGTCATAACCTGAAGATGGCACACGGTCCGCTGTCGTCACGCATTGTCCAGTTGAACCATAACACACCAAAATTAAAATCCAAATTCACAATGAACCAAAAAAATGGAAAACTTCAACAACAAAAAGCTAGTGTAGCCTACCTATCTAAAACTTTTGTTTCCCAAACTGATAAAAGCACGAGTTAGGAAGCACAGTCGCAAATACCGATGCCATTTGTTTTTACCCAATACCCACCGTTATTAAAAAAAAAAAAAAGAAGCCTGATAAACGTACCTCTACACGTGCGTGGGAGAGGACTGTGGTTTCCGACAAAAGAAGAAACTGAGATTAAAGTTCCTGACGTTTCAGAGGAGCACTCTTGCGATGCACCTGGTTAACTCCCGGCTTGAAAAGGCACCAAAATCCAGGCGAGAGCTCGTCTGTTCAAAGAATGGCTTTGAGACGTGGCCACGACCTGCCACTGGGTATCTGGGAGAGAGAGAGAGGGGGGAGGATCGGTAGAGGGTGGCAGAGCAAGAGGAACTGCAAGTTCTATATTCTTTTTTGTGTGTGGCGGTCTCAAGCTCATTATACGGCATTTAAACACTGCATGGTAACAGATTGTGCACGCCCAGTTTAGTTTTTTTGTTGCAATATCTTAGTCATCATCGGCTTTTTGATAATTGAACTTCAAACGGTAGCCGAGGCTACACTATTACAATTTAATGTCACTCCCACAAAGTAAAAGCTTGAAAGGAAGAAACGTTTTGGTGAAATCGGTGTAGGGTAAATTCGGGTAATCTGGAACATTTTTAGCAATTTTGACTTCTGCGACTTATTCCGATATCTATCTAATACATGAGATGAACACATTAGACCTTTCTGAAATCCCTCAGATGTTTTCTAACCACACAAGAAGAAAGAATGTAGATACCATACCTAGTGGAGACATGCCACACCTATTAGTGTTCTTTGTGCCAAAAAATAATTTCTTAATCTGGGACAGGCATGGATATTTTCATATTTTAGCTGATTAATGACTCTGACATTTGTACATGATGAACAACTACAAAATACTGTGTGTGTGTGTGTGTGTGTATGTGTGTGTGTGTATGTGCGTGTGCGTGTATGTGTGTGTGTATGTGCGTGTGCGTGTATGTGTGTGTGTGTACAGAACATTGTCTATACCGGCATTAGACTTATAAACCTTGAATAACTATATGTATGCAACTTCAGGAAGTCCCTAAATGCATATTTTTCCCATTTGAATAATTTAAATGACTGTCCGAGAATACCCAAAGCATGCCGTCCCACATTCTCAATCATATTTGATAAAGTGGGACAACTAAAAAATGTTTTAAAAAAATAAAAATAAAACAGTTTCAACAATGCATATTTTGTTGCTTGAATAGATCACAAACATAATTTGATAACAATTACGAATATTGTCTTATTTATGACCGATTTATATCCTTACCATTAATCTTGTCAGAATCCTATGTCACTGACCTTCCCAGGGGAGCTTTCTGATTGACAAATGCCATGCCCCTTTCTGTGACATCACCATGAATTCGTTTGATTTCAGTCACATGACATCCATGCTAAACCTATAGTAAAAGTCCTGTTGACTAGATTTTGTTAGAACAGAAAATAAACACACTGGAGCTTTGCTGTCCCACATTACCCAAATTCACCAGACCTAAACTAATAATAAAAAAGGTCTTAGAAAGACTTCTTGTTGTCCTTGATAGCCGTGTTGTATCTGATTGTTAATAAACATACAAGCCACTTTGTCATTTAACTTAAAAAAAAAAATTCTATTATAAAGGGTGGGACTATTTATAGTGAGAAACGGTCAAATTACCACTAAAACACTGAGTGGTCTAAAAAGTAGATAAAGTAGGCCTACACCTTCCGAAGGACAATGGATCACAAGACGCAGTTTCGGCTTATAGACGGGGAGCGTATTCCCCGAAAAGGTGCAGTGATCCCATCCCAGTTGATGTTAAGTCATGGCGCCAGCTGAACATACACTTGAGAGACGAGCCAGCGTGAACCGTCAGTCAGTGATTGGTTCATCTCAATCACGACTTTGTGATGTCGCAGGTAGATTCGAGACACCGGAGAGCACATTAGCATCTGAATATAAAGCACCATTCATTACACATTACCATGAATAAACAAACGGTAAACATTCACCACACGTCCCACTCCCAGGTGACAGGCTGTTTTTACAAACTTCTGTGCTTCGGGCAATGCACTACGCTACTGCAGCAATGACGCTACGAATCAAGTGCGTTCCCAATCGTACAGTACATGCATAACAATGTATTACTTTCTGTTGCATTCGCCCCAAAAAATACCCGCTGCTTTTTCAGGGTGTACGGTGACATACGGACCCTGGCGTTAAGTTCTGATATCAGCTCATTCCATCAAAACACACCGGATTTTTCTGCCACCACTGAAATCTATATTTCAACCCACCGAGAATCCATAAAAATAACAGAATGCAGTTTGATCTCAGTGGCGAATACTGCCATATACTGTAGTTTGCCTGAGGCTGCAGTGTAAACTATATGGTATACTGTCATAGTTACGTCATCGACGCCATATAGCCAAATATAAATCTGTATAAAGTAACAGTAATAGTGAGATGAAGTTGGTGATACAGCTGAACCTAGATGATCTGTACTTTAATTACTAGAATCACCATGCCCCAACAATACGCATTGTTTTCAGAAAGATACTATTGTATTTTATTCTAAAATCAGTCACCATATAGGACTTTAAAGTAACTTAAATGACCACACCTCTGTACACACACAATATTATTATTACAATGATTAATATACCTTCATCGACACTTTCACATCACATCATACTCACACACACATCCACTTCCGCAGCAGGACTACACTCAGTGCAAGGTTGTGATTCTTGTGCACATCCACACATGCACACTCACACGTGCACACTCACACGTGCACAGTCTCGCTCGTTTCCCACGATGCTCTCTGCTCTTCTCAGCATGCGGCGCTGGGGGAAGTACCGTTGCACACGCTCGTCGCATTGGTGACCATCTCGGGTGCTGGGACAGGAAGGAGCTGCGTCTGTTTCCTGTCCTGAAGGCTGCACTTCCTCTGTTTGTTCAGACTGGATTCCCGGGTCTGCCAGATGGGTCAACAGCCTCTCCAACCACACACAGCCGTAAAAGGATGTTACAGCCCACCTCTCCGTAAGGTTTGCAAGGCAGGTGATTGAGATACAGTTAGGGGAGAGGCTGTGACTGAGAGGCCAGGCCGTAGGACAGATGACAGCAAGAGGGGTGGGTATGAGACACAATTAGAGGGGAGGAGCTTGGAGTGAGACACCAGAAAGGGGGCGGGGCTTTGAAACAGACGAGTGCTGTGGCAGAAAAAGGGAGGGGCTATGGATTCTTGCTGGCCGTGGGTGGGTGGGAGCAGCCAGGCAGTGTGAGGTCATGGCTTGGGATTGGACCAGGGTAGTTAAGTGAGGACAGTGAGGACTGTGTTTGTGTGTGTGTGTGTGTGTGTGTGTGTACGTGTGTGTGCATTGGACCAAGACAGCAAAATGAGAACGGTGTGTCTGTAGCAGCGGTAGCAGGAATAAAAGCGTCTTTGTTACTGGAGCAGCCTGTCGCAGTGTGAGAAGTTGCTGGGGATGGTGGACACGCAGAGACCCTCCTCCTCCTCCTCCCCCTCCCCCTCATTCATGCTGTTTAAAAGAGTTCCGTGCACTTTGTTCAAACAACTACCAGCTAATTCATAGTTCTTCATGGCAGGTGCTGATATTTCAGCTACAGGGCACCTGTCTCTGTTCTCTGGTGATAAATAGGTTTGTTAAGGTCTAACCACCCTGGGGCTCATTCAATCAGCAGGATGTTGTGTCTCTTGATCACCCTGAAGTCTATATACAGGGTTTTGCAACACACCTCAGCAAATGTGTTCTGGGAGCAGTAACTTTGTGGTTGGGGCAGCGTATTTCGACAAATTCAATGCTGTAATCGGCCACAGTATAAAGGGCCTCGTTGGTTTCACAGTCTCACCGTCTCAGTCACCACACCTGCAGCGCTCTGCAACCGGACGCTCGGTCGAGTCCCGTTTCCGCTCTGAAACGTTCGCGTGACATTTCGGCGCTCTTTAACACACCCCCGTTTCTGCTTCTCAGGTGAGGTCGTCCTCAGGTTCTGCTCCTCGCCTGGAGCAGAGCTCACCTGCGCACACTCCTTCACTCATTAACAGGGCCGTTTCCAGCGACCTTCAAAAGTCCTTCACACACTCCCAGTGCTTCACAGCCCGCCCACCCTACAGCCGTTACTCAAATCACGGTCCTCAAGGGCCGAGAACTGCTGGTTTTCCACCCCCTCCTTTACCTGGGAATCAGGTGTTAAGACAGTCTGGCCAATCACTATCATTAATTGTTCAGTTAATCAGCTGGGAGAAAAAAAAGGCGGATTTGGATTTGAGGGCCAGATTTGAGTATCCATGACCTACACAGGGTTCCCTAGTCGCGATGTCATGGGTGTGACTTCAGCCATGTCCACTGCTACTGGCACGTCTTCAGTCAGGCTGTTAATGGCTGAAGGAATATGTACACCCCATTAATGGCTGTGACTGGCTGAAGGAATACGTACAGGATTCAATTATTGCCTGTGTAAGCCCAGTGCGTGTGCGTATCGTGACATGGGGTGGTCATCCGGGTTAGGTTAGAGCCGGGGTCTCCAATTTAGGCCTTGGAAACAGGGTGCACAGACTCTTTAGCCAATCAGTGACTTAAATTAAGCACTTAAGTGCAGGAACGCAAAACCAGCAAACACAGTGGCCCTCTAGGATCTGAGCTTGAGATCCATGGGTTAGAGGAAATGGCGTGAAGACAACAATTGAAAATGAATTAAATGTTTGAGGTTGCAGTCTCTATTTTTCAGATCATCATTCATTAATTAGGTCACAACCAAGGGGCCAAGACCGGGCTTCGTTTTCGAAGCTCACTTCCTGGTCTTGTTGAGATTGTTGCTCTCTGGCACCAGTGCGGTTGGCTCAAGTATAGGTCTTTCAGGCCCCTTTTTCAATGTAAGTCAATGGTACCAAATACGGTTAAAATACAAAGTCAAGAATTTTTCCCCACAAAACCATGTAATGACAATTGGCAATTTTTCCTCACCTAATGTCTCCCCATGTGCCGATTTAAGTTATTGTGTTGTTTTGACAATATTTTCATATTTTACGGATAAATCTGGGACAGTTTGCAGCACTGAATTTACACTCCAGAGGGCTCCTTGGTGGCTCCTCCTGTTAACCTCTTCCTACCAAGGGCAAAATAGGCCAATTCTCACCTGTTTTCATTGTGACAAACAAAGCTGTTTATCTCAGAAACTGTAAATGCTACAAATATGGTTCATAGCTTTAATTAAAACAGAGAACTGCACTATTATGACAAAGTAGTCAATTAATATAAATCCACTTTTTGCTACTTAATTACAACAATTTATGTACAGAAAATGTAAATAAATAAGAAAAAGGGTACCTACATAAAATTTTTACCCGATGAGCTATAAAAGCTATGGAGGAAATAACTCCTCAATATGCTGCCTATCTCTGGTAAAAAAACATATGGTGCCAATATCTCAAACCATTCAAATTATACTTTGAATGGACAAACCATTTCAGTTCCATGTTTGAAGAACAGAACTGTTCTTATAACAGTTCTGTGGTTTGAACCCGGCGAGGAATTAATGCAATCAATTCAAAGTAAAATACAGTGCGGCTGCTATCAGGAGATAAATATCACACGCAAGCTCGCAATCAAAGTTAAGTTAACTTAAACGCTAAGCAGAGTATTGCAACCATTTGATCTAATGTTAGTCTATTTAAAACAAGCTAAATTGCAAGGCGACGTTTAACCAAATGTATGTTCCACACAAATCATTAAATAATGGTAGGTTAGCTAACTAACTATTCCAAATCCAAATGCTGCGTTTGCGAGCGTTTGGTTCAGACTTCAGACAAGATTTCTTAGTGGGACTGTGGGACAGGACGGTTTTATTTGCCTCAAACTATGGGAGGAGTTATGTCATGAGACCTAAATATGTATTGTTTGGGGGTTCATGTCTACGTAGACATGGACCCATTTCGACTCCACCCTTTTTTTCAGCACACAGGAATAAAGAGATATAGATAGACTGAAATTGAACGAGTTTGCAATGGAATTTATTCCTCGCGCTTTATTGGTGCTCAATACATACTTTAATAGCCATAGATAACATGGTTATAAGCATATTATGGATTTTCCTTGACCATCATTTTAACGATACTTAAGTTATGTTCGGTTTATAAATCTGGTGGGGGGGGATTATTAGCTTTGTGACGTTGCATTCGACTGTGATGCAAAGTAGTTTGTTATGGAGGAGCCCTGTCACAGAAGCTAACATTAACGTTACCGAGCCCGCTAACGTCAGCTATGGATAGACTGCAGTCCTAGGCACAGAATAACAGTCTGATTGCCCAAGGGCAGCGGCAGCCCTAAAACACAGATTAGCTAGCAGGTGCAAGTGCTTTATTTCTCTGTCTTTTCTCTGTTGCATTGCTAGCTAGCTGTACATTTAGGCTACTTAATCCAACCATGTTAATCTATAATAGGAGTAGGCAAGATATGTTAGTACTGCAAGTTGTTTTTGTTTCAGAATGGTTTGTGTACTTTATATTCTTGGAAAAAATTAAATGAATATAATACGTTAATGCTGTATATAAATATATTTAAATGAAACTGTACTCTTGAGTAGTAGTAGCAGTAGTCGTAGTAGTTGTGACTCTATAGACAATTTGTTAAGAACAACAGTTTACACTTTTGCACTTCAATTACTATATAAAAACACCAAAATGTGTTGTGCAATAAATATAGGCTTTTGCACTCTAGATCAATCGGCTGTGTTGATTTATTAGTTGCCATCCCCCCATATATCAGTTGCATTGCACGTTGCACAGGGTTGTTGTAAGAAGCATTCTTAGTTTATGTTACACTTGTAACCTTTGTCTGGGTCTTTAGTAAAATATTTCCAAAACTCCATCTTTCACTGTTGAAATTAGAACTATTGGCAGAAGCAAGACATTCTAGGCTGAGCGAACTGGAGCTTACGGAGTGGTAACGTTCTAATGGTGCTCATCACTCTAATTAAATGATGTCCGCTGTTACGATCCGCTCCGCTCCCCGTTCCTTCCTTGATGTTTTCCTCTGTTTTCCCCGAACCTGATTGTATCATGTCTGCGTTCATTGCCTGATTGTGTCTACATTGCACATTATTACTTGCACCACATCTTAATGACACAACTCACACTTAATTGCCTTCACCGCATTCCTCATGCATTTCCTAATTGTTCAATCAATTCGCTGATCTCGCACGCATTTCCCGCAAGCTGCAGCTTATCAGCTCTAATGACACTAGTTATATAACCGTGCTGTTCCTGTGATTCCTTGTCAAAGTATTACGGTTTGTCAGAGTACACGGTCCTTGTCGCGTTGTACTTGTCTCCCCATATGCTAGCTTGCTGCCAAGTTGACTACCCCGGTCTGGAATTGCCACACCTGCTTCCCAGTGTGGATCCCAGCTCTACCTCCGCCTGACTCTGCTCCACGACCCAGGCTACGACCACTCCTGGCCACTTCGCTGGATCTCGATCGCCAGCTCTCTACGGGTTCCACAGCCTATTATTTATTGTTTAAACCTGTTTTCCCGGTGTGGATCCGACCCGGAATTACGAATAAAAACCCTTCTTTTCAAAAGAACGACTGTCTCGTTGTGCATTTGGGTCCTTACCTGCTGGACGTCACATCCGCTTCCCCTCCTCGCTCGCTCCCGCTCACATACTCTGCCACACACACCTTTGAGAGTCAGATTCACTCCGTCACCCCAGTATGCAGGCCAACCTGCATGCTCCTGAACAATATCCGCCATGCCTTGTCACATGTTGCTCACTGGCTGCATACAGATGTCCGGCCTGAGCTCGGCTTGCCTAGTCTTGTTTCTATATATTTGTACAAATGCAGAATAACATAAATGAATACTAAAACGTTGTTCAAATAGGCCTAATCACATTGGAATATTGCTGTAGCCTACACGATTCCACGTCCCATTAGATATCTCCCGCGACCCAAGTTTGGGCCGGGACCCACAGTTTGTGCACCGCTGCCCTACACCATACACTACTGTCAAGAAAATGCATTCACAAAGTCAAAAGCACAAGTCTCAAATTTAATAAACACATTATATTCACCAAAAGTTATAAAAAAGAGAAATGCAAAAAAAATATTTACAGTAATTTACAGTTTTTTTTACAGTAATCATCAGACATCGCAGTCCAGCTCAGCGGTGAGAGGGAATTCTCAGGATATGGCCTGTATCTGGAGCTTCAGCGGAGGTCCCCGTAACCCTGCAGCATGTGCACGTGTGTGTGTGTGTGTGCCTTGCAGTGTGTATATGGAAGTGTCCCTGCAGTGTGGAGTGAACAGGCTAAACACATCAGGACCACAAACGGTTTGGACCAGAACTGGACCGTGCTGGACTAGTGTGGGTGCTGTTTGCAGAGGGGCATGGGTATGGTGGGCAAGACCTGGTTCTGAAAGACGAAGGTTTGGACCCGGTGAAAGACCCAGAGGAAGACTAGGAGCACGCTGACGTACTGAATCCAGGCGAACTTCACCATCTCCCAGAACCCGGGTTGGTAGGTGAGCACCAAGTCAAGGGTAAAAGAAACCAAACAACAAGAACAGAGATATGGGATATAAGAAGAAAAAACAATCATACCCCAATTAAATCGATTCATTACATCCACATACACAAGCACACACATGCGCATATGCACATTGAAGGGTTAACATGTTTTTATCCATATTATTTTGCTTATTATTCTTATTACAAGTTAAATAAAAGTAGCCTATGTATTCTGCCCTTTTCAACGTTGCCTGTTATTTTCCATTCGATAAGGGCTGGCTGGGCAATCGTGTGAGCTAAGTGTCTATATATCACAGACCGGGGCCTATCCTCGACTCCTTCAGGCCTTGAGGGAAAAAGGGAGTGCGCAGCTGAAACTTTTGAAACCTTTCTACCTAATGAGCTGGTTGACCTTAATTCTGGCACAAACATGACTGTACAGTCCCTCTTTGAAGGTATAAATGATTGCTGTAAATTATGCTTTTTTAGTACAGGGGTAGTCTTTCTGCAGAAATAAAGACCCTTATAATTGGCTCGAGTGTGAGCGTTTTCTTGACTGGATTGCCTCTTTATTATAAGATAAGGGTGGATCTTTCCTTCTCGACCCAACAACATGCACACAAGCATGCATGCATGCACACACGCGCACAAGAACACGTGCACACACACACACACACACACACACACACATGCGTATGCATGCACACGCTCGCACGCACACACACATACACATACACACACCATTTTGCTTTCATTTAGCAGCTAAAAACTTAAATTTCAGTTAAAACGCAACTGGTTCCTCTCTGCGAAGAACACATGCAGCCCAATATAGTGGCCCAATTCTTGAAGAAAAGGAAATGTGAAAGGAAAGACATGTAAAACCCCTATAAGGGATACAAAATAAGACACTGATATCTCCCCAATATTGCTCTTTATTCTCTCACACAGGAGTGAGAGACTGGGAAACCCTGTCCTCTCTCCAAAGTGTGTGTGTGTGTGTGTGTGTGTGTGTGTGTGTGTTCTCTCAGAGTTCCATCAGCTGTCTGGCTGTCAGCTGCAATGATCTGTTACCAGGGCTATGTTTATGCATGCCATATGTGTACAACACAATTCTAAGTAGTTTACACTTCACAGTTTTAAGATGTACATGTCTGGATTGCAATACGTATGCAATAAGTATGAATTTAATTGTATGTAAAATCAAACATTTTGACTGCCAATAGTGCAGGTGTGAAAAGCTTGGTTAATGGCCATTATTTATGTGTTAAAAAGCTGACAGGTGCAATAAGGTCTCATATCAGGCCTAATCTACTGAAGGATTGACTTGAAACACACAGACGTCCATGTATGTACGTACACACGCATACACTCTCATACTCACACAGACACACAGCTGTAAAAGATATCTGATGACCTCCACTGGGTAGCGGATTACAGCGTTGATCTGGAACGGGGCACCTGCAGCTCGACCCACAGTCCACACTGGGCCTGGAGTGGTCAGAACCGTAGTGACTGAGAGAGACAGAGAGGTTGTTGTTAGGATAATGACCAAACACACGTCCCACGCACTCCCATCCACAACGATAAATGTGCTGAGAGAGGGGGAAAAAATGAGGACAACTGAATGTGTGTCATGGTGGGAAAGTTTGATTTTGTTATGGTTTGCTTGCTTGCAGTCGTCTGTGTGGATTTGATATTTTGATGCCACAGAACATCGGATGTAACAAAAACATAACAATACAGAACAACAAGAACAGGTCATTCAGCCCACCTAAACCTGCCATTTACCTAAAAGCTAAAGAGCACCCACCACTGTGTCAAGCCTGGAATTGAATGGAATGCCCCAAGGGTATCTGCCTCTACTACATGACCTAGCGAGCGGTTCCACCTTCTGTGTAAAACCGGGCCTTAGCTTGGAAGTCCAGTGGGAGACCTTTGTTGTTACTACAACAATGAGGGGATGACTTCTACGATTTCATCCAGCTTGTTGTGTAATGACCTTTGTTGAAAGATGCCATTTAGTGATACACAACTGGATGACTTTAAGGGCTTTACGACCTAATTTCCTCTTTGGTTTTGCGGCTGGTATTCTCCCTTGCATGACAAGACCACAAAACCTTTCCTAAGGAGTGCATGCAAATACATGGCAAACCCTTCTGTGTGAAGTTCCTGTGCTACAGGCAGAACTTTTTAAATATAATGGCACATTCTGCCTATTCACTCAGGTGTGTCCCAACTGGGAACAGGGCTGTATACAGCAAAAGACAGACCTGCACATTAGAAACCAGAATAAAGTGGAATTTTGTAGTCTACACATATTACAGGCACTGGTCTCTAGTTTTAATGGGACTTCAGTCTCCCTTAGAGAAAACGGCAAAGAGAACCATTTCCCCACCCCCATTTTGAACTTTCTTGTAAATTCCTGTGAAATTATTATTATTACTTTTATTTTATTTTTTTCCAATTTCCCCCCCCCAGTTTCACAACTGTACACAGAACTGTGCTCCAGGAACCCCTCGCTTTACAAGCTCTGGGTTCTCATGCTGATCGCTTGCATCAGTTTCTCTGGATCCCATTCCCTATTCCAGTCAATAACTGTGTGGTGGGGAGTGAGCATCAACTTCAATGCTGTCCTGAATCCTTCCTCAGCATTTACGGCTGTCAGGGTCCGTCAGTTTAGGCCAACTGAGCTAGTCGACTGTTAATTTGAAGCAAGACGTTAACTATAAAGTCATAAGATTTGCAGCAAAATCTCCAAAACACTGTTTGTGTTTTCATGTTTTGGCACAATTCAAGACTTCCTTCAGAAATGAATACATTCTTTAGTCTATGACGGGAAACCTACTGTGACATATCATGGATGCAGACCACACAGAGGAACTCCTGATCAGTGAGACTCATTTAGTGACACTGCTTCACATTTAAATTGCACAGATTATGTGATTAAATGATATTAAGTTTGCATAGACAGTAAGATTTCTGGCTTTTCTTACAAACCCCAATTCCAAAAAAGTTGGGACAGTATGTAAAATGCACATACAGAAAGCAGTGATTTGTAAATTATCTTTTACATATATTTAATTGAAAACAGTACAAATAAGATATTTAATGTTTTACCTTATAAACTTTATTGATCTTTGTATACACTAATTACAAATTTGATGCCTGCAACACATTCTAAAAAAGTTGGGACGGGCAAAAAAAAATAAAAAAATAAAAATAAAAATAAAAAATAAACTGGAAAGTTAAAAAAAACACCTGTTTGGAACAGGTAAACAGGTGATGTTATCATGACTGGGTATGAAAGGATATCAACATATTCTATATATGTTATTTTCAGGTACTCTTACAAGCGATACTATAACCTCTCTGCATTTGAATGGATCTCTATGGGTTAGGGTTAGATTAAGATGTGGGACTAGATTAAGCAGTAAATTACACGGGAATAGTATGGAACCCATGGTTGGATAAATGGCTGTAAATCATCAAGGGTCTGAGGTATCAAATGAGCAGATATGCAGCACATATGGATGGATCACTTTAAAGGTTGTTTCTCCTGAATCATTTTCTATTGAACTCTATGGAAAAACAAGTTCAGTTTTGAGGAGGTTAAATATGCTGTGTGTAGCTTTTTTGTTTTAACACAATATCATAAAAGTCTGTTTGATTAAACAGTGTAATGGCGATTGAAGAATGAAAAAATCACTGGTCAAATCCATTCACTATGAGCCTATGCTATGGGCTTATTTCACGTCAAGTGGTCGTAGAACGGAACGGAACGGAAGTAAACAAAAACAGTGTATCACCTGATCCTATCTATCTAGGGGCCCTGGGTCTGGGTGGTCTGGGTGGTGGTTTCTTTCTCTCTCTTTCTCTCTCCGAGGGAGGAGCGGATGAGGAGGGGGAGGGGAGGAGGAGGCGAGCTGGGGGGGGGTGGGGTGGGGGGGAGGGGGGGGGTTGTGGGTCAGTCTGCAGTCTGCTGCTGCTGACTGCGCGGACTGTGTGTTTTTTGTTGTGTTTAGGTAGTACGTTACGGATCGATCCAGGGCATCCTCAGCAGAGGAGATCCTTGTAAAAAAATCTGAGCACCTTTGCCCTTTTTTATTTTATTGGAACTTTTCTAACTTTCTATTCAATAAAGGTTATATTCTTGTCCGACTCGTTTGGTCTCCCATTCAGGCACGGCCTGTGAGCTAATTGGCTGTGACACACCTCTTCCGGTTTCATTTACCACATTGGGAACTAGAGCATTAGAAAGGATGGTGTTGTTAGCTCAGTACAAACATTAGATTTACGTTCAGTAACATTAAGCAGAAATGTTTGTTAAACAGACAAGTTAGCTAGTTGACGTTAGCTGCTGACATTAGAAAGCAAAGCAAAGTACAAGCAACCTGTGATAAAGTTTAACTTCATGTGGGTGGATTTAACAACACTTGAAAAGAGAGGACAGAGCTACATGCTGCGCTGAAAGATATAGCTAGCTAGACATAGGCCTACACGACGATACATAACGTTAGCTACAAGCTTACGTTTGACTAAGTTATGTTCAATTAATGAGCATAGCATATATTTATGGGAAACACTTTGTTAGTAGTGAATTAGCACATTGTGCTACACTTTTTGTATGAAAAGTCGTATTTAAATTTTATTATTATTATTATCTTAGATAAATTAATTAACGTAGATTAACGTTAACGTTACAGTCACTTGCCTTGGTAGTCGAAGATGAGCTGCTCATGAAAGGGCTTGTATCCCTCCTTTACTTTCGACCCCTTGGTATTTACTGTGAATGTCTGTTAGCCGGTGAACATCGTTCATGTCCATTTTTGGTAATTGTTTTAAGGAAGACGTGAACTCCATTAGCTAACTTCAGTAAAGTACAATTCTGTGGTTATGTCAGTTGTGTAATCTTAGCTGCCCTTCATACAAACGGAAGTGGTCATACACTGCATTGCTGGAGCACAAGTTGTTACCAATGCGACGTGAAATAGGCCCATCCTCTGTAGTGCAGGGCGTGATTGCCCCACTGAACTCTGTTCTACATACGCTCTATGGATTGCCCCCTGTGAAGGATTGCTTTACGGCACAACAAACAGAAGTGCATCTCTGATTTAGTCTTTGCTTTGACTTGTTGGTTGATTCCAACAGGCTACTATGGAATAATTCTATGTTACGTGTGTAACAACAGTAGTAACACGTTACTAATACGGCATGATGATGGTCATGTTCATAATAATTATTAAGTTAAATCCATTAAATGTAATTAAATGGAGGTTAAGTGAGTTTTAGCACGCAATACCGCTTGTGTTTAGTATTCACTTAGTAGTGCAGGACATTTTAAACAAGGGCATTGAGTGTTGGAACTGCTGGATTCAGAAAATGAACACATTTTTACTTAATCCTCACCTCCCCAACAGTATATAGCGACACAGTTGGTGTACTTCGGGGAAAAAGTAGTTTTTGAAAAAACCGTGCTCAACAAGGTCTGTGGATGTTTGTGAGTAAACGTGTCATTATATTTGTAAAGAGACCTTGCTGTTGATTTGTTCAAATGTAAATCTTGGACTTTGGACCCTTTGAAGTCCGTTATATCGGGGTGATGTCAAGATGAGTTGCATCTACAAAACTAGCGAGTTCTCAGTGAAATTACCTGGATGGATAGATCATTTCATAGATGGATGTATGTATGTATGTCGAAACATATCAAAATAAAATTTTTGGGTTAACTTCTCCTTTAAAAGACTGTCATTGCTGGCATGGTTCCCTTTGAAATGTAGGATAATCCAAGTTCCGCATTCTAATAGCATGCCGTAGGACATAGGTGTCAAACTCAAGGCCCCACGTCATTTTATGTGGCCCGCAAGAACTTAATTATCTGACACGTGTATCTACGTGGCTGGTTAACGGGGATTTACTTTTACGATATAACAGACAAACGCAGACGCGGACGCACACCCGTGGTACATACGTTAAATAAACCGTTAAATAAAGTTTGTATTAAAAAAAAGAAAAGGTGATTGCTCCCTTTTCTAGCTGGAAGATCGCTATGCACCAACCTGTATCTGGCCGTTGGAGTCTGTCTGTAAGAGAAGATGGGATGGGGGGATCTGAAAATATAGAACTAGCCCTACTCTGGGCACTGGAAATTATGATCTTACTATAGGATCGATCAAGGAAACATTTTTTCATACATTTAAACTGTTTGTCAAACTCAACATTCTGGTCACAAATCCTTCTTAGCCGTTGCTTAATAACAATGGGCCTCATTCACCAATCACTCTACGAACAAATTTGTTCTTAGGACAAACATCTTTAAAACATTTTTATAAACATTTTGGGATTTACTGATGTTTTATGTTCTGAGCTTATGTTCAACCCAAAAATGGTGTATGTCAGAATGTTCATAAAAACGTTTACATTTTTTTTAAAAATAATTAAAAAATACTTAAGAACAAATTTAAGAACAAATTTGTTCGTAGAATGGTTGGTGAATGAGGCCCAATGTCTTTCTTATCCAGGGTAGGCTGTTCAGGCAATGTAAGTGGACAAGCACAGGAGCCAGTTTCAGCCCCAGCGCATGCTCGTTTATTCCTGGGCCTTTGGGAGTCTGAATGTGTTTTCAACTCTAAAAATAACAGCTTTCAGGATAACATTATTTTATACTGCAGATTTATAGCCAACGGATGACATTTCATGACTATTTAAATGGCACCAACAGAAACATAAAACTTCCAATTGAATATTCTAATGAGAAAGTTAACATTCTTAGACTTGACTATTTTCAAAAGGGACGATGATAACTTTCACACCACTTTATTTTGAAGAATAATATTCTTTAAGGTCAGTTCCAGGGATTAAGGATTTCTGGCCTGTTGAGTTTGTAATTCCTTTTTAAATTGGATGATGCACCAAGAGGCAAAGATGGGGTTGCAGGACACAAGCATGCCATGAGAGAGCAGAACTTGGATAATCCTATGGCACAGCATTTCAAACAGAATCAGTCCAGCAATGACAGTCTTTTAACAGTCTTTTGCTCAAGGTGGAGGGTATAGAAACTATTGAACTGTCTAGTAGACAGTGGTGACCGTCTGGGGAAACTCTTGCAAAAATAACATTGCATTTCTATGTTAAAGGATTTTACCCGTTCTCCTGCTCTATGCCCGTGTGCCTTTGTCCTTATTGGGCAGTTATTTATTTTCCTCCTTCAAGTGCACCTTGCATCTGATATATTTTTGAGCAATTGGTTTTTCACCTCAATTCGACAAGGGCATCTCCACCAGTTTGATTCCCACAATCCAACTGTTAATAGACTTGTAGTTCATTAGAGATCTCCATGCCTGAATCAGAGAGCACCTCACCCGCATCTGAGAATACCATGCAGTGTCAATTGGGATAATTAGCAGGATTTCTACTTGGGAACATTTCTGCCAGAACTCCCCCAAAGCCCTCACAGCCTATAAGGTCTAATGACCCAAATTCCTTTTAAAAGATAGGCAAACATTCCAACCCTCAGCTAGACACAGCCTGAGACCCAGTGAGTCACCACCAGACACGGATGTAACTACTCCATTCCATTGATGCAGATACAGCTAGGAATTAACTTTGTTTATAACTAATATTAGTTACATTGGTTTGAAAGTATGTTTTTGTACAAACTGCCAACTTTAAGTTATGTTGAGGCAATTCATACAAAACATATATCAATATACGGGAGAGATGAACTGAAACAGTGATTTAAAGGAGTTAATCTGAAACACTTGGCTTGAATCAAGTATAAATACAAAATACTGCTCTCATCGCTTGTTGTTCATTACTTATTACTGCTTCAGTTATTGATTACGTACTTTAATAATTGCTATCAATGTACTTTAGTAACATGAAGGCCTCTTTTGCTGTGGCAACAACGGCATTTGAATAACACTGAAATTACTGAACTGAACTGAACGGAGTTGTAGGAGGTTATATAAGCCCTCTCTCCTTGGTCTGATAGCTGTCTGTGTGTGTGTGTGTGTGTGTGTGTGTGTGTGTGTGTGTGTGTGTGTGTGTCTGCCAATGGGGGGGGCTTGCTGCTTTCTGTGGCGGTGGAGTCAGAGGCCAAATTAAATCCAAAATATAAAGGGAACTCCTCAGATTACACATTTCCATGTTTGGGTTCTAGAACATTCTGATCTGCCCCATTCTCTCAGTTGAGCTCTAGCAACCAATGCATTCTGCTTCATTTCCCCACTTATTTTGTATGCATTGGCTGAGGCAGACAAGTTATTGATGCATCTGAATTAAAAGAGGGAGTAAAACAGCAGTCACACACACAACACTGTCCTTTGGCTTGTATATTACAGCCCACTGTGTGCGTAATATAATCACCATCTTCCCATTGCTCTTTATATCTCGGGCTCCATTTCACTACACATACGGACTCGCTCCTCTCTGAACTACACACACTCTCTTGCCTCTGTAGTGTTTCACATTACATTACATTACATTACATTTCATTTTATTTACGCTCTTATCCAGATTATCTTACACTACATTTTTTTTTTTTTTTTTTATTTATACATAGTTCCATTTGATACATACATATATATACTGAAGCAATGCAGTACCTACCCTGCTCAAGGTACAACGGCAGTGTCCGACCTGGGAATCGAACCTGCAACCTTTCGGTTACAAACCCAGTTCCTTAACCATTATATTCACTCTTTCGGGCAGGCAGCAAGCTCCTTGCAGCTCCGGCTGCTTCTCTCCCCAGGGTACAATCTCTCCCCTGATAGGCTCGTAACTCTCACCTGAGGTGAGAAACGTCACTCTGTGCTGACCTCTCAGAGTAGGCGTCTGCCCCCCCGCGCCCGTGGACACGCTCTGCCCCCCGAGCCTGTCATTTATCACGGTTTCTCTCCGGCTGTTTTAAGTGGTCTCCCGTGAGCGTGCGGCAGTGTGTTCGGGCCCAGGAGCACCTCCGCGCTCGGGCTCGTTTCTGCGAGGGCAGCTTCTGCTCCAGTTTTAATTTGGTTCCCCTCTAATTTTCCCATCTGATTCAAAGAGTTCTCTCAGGGCTCAGCTCCAACTACAAGGGTTTGCGCTACACTAAAGTCATATTAGCCGTTTTATATTGAATTGAAGTGACTTGTGGATGTTAATCAGTGGCGTGTGCTCGCTTAATTCTGTCCTGCATGAATTATCTGGAAATAAATGGCATATATTAAACTATTTAAAAGTATTGTCTATACAGAGATGTTTTGTAAACTAGAATAGAGTACGGGCGTGCTCGACTCTGCCCTCTGCCTCTCGTGACTCACTTTCCTCCTGAACTCTATGGAAAAATAAGTCAGGAGAAGAAACCTTTAAAGTGATCCATCCACATCTACTGCATATCTGGCAGCAAAGTGATGGTTTGAGGCTTGTTTGATACCTCAGGCCCTTGATTACTTACAGCCAGTTAGCCAACCACGTGTTCACTGTTCCAACAAAATTTATAGCTTAACCCCCCCCTATAAACTATAAACCATGCTATCAAAACGTGGAACAAGACTGTTGAAATCACCAAGAACAGTCAACGACCTGCAAAAAAGAGACTTTGGAAGCCATAAATAAAGCAACCCCATTGTGCACTATTCTATAGTGCAGAGGGATTTTTATTGGTTGGATTGTTTGTCTCTTACGGTTTCTCTCCTGATAGGATGCCATGATGTTGACGAGGTCGTAAGAGCTGGCAAAGGGGCTGTTCCCATCGATGACTGACACCTAGAAAGAAGAGTATCAGGGTCACTGACTAACAGAGAGGACACCTGCTGGAGACACACACTATAACACACACTCAAACAAATGCATGCATTTAGGCGCGCACACACACACACACACACACACACACACACACACACACACACATACACACACAAACGCACTTAAATGCTTTATTTGAGTCCACAAATTACATTAACAGTGCAATAGACACAAATATATACAGGGTTAAAAAAAAGATCTGGACACTTTATGGGTACAAAAAGCACATTCTCCTACACACTGCCAGGCTACCTATGATACAGATACAGAGCAGTATCTTCTCCTCCACACTGCCAGGCTACCTATGGCAGCAGGTACAGAGCAGTATCTTCTCCTCCACACTGCCAGGCTACCTATGATACAGATACAGAGCAGTATCTTGCCAGGCTACCTATGATACAGATACAGAGCAGTATCTTCTCCTCCACACTGCCAGGCTACCTATGATACAGATACAGAGCAGCACCTTCTCCTCCACACTGCCAGGCTACCTATGATACAGATACAGAGCAGTATCTTCTCCTCCACACTGCCAGGCTACCTATGGCAGCAGGTACAGAGCAGTATCTTCTCCTCCACACTGCCAGGCTACCTATGATACAGATACAGAGCAGTATCTTCTCCTCCACACTGCCAGGCTACCTATGATACAGATACAGAGCAGTATCTTCTCCTCCACACTGCCAGGCTACCTATGGCAGCAGATACAGAGCAGTATCTTCTCCTCCACACTGCTAGGCTACCTATGATACAGATACAGAGCAGTATGTTCTCCTCCACACTGCCAGACTACCTATGGCAGCTGATACAGAGCAGTATCTTCTCCTCCACACTGCTAGGCTACCTATGGCAGCAGATACAGGGCAGTATCTTCTCCTCCACACTGCCATATCTTCTCCTCCACACTGCTAGGCTACCTATGGCAGCAGATACAGGGCAGTATCTTCTCCTCCACACTGCCAGGCTACCTATTCCACACTGCCAGGCTACCTATGGCAGCAGATACAGAGCAGTATCTTCTCCTCCACACTGCCAGACTACCTATGATACAGATACAGAGCAGTATCTTCTCCTCCACACTGCCAGGCTACCTATGGCAGCAGATACAGGGCAGTATCTTCTCCTCCACACTGCCAGACTACCTATGGCAGCAGGTACAGAGCAGTATCTTCTCCTCCACACTGCCAGACTACCTATGATACAGATACAGGGCAGTATCTTTTCCTCCACACTGCCAGGTTACCTATGGCAGCAGATACAGGGCAGTATCTTCTCCTCCACACTGCCAGGCTACCTATGACAGCAGATACAGAGCAGTATCTTCTCCTCCACACAGATACAGAGCAGTATCTTCTCCTCCACAGTGACTGGCTACCTATGATACAGATACAGAGCAGTATCTTTTCCTCCACACTGCCAGGCTACCTATGATACAGATACAGGGCAGTATCTTCTCCTCCACACTGCCAGGCTACCTATGATACAGATACAGAGCAGTATCTTCTCCTCCACACTGCCAGGCTACCTATGACAGCAGGTACAGAGCAGTATCTTCTCCTCCACACTGCTAGGTGTGATAGAAATTTTCTTATTTCCATTGTGTGTGTTAATTTAGAGATGTATGTTAATTAAGAGACAATCACATTCTTAACATTTAACACTTATTAAATGATTCCTCTTTGAGTTCATTAGTCTAACAGTAATGCAGAGGTAAGGGATAAAGGGTTTTTGCCAGCACATGTGCTTGGCCACCCTGGTTCCTCTGTGTCTGGCCCAAATCAATAGAAGGTCATGCATGACCGTGAAGCTAATGTTATGTCCTCGCTTAGGAAACATCTTTCAATGGCTGTCTCCTTCTTGACCAGGGAGGGGGCCATGAAGGCCAAGGATTAACACATGTCCCTGAGGATCTGAATGTTGTCTTTCATCTATCTGTATTTCTTGTGTGCTTAGAAATCCGCCCCTTGTGACCTGATCTGTAAAGAAATGTATAAAGGTCTGACGATTTCTGCTATATGCCGGAGAGAACTTTTACGAGCACTCTCTCATTTGTTTATCTGCAAATAAACATATTATTGTTGGGTGTTAACACGGCTTTTGTTGCGACTCTGCACTGTGGGTAAATCGGGAATTTCCACGACACTAGGCTACCTATGCCAGCAGATACAGGGCAGTATCTTGCCAGCTGCCTGGCTCTACTATTTGACAGGCCTGCACTTCGCAGACTGGTCACAGTCAGCCTGTGCACATGTCCAAGGCTACCAAATATCAGACTGGAAAGGTGGCACGTGTAGCCCAAGCTGCTGACTAAGGCAGCCAGGGGCTGATATTTGGTCAATTTGTCACACATACACAGCCTTCCAAACACTCAGAAAGAAACCCATCCAGTGTAGTGCGAATGAGCTGCGTAGAGTGTGTGCGCATGTACCTGTGTGTGCCTGTGTGTGCCTGTGTAAGCGTGTAGGCGTGTAGGTGTGGCTTTGTGCGCCCCGCGGTGTCTGGTGCTCACATTGTAGGTAGTATCCACACCGCGGTGGGCGAGCGGGGCTCTCTGCTGCAGGCGCAGGTCTCCGTTTATGTAGAGCTGAGACCCGGGAACAGAGGAGGACTGCTGCAAATACAGCAGGGTCTGCATCAGCACTGTGGACATCCTCTACAGAGAGAGAGAGAGAGAGAGAGAGAGAGAGAGATGGGAAAAGGGGGAGGAATAGAGGGATAGGGGTGAAAGTGATTTTTATTTGTAAAACATGCACTCTGTGTTCTTATTGCTTGTAATAACACTGGACTTGTGCAAGAAACGTTTCTTGTGTTTAATTACATAATTATCATCAAGAATATATGTTGCCAAAGGTTAAGAACTGGAAGATGTATTTCTGTTTGCATGTGTGTGTGCGTGTCTATAATGTGTGCATATTCTCTCTGGAGCATGTTTACTTTACAATCTGTGTGTAGTATGCAACGTGTAGTTTGCGCCAGTATTGTACAGTGTGTATGGACCGTGAACAGTCCAGATAACGTATAAAATATGTGCAGAGTGCAATCGGTATATAAGGTATGCATGTGTGTAAGCCTGTAAAATATAAGTGGGCAGTGCAGGGCCGTCGTCAGGGGGGGAATCAGCCGGGTACATTGTCCCAGGGGGATCTGTGAGCGTGTGGTAAATATTATTGTCCTGGATTGGAGAAATTCACCCGGCAGCCCTGGATCAGTGGGTATATAATATCCATGAATGTGTATAAAGAGTGTGTATAGCGTGCAATCGGTATAAGGTATGAATGCGCTTAATGTTTCTTTAGAGTTCGAGGGGGAGGTACGTACGAATAATTGGTAGGAAAACGTGAGTAACAGCTGCACGCTATAAACTTGCTCCTCTGGTCTGAGTGGAAGCTCCAGACGAAGGTTCAGACGGTCCAACTTCCCATCCTGATTCCGGTCCTCCTCGCGCACCTACAGTAAGGGCGCCGACACCACATCAGCGCATGCACAAAGCTTGAAAAGTTGGGACCAGCGAAGCATTACCGGAAACTCACCGATACGAATGGAATTCGCAAGTTACTGCCCTGCAAAGTGTTGAAGTTCGGGAAGGTGCTCCAAGCCACATAGTCTCCGCCGGTGCTAGTCGCAGCGATAAGCAGAATCTGGTACTGGAACCGGACCGTCGGCTGCTCCTCGTATGTACTCCGCTTCAGCCAGAAACCTGCGAGCACATCACTGTGAAACAGCCATACTTTCTTCACAATAGGGATTATTACGACGTATTTTGCTTGCTGCGCTCTGAAGTTTGTGGATAATAAATGCGGATCTGTATCAAAACGTGTAGTCATAAACGCAACACACACACTCTCCTCAAATGTGATCGTCTCTGACGCCCTATCTTTACAAAAAGTTTTTGTCCTACATCAGGGGAACTGTGGTTCATCTTTAAAAACCGCTATAGTGATGAAAATTTCAATGGTCCTTAAGTTTCCACAACAGACTGTGGAGTTAGTTGGCTAGCAAACGTTAGCTCAGTGCGTTAAGATAACACGCAAAGTACAAATAACTTGTTACTAACTGGATAACTCTCTTCAGTTTTGCCGTTACCTTGGCTCCTGTATGCTACAAGCAAAGGCGGAATGTAGGTGAGACACAGTACAATGAAGACGAACAGCGTAGCTTTCGTGCAAATGCTGGTTTTATATCTGAGCAGTGCAGGGTGAGCATAAACTTCATAAACAGCCATGAGAAATACGACGAAAAGCAGCGGAACTGTATCCTTTGTTATCTTTTAACGTCTTGGCCTGGGTGCGGTAACAAGAAAGTTAATCCTCTTAAGAAACTGTAAAATCCAAATCGCCGCGCACAACACTGCGAGGTCGCGCTATTTTCAGTTACTTCCTGCTATCTGGCGTCCCTAGGTTTCCATAGAGCCGCCATAGTAACCATTTCTGAACGGTAACTGGTCAATTTTCAGAAAATGATTTCATGGAAAATAAACACCAATAAATATTACTGCCACCTACTGTACCGGAGGTTCTCCGGGAGTAATGAAAAATACGACTGGCATGGGGCCTCATGTATAAACGATGCATACGTACGAAAGAGATGCGTATGCCACTTTCCCTGTTGAGATTTGTGATTTATAAAAACAAACTGATGTCAAAACACGCGCACATTTAAGCAGAGTATGGGTGCGTCCCAATAGTCGAAGAAGGTGTCTCCTCTCCTCCGTGCCCCGGAAACTGATCGTTAAGGGTCAAGGGGGTTCAATTTTTTTTGTCAACACTACTACTATATACATAAGACATACAGAGGATTGAATTTTTTTTGCTCTCATCATCAACGGTGCAATAAAAAAAAAAAAAATAAAACATAAATACAAACACATACACAATATAAAAAGATATAAAACTAGAAGTGCGTGTAAATATAATATACATGTAAATCTAAAACTAAAATACGTTTTGTCGTTATGTCCTAATCTAATGTTGCTGATTACACACGAAGACATATTAATGTCTCAACACAAACTGCAATGTCAGGTACATTGTATACTGTACATGCAACTATTTGTACTTGAAACGTACAGGCAGTTTTGCATATTTCTGGGTAGGAGATGAGTGGAGGTGAGGAGTGAAGAATATTGGGGTGCACTCTGACTCATGCGTACACACATTTTTGAGACTGGGAATTGGTGACTCCGATGGCGGGGGAAACTGGCATACGCATCTTTTTTGTACATATGCACTGTTTATACGCAAGGCCTCTGACCTTATTTTTCTACGGTCTATGCCTGGGCCTGGACCATATCCAGCTCAGACTGCATCTGAGATACGAGACTAAACTTTAAAATTCCCCACATGGTATCTGCACACCAAATTAGGCGTAGAAACATTTGTAAAACACTTGTTTCTTGGAAAATGCTATGTGAGTAAAAGAAACAGACATCACACAAAACCCACTTAATGTATTTGCTAATCAGTCATTCACACACTGCTGACTGTATAGCTACAGTATGTGCCACGTCTTTATTTTGTTCCTGTGTGAGTTTTTCAGCTGTTCCCTAATTTATTTGTACTTGCATAACTATCTGTACATGGATAATTCCCAAATGACTCCTGACGGAGTCACATATCTTATGACATTGACATGTGAAATTCCCCACTAAAGGTGAGGGTAGCAGTACCTGACTGATGAAAACATTTGTTTTCAAAGCATCACTCTGCTGTCCCTTATTCCCTCAGGCCTAGACAATGTCATGCTGCATCTTTCAGAACACTTAGGGGTCATCTAAACAATGAACTTCAGGAAGACAGGATTTTAAAAACAAAGTCAATGTAGACTGTGGCATATAATCTTATTGGTGCCAGACTGAAACTAAGCAGCTCTATTTACATGGGATTATTTGATTCCAGTATAGCAACAGTAAGTGGATAGCTCACAGTCTGCCTGAACCATATTTATTTAACCATGAGGGTACCTGATAGCTAGATGCCATACAAACAAGGATCCCACACCTGCAAATATAAAAACAGAACCCTGCATTGCTAAAGACACAATATGTAGGCTATAATTACGCTGGACTGACCTCCGTTAGTTACCAAGGTGATTATACAAATGGATGCCATACAGCTAAATCTAGTCCCACCCCCCCAATTCTCATAGAGATCCATTCAAATGCAGAGAGGTTATAGTATTGCTTGTAGGGGTTCCAGAAAATAGGATATCAAGAGTCTTATGATATTGCTGGGTCACATACATCAGGAAGTCATGGCATGCAAAGGATATGTGACCAAATATAAAAAATGATTACTTTATTTTACATTGGCTACAGTTATTGTAAGGGGGAAATTACTTTTTGACACAACGGAAATGGGTGTTGGGATTTTTTGTTTATTAAATAAATGAAATAAGTAAAAAACAAATGTTTCATTTGTTCACTCAGGTTCCCTAAAATCAATATTATATTTTGTCTAAAGATCTGAAAACATCCAGTGTGAGAAATATGCAATGAAATCAGGATTCACAGCACTGTATATGTTATCAGTAAGAATGAATACAATTTTAATACAAGGGGGGTTTCCCGGTGCTCAACAGTTATAGAAGTAAAAAAAAATTAATTAGTCCAAAAATTTTAAAACATTATATTTATTTCATGCATAAAACACTTGTTTTAAGTAACAATTGTAAGATGTTTTGGTTGGACGTGATTTGTCCCAGTTCTCAAGAATGGCCATCTGATGTATCTGAGGTATCAAATGAGCCTCAAATATAATCACTCTGCTGCCAGATATGCAGTAGATATGGATTGATCACTTTAAAGGTTTCTTCTCCTGACTTATTTTTCCATAGATTTCAATTGGGAAATTAGTCAGGAGGAACAACCTTTAAAGTGATCTGTCCACATCTACTGCATACCTGGCAGCAGAGTGATGGTTTGAGGCTTGTTTGCTACCGCAGACCCTTGATGACTTTCAGCCATTTAGCCAACCATGGGTTCCATACCATTCCCGTGTAATTTACAGCTTAATCTAGTCCTACCCCCAATTCCCATAGAGATCCATTCAAATGCAGAAAGGTTATAGTATCGCTTGTAAGAGTACCTGAAAATAAGATATCAAGAGTCTTTTGATGTTGTTGGGTCACAGACATCAAAAAGTCATGGCATGAAAAGGATATGTAACCAAATACTAAACATGGCTACTCTATTTTATATTATGTTATTTTGTCCCGATACTTTAGTTGTCATAAATAGGGGGACTATGCAAAAGTAAAGTGTTTTCATTTCTAAATGGTGAATCCAATATTTATCCTAATGCCCTCTTAATAAAAGATGAAAATCTGTACTTTTGGAATACATAGCCAAATGAAGAGAAAACGCTTCCTTATCCCAATACGTACGTAGGGCACTGATCAGCTACAGCGTGAGCTTATCTACAGTTTAGCTTATACAGCAAATTATAACCGAGGGAGCCATCTATGTTTGCAAACATGCACATTTAAGCAGGGGGTGAGGGGCACATACTTGCAGACACATGTAAACATGTGAACAAGGATTGTACTACTATTCAAAATATACCATTTGTTAAGATGAACAATATAACATATAAGGCGATATATAATTTGATATTATTTGACATTCATTTTAAATGAATGAAAACACAGTCTAAGTATGTCAAAAGAAAGAACGAGACCGTTTGCCTTTGCCTTCTTATTCATATCGGTCTCCCCCATCTGTGGTAAAAATGGTATGATCGAGGAGTGACATCATCGCTTGGGTTGGACTCGGGACGTCTGAAGCTTGTTTTGCTACATTGTTGTCGTTTTAGTTAACAGTTTTTATTTTTATACAACATAACAACAGTAATACAGTCTGTCATTTTTCATTTCAAAATCCAACAGTGTCTAATCTGCAAAAATGAAATGGATGTTTAAAGAAGATCATTCCCTGGGTAAGGGATTTTCATTGTTATTGTTGGTGTTTGGGAAATCGGATAGGCTACTAGGCTTTTATTTGCGCACGGTTATGCACTGTTTTTATGCATGTTGCTGTTTGGCGATTTCAAGGCCTAGCTACGAGTGTGACCTGCGCAGATTTGCTATTACTGCACTGAATAGCGTTTCAAAATACGAGCAGTCAAGTGTTTCCGCAGCAATATTAGCTAGGGTAAAAATAAGCTGCGAGGTGTCAAATGTGATATGTGCCAGTGTAATTGTGTTTGTTAAACGAAAGGTATCCTTGGATCTCTTTGTCACGCAGTAGGCTAGCTAGCTGCTAACTGGGTTGAAAGGTCCACACTGACGTCGTTTGTTCCGGAATCAGACTGACTTTGCAAAATGACAGCTATAGTTCTCCAGTGAACACCCTTGGACCATGGATAATACGTGACAAGTACAAACATGTACATTTTTACGTCAATCACATATCCGGGGAACTAAGCCCAAAATAAACTTAAATGGTCACGTCTCTTTATTTAAGACGAAGCTCAGTTGGGCTAGGTAATATTTGAAAGATACACTTCAGAAAAGCAGTGAGTGATTATTGCTACTCTTGCGTACGGGCATAGGCTAAGTTACATCAGGGTTTTAGTGCGTCTTATTTTGAATACCCAAATATATTGTGGTCCTTAGCTCTCGCCCGAACATGAGTGCAGCGGGGGAGCACTGGCTGCTCTCCTGCACGGCGGAGCGGTAGGCCCACAGGACCAAGGGCAAATGGCAGTCCCAGTCTCGCTGGTGCTGGCTAGCTAGAATGGCTAACTGGGTGGCCAGGGTTTTATTAAAGCGTTCAACCAGTCCATCGCTCTGGGGATGCAACGCCGTAGTGCGGGTCTTGGCCACTCCCAGCCGCGTACACACAGCTGCCAGCACCCGCGACTCGAAATTTCGCCCCTGGTCGCTGTGCAGCTCCTCGGGGGCCCCGAACCGGGCGAACATCTCTGTCACGAGCCTTTCCGCCGTCGTGTCCGCTGATTGGTCCGGCACCGCGTACGCCTCGGGCCACTTGGTAAAGTAGTCCATGGCCACAAGCACATAGCGGTTGCCGGACTCAGTGACGGGGAAAGGCCCTAAGATGTCTACCCCGACCCGTTCCATAGGAGCCCCCACTACGTACCGCTGAAGGGGGGCCTGCGACCGCTGCGTCGGCCCCTTCTTGGCCGTGCAGGCGTCGCAGCAGTGGACGTGCAGCTCCACGTCCCGGCGGCAGGCAGGCCAGTAGAACCTCCTCCGCAGTCGGTGCAAAGTCTTGCTGATGCCAAAGTGCCCCGCCCCCACAGAGCCATGCATCAGTCCAAGTACCTGGGGGCGGAGCGCACGGGGCACCAGCAGCTGGAGGAGATCCTGGTCGGAACCGGGGGCCTGCCACCGCCGATAGAGTAGCCCACCCTGCGACGTCAGGCTCCCCCACTGACTCACATAAGCCTTAACCGCTGGGCTACTAGCCGACACTTCTCCCCATGCAGGCCGTGTACCTGCCGCGATCCAGCGCTGCACTTGCTGCAGCTCGCCGTCGCCCTCCTGCGCTAGGCGCAGGTCCTGCTGGCTAAACGGCAACCATCCAACCTCACCTTCTATAGCCCGAACTGGGCACGCTATCTCCGTCACCTGCTCTCGCTGCTCGGCTTTAGTGCAAGGCCTACAGTCCAGCTCTGCACAGGGCCTCCGTGAAAGCGCATCTGCATTACCATGCAGCTTTCCGGGCCTGTGCTGAATCTGGAAATCGTACTCCTGCAACAGCTCGAGCCAGCGGGCTACCTGGCCCTCCGGATCTTTAAAATTTAAAAGCCAGGTTAGTGACGCGTGATCTGTCCTAATAAGGAAATGGCAGCCTTGCAGGTACGGGCGAAAATGGCGAACCGCTTTGACCACCGCTAACAGCTCGCGCCGAGTCACGCAGTAGTTTCGCTCTGCCTTGCTCAGCGCGCTACTGTAGTAGATATGGTACAGTTGAAGCAGGGATATGTGCTTCTTGTAAATGGAAAGGAAATTAATATCCCCCCTCCCCAACACAGACACACACACACACACACACCAGATAGTGTTATTGATTTTTGAATTGTAGCTGCCTGACCTTAGACCCTTCAGTGAAGACCAGGTTTGTTTAGGAGGACCTTTGGGCCGTGATTATGTTTGTGTCAGTGGTGCGACCAAACTTATCTGACTCTGCAGGTGGGAAAGCTTTGACACAGACCCAAAATCTCTCATCAAAGTAGCCTACACACTATCACTACACACCTCAGCACTGTTACACACCACTGCTACACACGTCACCACTGTTAAACACACAACCGCTACACACGTCACCACTGTTACACACACAACTGTATGCATAAGATTCAAGATTAAATAATTTATTGCCATATCAATAATAGTTAGTAACAGAGATTATAATAGTCAGTTATAATCTTTGTTACACATAACTGTTACATACATCACCACTGCTACACACACAACTGCACACATCATCTCTGCTACACACCACTGTTACACATCTGTTACACACCACCGGTACACACGTCACCACTGTTAGACACACAACTGCACACATCTCTGTTACACAACACTGCTGCACGTATCACTGCTACACACATCACAACTGTTACACACACACCTACATACAATATGTCACACAGTATTCTTAATGACCCTTAACCCCACTACTTTAAATTAGGCTAGTGAAAATGCACGCCTTGGTATATGGTGTTTCCTGTGGCGATTTATGGCTGTCAGTTATGCCACAGCTCGGTTCCTGAATCCTGTGGAGCTTGAGAAAATAGCAAAACTGCCAGACATTCTTTAGATAAATTCATGAAAAGGGTTTTGTCAAAACAGTGGTCAGCTATTGAGTGATTCGTGGAGGAATGTTGCCACTCCTGCCTCTACTAAACCATAACAAATTTTTATCAGCAACAAATTATCATGGGTTTGGAGTTCCTCGGAGGTGAGTCACAAAGCTGGCACTTTGGTCACACCATTATTCCTGATCGCATATCATTTTGCCATGAGGATTTAATCGGGCTAATATTAATTTGGATGGGTGTCTCGTTGGCGTAACCTGTAAGAACACCGTCCACATGCTCATTTAAGTGATGTCTTCCCCTCTCTCTCGCTCCCATTCTTCCCGTCTTTATTGCTGTCCAATAAAACTGAAAATCCCCCCCCAAAAAAACAAAAAAAAACTTAATATTCATTTGGATGGCAGATTTACCACCTGCCACGCTATGGGCTGTGGGGGCTTAGCTTGTGTATCACTTGAAAACAGAACCCAAAAATGACACTTGAAACACCCCTCCTTATGTTGACCCAAGCAATACCAAACTGTAACATTCCCCCAACAGCACCTACAGAACATCCCTCTCTTATACTGATGTTTTTGTCAAATTGGGCAATGTGGGTATCATGTTATTACCTTGCCCGCTCTGTTCAGAAAACCTCAAGTGGGGATGCTACCATTTACACAGTGAAACTGACTAAACGGTTTTCGGCTCTTTTGCAAATATTTTCCATTTGATATTGTAATCAGCACAAGTGTATTGTGGCTAGTCTGCACTCCTAATGTGCTTTTTCAGTTTTTTGCAGGTGGGGGGGGGGGGGGAAAGCAGAGACGGACACAGATTAATTACAGTTACAACATGCCCCGCAATATTACAATACCCTAGTTGTATTTACAACAATATGTTTACGATTAGGATACAAGTTCAGAAATAGCCTTGGCTGCCCTTTTCCAAGTGGCACGATTTAGACATTTTTGTTTCACTCTAGAAAAAGAGTCTACAGCAACAAAAAACGATTTCACATTAAAAACAATAGAGCAAAAGGGCGAACCCTGCCTGATGATATTTAAGCGCTGAAACACTGACGTCAGATGATTGGATCCCTGGATCATTCGATCCACTGACTCGCTGTGTCACAAATGACATTCTTCGCATTGTTACCATTACCCTGGAAACCCCAAAATACGTCCCTGGAAAATACTCATGGTATTATGCAAGTCTGGCGAAAGGTACAGTCTAGGAAACATGCCGGGGTTTCTGAGGGGTGAGGAGGGGCTTGGATCATTGGCAGGTCTACGGGCGTGGGCAGGCAGGAAGTGAGCGTAGCGGCCCGTGGTGGATGCCGGGGCGACCGGCCTGGAAAATATGCCCCGGCTACCGCAGGAGATGGCCGTGCGCAGGTGTGGAGCACACGTGCGGTATCGGGCCTGCAGCCTTTAACTGCTGATCCAAGTATGAGCGCGAGGGCGAGAGTGAGGGCGAGAGTGAGGGTGAGGGCGAGAGTGAGGGTCGGGGACCGTTTGAGAATCCGCATTAAGTGAACGTGCAGACGCCCCTTTAAGTGTTCTCTTTAAAGGAAGTGGTTATAAAAATCCATACGCAGAAGGGAGCTTGTGCAGGGGCGGGTCCTACGACTCACATTTCAGCTGCGCACACACACGCACACACACACGTCTTGCAGAAAACACTTAAGCTCCTGCATCTGCTGCCGAAAATGTATTGTATTCACCGTTGTGAAAACATAAAAGGACCTCAAAAGGCGACTAATGATAAAAAAGACAAGGGAGCAACCTCATAACTGCAATATGCAAATGTTTATTGATTTTTTCGGAGGAGCCAAAGCTGGGGGGGTATTTAATTAAGCAGGATTACTGAGTTGGCTGGATAACTGCACCGAGTAAAACTCGGAACAGCTCTTTTTACTTCGGTCCATGTTCCAGGGTTTCGAGTGTTATTCAGTGCAGTTATCCAGCTAACTCAGTAATCCTGCTTTGTGAAATACCCCCCTGATGAACGCTTGTAAAGTTCTCAATTAATCAAAACAAACACTGAACAGAATTCATTAATGCAGTTTATCTGTATTGCGCAATGTATTATTTAATTCAGTGGTGCTATCCTCCCCCCATACGCATCCCATTGGTTCCCTGTGTACCTCACAGCTCCGATTGGCTCTGCGATGCCCAACGAGTCTTCATTGGTGGGGGATGAGGTGAATGTACCCTCCTTGCCAGGTTTGTGATCATGAGATGAAAAGAACTACAAGTGCATTTCATTATTCATTAACTTCGACCAGTGTCCAAAGATCAGAGCAAATAAAAACAAACAAATAAAAAAACTCTTCCTCTTTGTCTGCTGTAGTGTTCTTGTCTTTGTGTAGATGGATTCAGGAGAGCCGCAGTGGTCCTGCCTGTCCTCGTGTGTCACGTGGTGGCGATGCGTCTGAGGAATGACTGGTGTTGGTGCACTGCTGTGTTACACTCAAGGGCTCCAGTGCATCAAGCCCAACTCACTGATCATTCAGAAATCACATAACCCTACAGCGCGTCTACCTGCACTGACCACTCAGGACTGACGCAACACACCACTCTGCGCAGTCTTATTGAGTCCTCCCGTTGAGTGAACTAACATTCACTAATAGGATTGCTTTTTTAAAATGAGTCCGGTTATCTTTTCATTTTTGATAGAAAATAAAGAAACGTCATAACCACTAATGATCTTTTGTAATGTGTTGGACTCTTCTGTTCTTTTGGAAGTGTATGTTCGGTGTTATATTGGTCCCAGCGCAGTGGTACCGCCACGGTACGCACGCACACCATTGGTGTACTTCATCTCTGACTGGCTCAAGGATGATCAATGAGTTCAGGATTCTCCACTGATATCCGTCTGCCCTATTACACTGACTGATCCCAATCACACCAGGTTTGAGGCTTGATGTCAATGCAGGCTTCCGTTTTCCACCTCATTCCTCTCTCCCTCTTTCCACAGAACACAGGTGCGTGGAGTCGGCCAAAATCCGCAACAAATATCCTGACAGGGTCCCGGTAAGCATGCGCGAGAGCGAGTGTGTGTGCCCAACTTTTGTAATCCTGAGTGATGCGTCTGACCGGGCACCTCGTACAAACCGAATCCCACGGCAGTACTTAATGTGGACTACCGGTATTCCCTGGGGGTTTGATGCATTGTTGCTTATAACGTCGCCCAGGGAGGGAGGGATTTCTCAAGGCAACCCCCACCTTGTCACACAAAAGCAAGTTTTGGAGCACTGCCCTCCCAAAGCTAATGAGCACATTTCCATATGGACGGTAGTACAGGTAGAGAGGTTTCACAAAACCAAAAATGGGCGGCGCTATGATAGGATATCAGCACTGTGATGTTGTGTTTTGCTGTGGGGTGCAGAACCTTTTGATTGGTTAAAATAGATCAGTGATTGACAGTTCACTGTAGCTCCACCAAATATGGAATTGATTAAACCTAGTGGACAAGCTGTGGGTCGGTATTGAAGAATTGTGTATGCTGTCTGTTGTAAAATACATTAACTGTGCCATTTTGACGAGGAATGAGTGAGTTGATTAGTCAGTAAGTTCCTGACTAATGACTGATGCTTTGTCAGCAAAGGTGCCTCTTTTCCATGTATGAGCCAATCAGACACTATCACTTCCTGACTCCCTTACTGGTGCTTTGTTAGCAACACAAAGGCTCATAAACGGATCATCTGTCCCTATGTATATAGTGAGGTGAGACACTCATTCACTTTAGACTCTTTACCAACTCGCTGCGGACCGCTGTGTGTAATAAACTTGCATTTCAAGTTAGACTGCTGAGTCCCCTGGTCATCTCTTCGGAAGAAGCTAACAGTATTAACAGTTTGGGATGAAAATGGAAAAAATGTTCTTTCATTTCCGCTGCTGTGCCTGGTGGTTTTTGACGCATTCCGTTTTGCAAAGTGATGTCACCACACTATGAAATTTGCATTCTCTACAAGTGCAAGACAGGCTTGATGTCGGAATGGGTGGGAAATGGATCTTGGCCCTGGTGCATATAGTGGCTCAGAGTAGGATCGAGGATCAGGTATCCTCTGCCCATATCCTAACCTTAAACAAAGCCTTATACAAACCTTATATAAAGACAAACTTTTGCCTTTTAGTTGTGAGCTAAAAGGCAAAAGTGATCTTAGATCAGCACTCCTGTACTGAGATACGTTGCATATGGGCTAAGATCTATGTGCACATGCATGCATTTGTGTACATCTCAGGTGATCGTGGAGAAGGTGTCGGGCTCACAGATCGTGGACATCGACAAGCGGAAGTACCTGGTTCCCTCTGACATCACGGTGGCCCAGTTCATGTGGATCATCAGGAAGCGCATCCAGCTGCCATCTGAAAAGGCCATCTTCCTGTTCGTCGACAAGACCGTCCCCCAGTCCAGGTCAGCGGTCAGGGTGTGTGGGGTCAGAGGTCATGGATTCATTGCCCCAGATGGATAAGATTTTCATTTCCTTTAAAGAAAACGCTCTTCAACCGTAACATCACACCTGGGTGATCAGGGCACTCCCCTACCATTCTGGCCACTTACTGATTGTGTGATTGTGTGTGTGTGTGTGTGTGTGTGTGTGTGTGTGTTAAACAGGCTTCTGTGTCAGTGGGTCTGTTATTCACCTGTGGTGTGTGTGTGTGTATGTGTGTGTGTGTGTGTGTGTAGGGGGCTTAGTGTGCGGAACCTGAGCCTACACTCTATTGTTCAACTTAGCATGAACATAGTTCTCTCTCTCTCCAGGAGTGTGTGAGATCTGATCTCCCTGTGAAAGCAGACGTGGCAACAGCAGCAGGGGGTCAAAAGGGAGACCAGGGGCCCCGGGGCAAATGGCACACTGCCTGCCTTCCCTTTAACCCTCAACGGGCTGCTCGCCATCAAAACCCGTCACGTGCGAGTCACAACCGCCCTGTAACTCGGGCCGCTAATACCGCTACCCCCCCCCCCCCGCAGTGTTGGTGCTACAGAGAAACCCCTTCACTGCGCCCTTCAGTCAACAGGGCCATAAGTCCAGGCCTCATTTGAGTCTGTCCAAACTCTGGGGGTTCATTTCTGTCTGTACCTTATCCGCGCATCACATGTTCAGAGTTCCGCATGTGAGTTTCAGGCGCGCGTCGCGGCCGTGAAAATGATTCAGAGCGCCACCGTTCTCGAAGTGACCCCTGGGTATCGTCACCACTGAACCAAAACTCCTCGCCCTCAGTTCTGTTTGCCTTACACACCAGAGGTTTTCTAACTTTCAACCAATCACAAAGTCTTACACAGCACTAGTCTGTAGCTTTGTCCAATCATAACCAGCACCACCCACCCACGGTCTGATCCAATCGCTGTCCCTGTAATACAAAAGCCAATTATATTTTGAGTAGGAGAGGTTGTGAAAAAATAGTTATTGAATACAAAGAACAGGCTGAAAAGCCCTTCCACAGACAGGAAATGTGTCATGACGGACTGACTGTGTGTGTGTGTGCTTGCATGGGCCCCGTCTCACTTGTTGCACTCTGTCGCCCCCTGCAGCCTCACGATGGGACAGCTGTACGAGAAAGAGAGGGACGAGGATGGATTTTTGTATGTGGCGTACAGTGGAGAGAACACGTTCGGCTTTTAGACCTTCGACCTGCGTGGCTCCCCCCTGCTGACCCTCTGCCTGACGTCTGGCCCCCCTGCTACCATCTCTCCTCCCCGCCCCCCCCCCCCTCACTCCCTTCCGAGCGTGACTGTACCACAGACCATGAGAATGTGGCCATTTGTAAGAATGATCACTATATTAATCATATAATCGATGCATCCATGTCTTCGGACCTCTGTCCTGTACCCATGCTGTATACATTAGAACGCTAAAATTATGTGAAATACGGAGCGACTCCCATTTTGTTTTTCTTTTATCTGTGAATGGGTTTGCTGTATTTTTGAAAGTGCTTGATATTTTGTATTAGATTTTATTAATATTGTAATTTTTTTTGTTTGTTTTACTGTTGTTTGGAGTTTCATTTTTCTTTCTTTCTTTTTTTAGATTATATTCAAAGATTTTAAGTTAAAATATTTGAAAGGTGAGGTAGCTGGATGACCTAACCAATAAAAATACATTTAAAATTGTTTCTCTTAAGCATCTTTATTTAAAATTTGTAGAACACATTGCTGGCAGGTAAACATGGTGTTTCGGTATAAGTTACACACAGACCCAGACTAACGCCCGAAACACGCCGACAGCGTCTCGCGGAATCACGCGCACCAGAAGCGAATGCTTGCGGCATTGAGAACATACCGGAAGCGTGCGCCACTCGCGTCCGCGCTTCTCAGATACGGATTTATACAGTCATTTTTTCGGGAACAAATTGGGCTACATTACTTACATAATATCATTTTTCAGGTATTAAAAAAACAAGAAGCTATAGCACACTTGTCAAACCCGCCATGGAAGGTTTTAAATCCCAGACATAAAAAGAACATAAGTTATTAATGTACTAGCTTACACAAAAGTCTGCGAAACTTCAGAAGCATTTTTCTCTAAACCACTGGTGATCGTTCGGGTGTAACTGGGTGTCATTTTTTGGGAAATTAAATCATGGGTTTAAAAATAGATTTTGATATCACTATAGCAGCAACACATGTATAGCCACACCTAATGATGATTGCTGTCGATGCAAAACTACATTTTGATAATACCTGCACCATGAACACCTACTTTAAGCACATAATGATGATTGCTGTTAAAATAGGATAGGACGGATGATGATAAACTAGCCCTGAGAACTCTTTCAACTTTCAACTATCGTAACAACACCGGGAAACATTATCACAATAAAAAACAACACTTCCCATCTGCCCCAGCAGCCGAGGCAATTGCATTCCAAGCTCTTTCTTTACTTGTATTGTCCCTGTAGAAATAATCCCGTGCGTCATAACAGCTTAACGTACTTCTCCACTTAATAGATCGATCTAGTCATCCATCTTCTCTCTGCTTTCTTTGCAGTTTATGTCCGCATCACACTCTCGCTCTCACACTGTGTCCGTGGGGACTGTGTCTCAGTGGAACAGCAGCAGGTTTCGGGCCTGAGACTCTCGCTCTCACACTGTGTCCGTGGGGACTGTGTCTCAGTGGAACAGCAGCAGGTTTCGGGCCTGAGACTCTCGCTCTCACACTGTGTCCGTGGGGACTGTGTCTCAGTGGAACAGCAGCAGGTTTCGGGCCTGAGACTCTCGCTCTCACACTCACACTGTGTCCGTGGGGACTGTCTCAGTGGAACAGCAGCAGGTTTCGGGCCTGAGACTCTCGCTCTCACACTGGGGACTGTGTCTCAGTGGAACAGCAGCAGGTTTCGGGCCTGAGACTCTCACACTCACACTGTGTCCGTGGGGACTGTGTCTCAGTGGAACAGCAGCAGGTTTCGGGCCTGAGACTCTCGCTCTCACACTCACACTGTGTCCGTGGGGACTGTGTCTCAGTGGAACAGCAGCAGGTTTCGGGCCTGAGACTCTCGCTCTCACACTGTGTCCGTGGGGACTGTGTCTCAGTGGAACAGCAGCAGGTTTCGGGGACTGCGCAGCCAGAGTGGGAAAGCCTGCATGCGCAGCTGCAGCCAGGCCTGCTGGTACGTCTGCGCAGCCTGCTTGTAGTCCCAGCATGTCTTCAGCTCCTTCCCCCTATGGACGACAGCACCTGAGTCAGCCCTGCCCCTCTGTCCAGCCCTGCCCCTCTGTCCAGCCCCGCCCCGCCCCTCGGCCCCACCCTCAGGAAAGCGGATGGCGACTGAGGAGATATTTGTGGAAGTATGCCGCCAGCCCAAACCTGCAACCCATTAGCGGGGCTCGGTCCCCCTCTGGCCAAACTGCCATTTCCTGTGTGTGATCTCAGCAGCACGCTAGACGCCCACAATGCGTGCAAAGGGTTCGAGAGCCTCTGAGAAGCTGTGTACATGTCTTTGTTTGAGAGCGAGTGTGCGTGTCTGTCAGCGTGTCTGAGAAAGGCTGCGTTTGAGAGAAAGAGAAAGTGTGTGTGTGTGTGCTTGTGAGGATAAGTGTCTTTCAGTGCCAGGCTTTTAAACAGAGTCATGTTATCAGTGCACCTGCACACCTGTATTAGTGAGTGGCATGCATCACTGCCCGTTGTTCTCCTCATTGTGTCCCCCTGGGGGGGGGGAATCTGGTTACAGGGACAGAAGATTTCTGTCCAGGTGGAAGGTCACCGCACACACTCTCTCTCTCTCTCACACACACACACACACACACACGAAGGCTGCGTCCCAATATTCTTCACTCCCCACCTCCACTCCCCCACTACTACTCCTCTCCTACCCGGAAGTATGCAAAACTGTCTGAACGTTTCGAGTACGAGTATTTGCATGTGCAGCATACAATGTACCTGACATTGCAGTTTGCGTCAAGACATTAATTAATACGTAACCATTAATACAGATTAAGATGTAATCAGCGACGTTAGATTAAAACACAAAGATCCGTTTCCGGGGGATGGAGGAGAGGAGGTGGTAGTGGAGGAAG
Source organism: Ilyophis sp. 1 JC-2022 (assembly GCA_022702515.1). Lineage (NCBI taxonomy): Eukaryota > Metazoa > Chordata > Actinopteri > Anguilliformes > Synaphobranchidae > Ilyophis > Ilyophis sp. 1 JC-2022. The sequence continues at coordinate 34,904,267 of CM040399.1, read as the reverse complement.
GGAGGGTGCATTTTTCGAGTATTGGTACGCAGCCAGTCACAGACACAAGACACACACTTCTCTTACCTTAAGGATTGTGGGAGTTGGGAGTCTGCAGTGACTGCCAGCAGATTCTGAAAGCAGCGGAAGAGTTCAGTCTTACAGATCGAAGACCTGCAGACAGATAGACGGCTGTCAATCAGGAAGAGACAGCCAGACAGCTGTCAATCAGGAAGAGACAGCCAGACAGCTGTTATTCTGATAAATAACGAGTAAACTAGAGAAGTTTTGTCCTTTAGCCTTTTTAATCTGCAGTTTTTTGTGTTAATGCATTATTCTTTGTAAAAGCTCATGCATGTAATCATTATTTATATAGCATTTCTCAAACTCAAAGCTTCACTTTACCACAAATGAACCGGTTTAATGCAAAAAGACGTGAGTCTAAAAAAACGTTATGAGAGAATACACGCTACAAGAAGGATGAAAGCAATAAAACAACAAATGAAAGCTTTACAATGTGTAGTAAAAGCTTTATAACTGGCAAGTGAGATTGTTTCTGGAATATCTCCGAGGGCTATTAGTAACTTGGGTGATTGTACACGGAAATGTAACTGGTGCTAATGGTGCATTTTTATTTCAAAGTAATCAAACTGAACCAAGGCAGAGGGATACAGGTACCTGGATTTTTCTGTACCAAGAGCCTTTCTCGTCACGCCCTGTTTGTAACCGTTTGCAGTGACATCTACTGGCTGATCAGTGACAGCGCACCAGCTGATGGCTGCAATAGAAACATGACATGACCAATCAATTAGAAACAAATCACCAACATGACCAATCAATTAGAAACAAATCACCAACATGACCACAACATGACAAATCAATTAGAAACAAATCACTCAACATGACCACAACATGACGAATCAATTAGAAACAAATCACCAACATGACCACAACATGACGAATCAATTAGAAACAAATCACTCAACATGACCACAACATGACGAATCAATTGGAAACAAATCACCAACATGACGAATCAATTAGAAACAAATCACCAACATGACCACAACATGATGAATCAATTAGAAACAAATCACCAACATGAGCACATAATTAAAGGCATGACGGACAAAAAAAACAAAGTCCATTAACTCTATGCACGTACATGTGGGTTGTATACAGAAAATTGTGAAAAGCAATGAATTTGTTCGAAATGTTAAACTGGTTTATTAGTCTGTGAAACAAATGTACCATAGCAGTATATCCAACACGTGGAAAAAAAAAGTTTTTTTTGAGGGTTTGTTGAAAAACTATACTTTGTGATTTATTCCAACATTTAATATAAAAAATAATGACATTACTGCCATTCTGGAGTGTGCGCCTGGCCCAGTAAAGTGCAAAACCAAACTGTCATTCTGGAGTGTGCGCCTGGCCCAGTAAAGTGCAAAACCAAACTGTCATTCTGGAGTGTGCGCCTGGCCCAGTAAAGTGCAAAACCAAACTGTCATTCTGGAGTGTGCGCCTGGCCCAGTAAAGTGCAAAACCAAACTGCCATTCTGGAGTGTGCGCCTGGCCCAGTAAAGTGCAAAACCAAACTGTCATTCTGGAGTGTGCGCCTGGCCCAGTAAAGTGCAAAACCAAACTGTCATTCTGGAGTGTGCGCCTGGCCCAGTAAAGTGCAAAACCAAACTGCCATTCTGGAGTGTGCGCCTGGCCCAGTAAAGTGCAAAACCAAACTGCCATTCTGGAGTGTGCGCCTGGCCCAGTAAAGTGCAAAACCAAACTGCCATTCTGGAGTGTGCGCCTGGCCCAGTAAAGTGCAAAACCAAACTGCCATTCTGGAGTGTGCGCCTGGCCCAGTAAAGTGCAAAACCAAACTGTCATTCTAGAGTGTGCGCCTGGCCCAGTAAAGTGCAAAACCAAACAGCCATTCTGGAGTGTGCGCCTGGCCCAGTAAAGTGCAAAACCAAACTGCCATTCTGGAGTGTGCGCCTGGCCCAGTAAAGTGCAAAACCAAACTGCCATTCTGGAGTGTGCGCCTGGCCCAGTAAAGTGCAAAACCAAACTGCCATTCTGGAGTGTGCGCCTGGCCCAGTAAAGTGCAAAACCAAACTGCCATTCTGGAGTGTGCGCCTGGCCCAGTAAAGTGCAAAACCAAACTGTCATTCTGGAGTGTGCGCCTGGCCCAGTAAAGTGCAAAACCAAACTGCCATTCTGGAGTGTGCGCCTGGCCCAGTAAAGTGCAAAACCAAACTGCCATTCTGGAGTGTGCGCCTGGCCCAGTAAAGTGCAAAACCAAACTGCCATTCTGGAGTGTGCGCCTGGCCCAGTAAAGTGCAAAACCAAACTGCCATTCTGGAGTGTGCGCCTGGCCCAGTAAAGTGCAAAACCAAACTGCCATTCTGGAGTGTGCGCCTGGCCCAGTAAAGTGCAAAACCAAACTGTCATTCTGGAGTGTGCGCCTGGCCCAGTAAAGTGCAAAACCAAACTGTCATTCTGGAGTGTGCGCCTGGCCCAGTAAAGTGCAAAACCAAACTGCCATTCTGGAGTGTGCGCCTGGCCCAGTAAAGTGCAAAACCAAACTGCCATTCTGGAGTGTGCGCCTGGCCCAGTAAAGTGCAAAACCAAACTGCCATTCTGGAGTGTGCGCCTGGCCCAGTAAAGTGAAAAACCAAACTGCCATTCTAGAGTGTGCGCCTGGCCCAGTAAAGTGCAAAACCAAACTTGTAGCTGCTTTTGAAAAATGCTTTTAGTTGGTTAATCCCTTAACTAGCACTGGCCGGAAGTGCTTTAATTTATTTGCATTCATTGTTTGTTTTTTTTACGGTGAAAATTTTTAATAATCTGGTCACACAATTTACGGTTTTAAGTGTTAAAATTCAAGATTATATCTCTATTAACTATTTTATGATCCCACTGATAGCGAAAACGGTTCCTTATTTTGCAATATGACACAAAACAGACTGTACGTTCTGTGTTCCACGGAAATCCCAAAAAAAACAAAAAAACAAAAAAAACATACACTCTCACTGTATTTCAGCTTCTGTCACTTTGTTTCAGTAAAAAAACTCCCAAGGGTCCTTACAGAAGAGACCAAGCTTATGCCTGTAGTCAAATGGGTTCAAACTCCCAAGGGTCACCTTACAGAAGAGACCAAGCTTATGCCTGTTGTCAAATGGGTTCAAGTAACAGTAACAATTATATTTTGGGGGTTGTGTTCAAAAAAGGTGGTGCTAGAGAAAGGGTTAATATGGCTTGGTGACTTCAAAAGCAGTATACATTACAGTATATAGCCTTTCTAAAACACAATGACATGTGTGTGTGTGTGTGTGTGTCAGCATCGCAACCTCTTGGCAAACACTACATCGGCATCAGGTCTGACTCGGGAGTACAGTAATCAAGCCACCTAGTACTTTAAATGGATACCCTGGGTATCTAGCAAAGTCTATAAGGTAGTTCATTTTTAAATGTTGCAAACCATCACAAATGTTTGGTCTGAACTGGCCTTTACACACAAAGATTGCTAATATAGCTAACCGTGGAAGCTAAATGGCAATGGGAAAAAATTAAAGGTGCCATAGGTATGGGGTTATTATTGTCTCAAATATAAACAAGTAAATAGGATGAACCTTCCACAAATAAAATTAGATTTGCTACAGAAGTTCACAGGACTCTGGCCTGAAACCTGCTGTGATTCTTCCAAGAAATGTGGGCGTTAGCGAAAAGATGTCTTCAAATCTGATTGGCTGGAGTAGAAAAAAAAAAAAACCTATTTGGGGATTTCTTCTTGCTGTGAGGATTGTCTCAAAATTCCACAAATAAATGCAAGCAAATCCACACGCGGCAAGTGTTGCGTAAGTGCACAGTAATTCGTTCGGGAGACATTTGTTTGTGAGTGCAAAAACATATTTATGAATCAGTTACATTTATTTGTGAACCAGTTGCATTTCTTTGAATCATTTTATTTGTGGAAGGTTCATCCTATTTATTTGTTCATCCTAATTATATTGACTATGAATTATATTGACTATTATAATTTTTAATATATTTTACGGTTCACAAATCCTGTTTTGCTTATGTCTACCTATGACGTCAGATATTGGGGTTACAACAATCCTGTAGCACGCCCATCCTTTGCTCACAAATAAAATGCGTAGCCGGTTGCCAGACAGAATTACAGTGAAGAAATGGCTGACTTCGCTAGACGGCGTTTCACCGACTTTTCAACACAAAAAATATTCACTGGGCACTAGCAATTTATGTCGCTAAGGCATTGCTATAATATATTTCAAAGTTGCTGTTGAAATATATTATTCACTACGTTCAACAATGTACCACCAAAAACGCAGACTGTGATAGAATCTTGCAAGTACGCGGGTTCAAATGATATATTGCACCTTTTAGATGGAATAATGTGCTGTGTAGATAACTGGGGAACAGGGGAGCTTTCTGGCACAGTCATGATTTAATTCTGCAGCATAGGAACAAATGCCTCAGCCAGATACAAGCAGTGCTTAGGAGGCTTTTTTCATTATATGTTCCAGCTGAGTGTCCCCAGTGTGGAGAATAGGAGAGAAAAGAAAGAGAAAAAGAGAGAGAGAAACGGTCAGACCGAGACGGAGAGAGGTATCCCACCTGCCCCGCAGGGCGAGACTCTGCCCTGGCCCTGTTGGTGGCTGCGCTCCGTCTGTGCATGACTGTGAGCGAACTCCAGACTGGACTGCAGAAGCTGCGGAGGCGACAGCTCGTACCCGGCGGGCAGCCCCGTTACCTGCGCACACCTGCGCAGACGAGAGACGCGCCGGGTCAGGCTCATTTCCTCATCGCGCACACTGGGCTATCCGCCAAAGAGCGTCCATCGCTATACCGACGGAGCTCAAAACACCTGCCCGTTTCTACTGCAAACACAACACACAAATACACAACCTCAACAAACATCACAGAAAGGAGGAGGAGAGATAAAAATAGAGAGCAGAGTAGAGAAGAGTAGAAAGTAGAGGTCAATAGTAGAGGACAGTAGAGCAGAGATAGAGGAGACTCAGGAGAGAGTAAAGGACAGTAGAGAGTAGAGTATGGCAAATGTGAGAGTGGGGGGAGATTAAGGTAGAGGAGGGGCGTACCTGTCCCTCCTGCCAAAGGCTCCTGTGCTCACCTGCTGGTCAGTGCCCTCTGCATGGCCGGCAGGTTGTAGGGACACTTCCCCGTGACCACGGCGCTGAAGCAGATCGCCCCCTGCAGGTAGTGCGAGAGCAGTGCGCCCTGGCAGCCCAGCACGGTCCAGCGTGCCATCTTATCACTGCAGGAGAGAGAGCGGGTGGGCTCCCCCCGCCCCGGCTTCACCCTCAGCACCCCCACGCTGTGGTAACCCCGCCCCGCCAGCCGGGGGTCCGTGGGGGCCCCAGGGACACACTTGGCCCCCGTCCTGTGAACGTCCCAAGCCCGTTCCTCCAGACCTCCCGCGCTTGGGACATCAGAGTCCGCAGCGCTGCGTTTGGCGGGAGGGCAGCGGCCCTTGGCCGAGGCCTCGGACGCGCTGTGTGCTCTTGCTTCCTCTTCCTTCCCCTCCCCCTCTTCCTCTGTATCCAGCCGGGGGCGTTTGCAGGCCCCGCCCTCCTCCCCCTCAACCCGCCGTTTGAGGGTCCCGTCCCCGTCTGTAACTCCAGGCACCTCATTGGGCCCATCAGTTCCTTCCTCCATCCCGATTGGTAAACAGGGCTGTGACTGGCTGTTAATCATGGGGATGATAGAGGCGTCGCCACCTGTCAAGGGGTTTGCGCACAGGCAGGTGAGGTTCTCTAGGAGCTCATGGTTGATCTTTATCAGACCAGCTGTGAGTGATCACCCGTCTTACTGCAGGTTTATGCGCTTGATGTACGTTACCCGGGCCATGCTCCATTATCTGACTCAGCAAAGCTAGTGAGGGTGAAATGTGCCACTCAAACTGAGGAATAATCTAAACCCCCAAAGGAACATAACAAGTACCAAAAGATGTCAAGCAAACAAGTATTTTAAACATGTTAACTAGTTTTGTTCAAACAGCACAGAGTATTGCACTCGTATTATTTCATTAATTTCTGAAATAAATGTTTCAATTTTCAAACTATTTCTCATTCGGAAAACACAATAGCATGCGTGTTATTCTGAGAATAAATAAGCCTGCTAATATTTCTATACTTCCAGCATATAAAAACCCATCCCATCACTGCACGTGCTCATTTTGCACAATATTCACTATCTGCTCAGAGCGGGGCATCCGGTTTCACATCCAGCGCGATCACTGCACCGGCGGGACGAACCAGGGGTGAATGAAACGCGGCCCCTCTTGACCGCGGCTCGTCCCCCTTACAGCCAATCCCCACGCGGTACAGATGGATGCAGGACTCACAGGGGGTGTGGCTGGTGAAGAAGAGAAACGAAATTCCATCCTGCAGCCTCCATTTCCCTCTCTCGTCTCCGGGGCAAAACACCCTGCTGCCCTCTCCAACCACCGCCGTCCGCAGCTCCTCCATCAGGTACCTACAGGGGACGCGCACGCGCGCACACGCGCACAGCACAGCGATCAAATACGAATACACTCATATGAGAGATACACACTGTATATGACCACAAACACACATACATACATACAGTTGGCATTTTCTCACATGCGCACATACACTGTTGAAATAAGGATGCACCCACAACCGGAGAAGGTAACACTCTCTCACATATATACACACACACGCGCACGCACGCACGCACGTAAGCTGTGAGAGGCCACTACCTTACCTGACGAAGCCCCTCCTGGCAATGACCTCAGCATGGCTGTCATTCAGCACATCACCTGGATGGGGGGTAAAGTCAGAGGTGACAAGTACACTTCCCAAAGAATGGGACAGTAAATTTGGGTGAAATTCAGGGGTCTTACCCCGGGGGCTCATGGCTGATCGTCCAATGCACTTGGTACCTGTCCCCAACGACACCACCTCCTTTTCAGCTGCGAAGCAGGAGCAACAGAACAGGTGACAGTGACACACAGGTGACAATACGTACAGCTTGACCTAGTCAGTCTTTTGAGATTCGTCAGCCTAATCATGCTTCAACACCACAGAGGTATGAGTGAGGAAGACTAAAGGCAACACAAACATATGGCACGCATAGTTAATTTGCGAGAAATGTTTTGAAAATGCTCATGCGATTATTGAAATACTGCTGTACCGTTTTGGCCATACTACCGGTCCGATCAAAATTCGTTCGCTCGCCCCGTTTACAAATGTTTCTGCTGGGTACGTTAATTTCCAAATGTTACCCTGGTCACGCTATGCACACCACGGCGTCAGACTGTATGCTGGTTTTCCAGGCGTAAAAACAAACAGATTTGCTTATAGTAGCCGAAACTCTGCGCATATTTAGCAACTCCATTGGCAGCGAAGGGATGTCTTTTTACTTCAATTTTTACTTGAAGCAGGTTCAAGTCTGAGCAGTAACCGCCTGTTGGTGGCGCGCTAAACTGCGTGTGGTAACAACTGGAATGGCTCACTGCTCTTCAATTTTTTTTGAGGTTTTTACACTATCTATGCTCTCATATCGACTACGGTTTATGGCCCACGTGCTCCGTTCAAAACAGCGCTGCGAGCTGTAATATCCACCGGAATAGCTAGTCTGTTTAATCACGAGAACGAAAGCCGATTTCAAGAATATTTTCTATGCGGTCCTGTTTGTAACCGTTACCTGAAGCAGTTATAGATGCTCTGAAGTAAGGAGCTGGTAAAAAGACGTGCAGAGGTGCAGAGCTACTCACCTTTTTTTCGCTCCGGCTGATCGAGAGACTGCGTTTCGGACACTTTCACAACCGCGGCCAGAAGCGTCCACTCACGTCCCAGCTCTGGCTTGCCTCTTTTTGGAAGTTCACTGAAGCGATCGTAGCATAGACGGGCAATCTCATCCGCGGACCACATACTGACTAACGTTAAGGTTTTCAAATAGACGCTAACGTTAAAATATCAACGTATTGTTTTATGTATAGGCATCTTATTTTTCAATGACGCTAACAAGCTATGTTTCAGTAACTTTGCTGGTTTCTTTGCTCATGGCGTGACAACGAGTTCTCATTCATTTCACACATAAACATGTTCGTCTCTGAACACACAAGATCCACAATTAAACACGCTCCCAGAACTCCGGCCAGGCAATGTACTTCCCTGACGTTTCAAGTTTTCTTTTCAAAATAAAAGAAAAATTCAACGTAAAAACACGACCAGCGTGAACGACGTGTTACATTATAGTTCTGTATTATTGTGCTTGCGAATAAATTGCAATAAACGTCACACAATCTCACTTGCATTTGAAAAGTGCATTTTGATTTACCAGAGACCATCAAACACTAATATAAACTGCACCTCTGTATTTTTCCGGTTCATCCATGAAGTTCCGGTTGATAGAAAAGTTTGTGTAGAAATAGAAAGTTCCGGTTGCCAACCATTCGGTCGACTAGTGTGGCCAATGTAGGATGAAAAATGAGGTACATTGCCATTCAAAACTTTTATTTTACTATAACTTTTATTTAATTATTCCATTTCATGCTTTACAAATATCCATTGCAAAAATATAACTATACTGAGCTTGTTATTAGAGTAAAATGACAGGTATTCTATTAAGCGTTTTGGGCAGTGCCGACATTTGACTTCACTACCCAAGCGTGGAAAAAAAAAAAGAGTAGCTCCATTTTGGTTTGAACTTCTTGACATTGGACCCTTGATCAATTTTCATAATAAAAGCCTCCAATCAATCTTCAAATTCGACACCCCGCCTGGCCAGATCTCTCCCTTCCGCAAATTTGGGGTGACTGGTTATCGCCTCCCTTCTCCCAGTAATGATGCCCGTCTGTCCTGGCCCCACAGTGGTGGGACAAATTTCCCACAGCGGTCAGGACAGCAGAATTGTCGACCATCTTCCAACAGACTGTAGACCCTCATCTTTAGACTGGACATTGGTTCCCTCCAATACCCTCCCCATCGCACTCCAGTGCCATAATTCAGGTTAAGGCATTTGTTTTTGGCTTGTTATGGATGTAATCAGTACATATATGTACGCTCCATATGCATGTTCCGGACATACATCTTGGCTCTTGGTTAGCAAATATGATTTCCCCACATCGGTATTAAACCGAACCAAACTGAACAAATGAAAAAACAGTATGGCAACGGGTTTGGTTTGTACAATCCACATCCGCATTCTTTTTATTATCATGTTTTGATTCTTTTTGCTTTGTTTTGGTTTTTGTTTTATATTTTTATTGTAGTCTTTGGTGTAAAGGTTTGTGTGTTTGTATTGAATGTTCTTATTGATCTGCTTAGATATGTTTATGTATCTAAACAGCACTTTGAGCTGCTTTTAGAAAGGAAAGGTGCTATATAAATAAAATAAGCTTGAAACTCGGTGGAAAGACCATAATGGCTGTAATTTGCATGATCTGGGAATGTTGTAAGCCAGGTCTGACATTATTGCTGATATAAATTATAAATCAGGTGAAAGCACTCACGTTCTCCTGCATTGTCCGTTGCTCTGGGTAAGAGCATCTGGTCAATGGATGTAATTAATGTAATGTGCACTTCCTTCAGAATAACATCATATCACTTACAGTAACTGATCTTTAACTGTAAGCACATGCGTTGTGGTTCACTACCAGACCCCGCTCTCTCTCCATCTCACACACACACACACACACCAAAGAATGGCCAATATATTTGATATAATATGCTTACAGTTAACATAATTTGACAATTCCACATCTCAATAATGTAGAATATGGAGATCATTAATTAATCCAGCTCAGACCTGACGACTGTCGTTATATACATTACTGTATATATAACCATGCTCCCTCATGGATCCTCAGACTTCATATAAAAACAGCTGGGGGATGTTGGCGGTGGGGGTGAACAGTGGAGAGACACAGAGCTGATCTGAGGTCAGCGGGGTGAATTCACACAACTGACCTTTGCACACAGGGCAAGTACTTCCTGTCCTTGCACACTGGCACCTCCCCCAAATACTCTGAATTAATCACACACACTGCTCTCCATCTTCAGATTTTAATTTCATTTATTTGTTTCATTACAATATAACACTGCTTTTCACAATGAAAAAAATGGCCGCATTTCTCTCACCCCTTTCATATGAACCTTCTCTTAAGGTTTGTCTCATTTTTATTTCTCTTACATAGATATATGATACATTAGCTGTTGCTGTGTTGTTGGTATTTGCAGTTGATATAATATAATCTTTATTTGAAGATATCCTGTGTAATGCATTTGGTGTATTTAAGGTGAGGGTGGAGAGGGAAAATGTACAGACTGCAGGCAGCCACTAGGGGGAGACAAAGTCCACATGCCACTTTATTGGAAGTCCGTCATTATGACCACACCCCCTCAGTCCTGCTGGGTATCTGTGCTGGTGAGAGGCCACACCCCCTCCACAGAGAGCCATGAGAATGAGTAGCAATGTGGGCAGGGCTTGAGAATGAGTGACAGATTTTGGGCTGGGACTCTCTGTTCCCCAGCTGCTTTCTCCCGCTCCACGTTTCAAAGCTTCTCCTCCTCCGTGTTCTCCTCCCCTGCACTCCTCCGTCTCGTCGCTCATCCTATCTCGTCTCCCTCACTCCTGCCCAAATCCCTCCGTCTCCTCGATGGCGAACAGCAGCTTCTCCCTCAGCTGCTCCAAACTCCGGTAAGGTGGCAGGTCCAGCCGATTAAAACTGAGAGAGGGAGAGAGGGAGAGAGTGGAAGATGGAGGGAGGGTATGAGAAAGAGAGAGAGAGGGGGGGGGGTCAGTTTAAGGAGTGTCCCAGGGGACAGCAGTAGAACGGCCAGTCAGTTCGTGAGGGGGATGGGCTCTTACCAGGTGTGACTCCTGGGTAGCCAGGTCTCCTTCCCCACCTTGTCTATGCAGAACTTCTGAGGCCCGTTACTGCCTGAGGAACAGACACAGGACCCCACACACACGTAAAGAGTGTGTGACACGCACACACAGGTAAAGATATGACAGTCAACGATTGACAGCTGAGGCGTACCTATGAGCTCAGCGAAGCCCCCGACGGGCAGGCGGCAGGTTCCTGTGACAAATTGCAGCAGCCGGATGCGCTTCTCACTGTCCATCTCTTTCACAACCTGTAACACACAGAAAATACAGTAACACAGGTAATACACACACACGCACGCTCACACACACGCACGCTCAGACACGTGCACGCTCACACATGCACACGCTCACACATGCACACGCTCACACACGCACGCCACACAGTTACAGGTAACTACCTGCCAGAACCAGTGTATCTGTTTGCTGTTCTTGGTGTAATGCCGGTAGATGGTGTTCTTCTGCCAGTCGCTCAGATCAACCTCCTGCATCCCGCACAACATCAACTGAGAGAGAGAGAGAATATCCCATTTACTATAAAACAATACTCACTAACTCACATTATAGGCTCAATGTCATATGAGTGACTTTATACATTTACAGCAAAACAGTTGCTCCAATGTAGCAACTCACCAATCTTCCAAATCTCTTTCCATACACCCCTACAACTGCCCTCACACAGACACACACACCTCCAGCTCTTTCTCATCAAAGTAGCGCAGCCACTCCAGTGGCACGACCTCATTGAACCCGTCCAGGAAGGCCTTAGTCTGCTCCTCCACACCCCGCGTAAAGCGCCAATCTGTCAGCAGACTGAGAGAGAGAGAGCAAGAGCGAGAGAGAGAGAGAGGGATGTGGAGAGGAAGGGGAAGGAGGAGAGGATAAGGTATAGAATTAGCATTTTTTTTGGCACGTCAGTGAAACATTTGAAATGTGAAACATACTGAGGGAGGCTTTGTGAATGCAGCTGTCCTGTCCTGTGCCAGGAACGGTCTGTGTTTGAGTATCAAAGTGGCTCTCCTGGTAGAAGCACTGGATCACACATCACCCTCCATTAGATCCCTCAGCCTCCTCCTCCGAGCTTTACTCCAGTATGCAGTAATTATTTTAGCCTAATTATTTACCTGACTTTGCAAAAATAAACCATGAATGAATGGATGGATGGACGGATGGATAGGAAAGATAGAAAGGTTACCCGATGTACTCCTCTTTGTTATCCTGGGTGACCAGTTCATTCTCACCGTCGTCCTTCAACTGGTGAGTGGAGACTTTCCCCAAGATCTCCATGTCCTGAGCAAAGTACAGCTCTACCCCACACTCCTCCAGGCAGTTATCCCTGTCATACACACAGTTACTGCATCATACATCATACATCATACGCACATCATATGCACATACATACATCAAACACATCCATGTCCTGAGCAAAGTACAGCTCTACCCCACACTCCTCCAGGCAGTTCTCCCTGTCATACACACAGTTACTGCATCATACATCATACACACATCATATGCACATACATACATCAAACACATCCATGTCCTGAGCAAAGTACATCTCTACCCCACACTCCTCCAGGCAGTTATCCCTGTCATACACACAGTTACTGCATCATGCATCATACATCATACATCATACGCACATCATATGCACATACATACATCAAACACATCCATGTCCTGAGCAAAGTACAGCTCTACCCCACACTCCTCCAGGCAGTTATCCCTGTCATACACACAGTTACCGCATCATACATCATACACACATCATATGCACATACATACATCATACACATCCATGTCCTGAGCAAAGTACAGCTCTACCCCACACTCCTCCAGGCAGTTCTCTCTGTCATACACACAGCTACCGCATCATACATCATACACACACTTCATAGGCACTTCACACACACTTCAAACACACCCATCATATACACATCATAATCCCACACACATCAAGAACACACATCAAACACACATCATACATCATACACACATCATATGCACATACATACATCAAACACATCCATGTCCTGAGCAAAGTACATCTCTACCCCACACTCCTCCAGGCAGTTATCCCTGTCATACACACAGTTACTGCATCATACATCATACATCATACGCACATCATATGCACATACATACATCAAACACATCCATGTCCTGAGCAAAGAACAGCTCGATGGACCCCACACTCCTCCAGGCAGGTTTCTCCCTGTCATACACACAGTTACCGCATCATACATCATACACACTGTATCATATGCACATACATACATCAAACACATCCATGTCCTAGAGCGAGAGGGAGAGGTTACAGCTCTACCCCACACTCCTCCAGGCAGTTCTCTCTGTCATACACACAGCTACCACATCATACATCATACACACACTTCATAGGCACTTCACACACACATCAAACACACCCATCATATACACATCATAATCCCACACACATCAAGAACACACATCAAACACACAAACATCACAGACAGACAGACACACACACACACACACACAGGGAGTCACTCTACTGGTAGATAAAGAGCAGACACATCTGCGCACATCACACACACCAGTTGTACAGAGCACGCGCAGTTAGACGCACTCTACTGTAGATAGAGCACGCGCAGTTAGACGCAGTTGTACAGAGCACGCGCAGTTAGTACAGAGCACTCGCAGTTAGACGCACACACAGTCACACACACACACACACACACACACAGACTCACTCTACTGGTAGATAGAGAGCATTGCTAAATTGGCTAGATAAAGAGCAGACACACAAACAAACTAACACACAGGGAGTCACTCTACTGGTAGATAAGAATCAGACACACAAACAAAAACACACACAGACACACACACACACACACACACACACAGAGTCACTCTACTGGTAGATAGAGAGCAGGCAGACACACACACACACACACACACACACACACACACACACACACACAGAGTCACTCTACTGGTAGATAAAGAGCAGACACACACACACACACACACACACACACACACACACACACACACACACACACAGACACAGAGAGTCACTCTACTGGTAGATAAAGAGCAGACTATTTTAAATCGTAATACTACAGAACCCTCATGTGGCTCTGAATCCAAAAACAACACAGACACTCTCTGCAAAGTGAGTCACAGTCTGACACAAGAACCAGGAGAGAAAGAGAGGGGGAAGAGAGATGGAGAGAAGGGGGAGAAAAGCAGAAAGCCGGGGAGAAACAGGAAGAACAGAAAAGAGAAGTTTCTTTATAAGGGGAGTCTACAGTGTATTTGCAGACTAAATATAGGCTTGCTCTGGGTGGGTGTGTGCAGGGCGGGGTGGTTAGGTCATGCTCTGTCTGGGTGGGGAAAGGGGGCTGTTGGTTTTGGAAAATGTTGCTTCTGGACAGTGTCCCAGAGAGAATTGGGGTGGGGGGGGTGTAGAGTAGTTTTCCATTGGGAACACACACACACACACACAAACACAGTTTGTGTGAGAGTAAAGATCTACAGTAGCATTCGTGCGAGAGTAGAGATGTACAGTAGTGTTAGTCAGAGTACAGACATCTACTGTATTGTGTGTTAAATTCACAACTGTATTCGTGTTAAATATGTATTTACAAATATCGTATTTGTTAGTGTTAAATCTACAATGCGTGTTTGTGTGTGCAGTATGTGCGTCTCAACGTGTGCAGTTAGTGTTAAATGTACAATGCGTGTTTGTGTGTGCAGTATGTGTGTCTCAGCGTGTGCACTCGTCAGTGCATGTGAGTGTCTCGTTTCAGGTGTGACTCACCATGGCAATGAAACGTCCAATGAAGCGGAAGTACGTGAGGTGGTCAGGGTTGATGGAGGAGGCAGGGTTTATCTGTAGGCAGTAGTTGTTTTTGCCGGCATATTCAAAGAGGCAGTACATGGGATTCAGCACCTCATGTGACAACAGAAAGAACCATTCTCTGTGGGGCGAGACGAGGACAATTACCACTTGCAATGAGGGGGAGATAGGGCTGTACCACTCTCTGTGAGGGGGAGATAGGGCTGTACCACTCTCTGTGAGGGGGAGATAGGGCTGTACCACTCTCTGTGAGGGGGAGATAGGGCTGTACCACTCGCAATGAGGGGGAGATAGGGCTGTACCACTCGCAATGAGGGGGCGATAGGGCTGTACCACTCTCTGTGAGGGGGAGATAGGGCTGTAGCATTCTCTGTGATGGGGTAGGCTGTACCACTATGTGAGGGGGGATAGGGCTTTACCACTCTCATTGAGGGGAGATGGGTCTGTACCACTCTCTTTGCAAGAGGGAGGCAGGGGAATTTATCATTCTCTGTTGCAGGGGGGGGGGGCAAGGCTATACCATTGTCTGTGAAGGGGTGAGGCAAGAGACTTTAGCACAATCTATGAGGGGGGAAAGCAGGGCTGTACCACTTTCTGTAAGGGTGAGACAGGGATGTACCACTCTCTGTGACATGGAGGGGGGACAGGCCATAACTACCCCTTTATTCTTTTAATAGCATAATGCTGCAAATTTAAAACATTACACAGCAAAATAAAGTCATAGTCATAACAATCCAAGGAGCAGCAATGAACATGGAAGAACAATAGCCACACAACACAAAAACACATAGGATGAATGAGGTGAGAACAAGGCTTTTAGAATGACATCTACCAGCGACACCTAACACACAACACATGACAAAACACAACATCTATACACATGAACACGCAATGGCGCTGACAAAAGGTATCACACCTTACCAATGTCGGCACAGAAGTAACCATGGTAACATTTTACTACAGGACTAAAGGTAGTTACACAGCAGATGAAACATGACACAGCAACAATTTTGATGACCGCACATGACGGGACAACAGGCATGTTTCCACGGCTACAGCGGGGCTGACGTGTCGTTTAGTCGTTGGGCCTTTCGTTCTTTCTTTCACACGGTCCCCAGCTGTCCAATTTCTACTAAAAAATTGAGCACATTGGTGAGCTCACACACCAGTGGAAGTAGCACTTGGAAGCATTCTGGTGAGCACCGTCCTTATTCATTTAAAAAATAAGTTAAATAAAAATTTTTGTTGTCCCCACACATCTGGAGACAGGTGTCTTACAAAACGCAAATCATAGAAAATTGAAAAGCTGCAGCTGAGGACACCAGGCACCTGATTAAGGGTGGCTTTTATGGGGACTTTTGGCCCAAAAACGAGCAGGGAAACACGACAGGCCGGCGTCTGCAGAAGCTAAATCTCTCCTGTGGAAACTTGCATGTTGACGACAGGAAGGACAGCGTCGCTGACCTTTAACCCCGCTCCCAAGACACACCGAGCACAGAGACACACCCACACGGAGCACGTGACACAGTGAAGCCCCGCAGCCCGGCACAGTCCCAGGTTTGCGCAGACACCTCCGAACATCCCGTCCGTGGTTCTACCCTGTGGTAGAACAGCATGGTAACCTACCATAGGGTAAAACCACTGGCGAGACGCGGGACACAGATCCCAACGCTGACACCACCAGTGCTGAACACAAACGGAACACTGTGACCCTGCTTGCGCGCGCGCACACGCACACACACAAACACACACACACACACCTCACACAAATTCTCACACACACCCACACACGCACTCTCGCACATACATGCACACTCACAAACGAGTGCACACAAACTCACTCTCTCACACACACGCGCACGCTCACAGGGCACAGTGAGAGACAAACAGGTGAGATGAGAAACAGGTGAGAGTGAGACACTGGTGAGAAACACAGAGGAGACGCATGCAGGTAGACTCACCTGGCGATGCCTCCGTAGTCCAACCCCTCCTCCCCCCTCATGATGATGTAGAGCCTCCGGCGCAGGTCATACGGCTTCATGTTCATGATCTGAGAGAGAGAGAGAGAGAGAGAGAGAGAGAGAGAGAGAGAGAGAGAGACTGTCATCATATGTTCTTTCACAGACTACTGCAATACTCAGTTGGGGGTCAAATCCATTTCAATTTAGTTAATTCAGGACACAAACACATCCGTCTGTCTTGCCTGTCCCTCTGTCCACCTCACCTGTTGAAATGAGTCTTCGAACAACGTCTGTCGCGATACGCTGATCTTCACATGGCTTGGCAAGGCATTGGACTGCAGAGAAAAGAGCACACGCCGCACACAGTTACGCCAGTTTTTCAGTCTCACAGAAGCGCAGATCACCTTTCAACACACAGGAAATAATTGTATGGCACAGGAAGTACTTACATGACAAAGGAAGCGGAACTGGTGATATTTCCACCTGAAGCTCCGATCGTAGGCTCCCGGGGAGCCGCCCTGCCTCGAGCTGCAGAGACGGAGAGAGGAAGGCAGAGTCAGAGAGGGAGGCAGAGTCAGAGAGGGAGGCGGACTAAGAGAGGGTGGGTCAGAGGAGTGTCATCTACTAAAAACAAGAGAGACAGACAGCTCTGCCAGGATCATTTTAATGTGAAAGGCCGCCATGCTCGTCGAGATGCCACACCTGTCTGGAGAGGAGAAACACAAGCAACTATGTCCTCCATCATTTCCCCTGGAGACGGGCGTGGTGTTGTTCTTCATAGCTCACTCCACACCCAATCAGCAACCACCCTCGAAAATATCTTAAATTCTCATTAAACTGTTATTATTAATAATGATTTCTCTGCACCCCTTTCAGAAAAATAATCTCATTTTTAGATTCTACATGAGAAAATGTGGGAATGCAATAGAAATGTCAATGAGCCGAGTCCCTGCATTCAGCTGCACAGTGAGGAGCTGAAATGGGCCCAGTCATGGAGCTGAGGTCCCTGCATGCAGCTGCACAGTGAGAAGCTGAAATGGGCCCAGTCATGGAGCTGAGGTCCCTGCATGCAGCTGCACAGTGAGTAACTGGGATGGGCCCAGTATTGGAGCTGAGGCCCCTGCATGCAGCTGCACAATGAGGAGTTGAAATGGGCCCAGTATTGGAGCTGAGTCCCTGCATGCAGCTGTACAGTGAGGACTTTAAATGGGCCCAGTCATGGAGCTGAGGCCCCTGCATGCAGTTGAACAGTGAGTAACTGGGATGGGCCCAGTATTGGAGCTGAGGCCTTGTACGCAGCTGCACAATGAGGAGTTGAAATGGGCCCAGTCATGGAGCTGAGGCCCCTGCATGCAGTTGAACAGTGAGTAACTGGGATGGGCCCAGTATTGGAGCTGAGGCCTTGTACGCAGCTGCACAATGAGGAGTTGAAATGGGCCCAGTCATGGAGCTGAGGCCCCTGCATGCAGTTGAACAGTGAGTAACTGGGATGGGCCCAGTATTGGAGCTGAGGCCTTGTACGCAGCTGCAGGAGATGAAAAATGCCCAGGGATGTCATGGAGCTGGAGCCCATGCATGCAGTGACATGAGTGAGTGGGATGGGCCCAGTATTGGGGAGCTGGGCCTTGTACGCAGCTGCACATGAGGATGTTGAAATGGGCCAGCCCATGGAGGAGAGGAGCCCCTGCATGCAGTTGAACAGTGAGTAACTGGGATGGGCCCAGTATTGGAGCTGAGGCCTTGTACGCAGCTGCACAATGAGGAGTTGAAATGGGCCCAGTCATGGAGCTGAGGCCCTTGCATGCAGCTGCACAGTGAGTCACTGGGATTGGCTCTGTAATGGAGCAGAGGCCTGATATGCAGCTGCGATGGGCCCTGTGGTGGAGGTGAGCAATTACGGTGGAGCTACACAGCGAGTCAGTTGGCAGCCGTCACGCTGCATTTGCGTCTTTTCAGCGGCGGGAGGAACGGAGGGAGACGGGGAGGGAGAGAAGTACAGAGGAAATGAGGGTGGAGAGCTAGAGCCCGCTAATAGTTTGGCAGTGGTTCCAGCTGGAAGGTGCCAGGCCAGACTTGGTCTTGGTCAGGATGTTGGGAGCGCTGAAACAGCGCTCTGATTAAACAAACAGACTCTTTCACAGAGCTTATTCTACCCCCACAAGCCCACAATATCAAACCTAAAAAGTTGAAGGAACTTTGAAAACCTATCAGATCACTAAAGCAACAGTATAAAAATATAAATCGAGGAGATTCATGTGCGCACAGAGACAAGCATATTGATTTTGCGGTCACTGTTAAGCCATAGCTAAACAATGGGCACCCCCTCATCCCGAGCCTGCTCCTGATTAAACGGATTAAGACAGAAAGCATATGTGCGCTTATGTGTTTGGATGTCTGCGGGTATGTGTGTGCTTGTGTGCGTGTGCACGACGAACGTATGCGTGAATGTGTGTGTTGGTGAATCGACACAGGCCAGCTCTCTGCACTGGGAGGTCGTGGCAGGCATTAACCCTACAGCGGATATT
Source organism: Ilyophis sp. 1 JC-2022 (assembly GCA_022702515.1). Taxonomy (NCBI): domain Eukaryota; kingdom Metazoa; phylum Chordata; class Actinopteri; order Anguilliformes; family Synaphobranchidae; genus Ilyophis; species Ilyophis sp. 1 JC-2022. Next base: position 34,885,062 of record CM040399.1, on the reverse strand, counting down.
TACCCAGACTCGAACCCGGGCCGCGGGTCCTTGAAGGCGGTGGTGCGGGAGTTATGGTCCACAAAGTAGCGCACTCCCTCAGCGGTGTACTTCATCTCCCAGCCAGGGGGCAGCGGAGCCTCCTGGATCATCCTGCGACGAGAGCGCGTAGTCAGGCCCCGAAGCACAGCTACAGCCTCCCCAAACAACACCTGCACCTACACCCTCCCCAAATCACACCGACACCCTCCCCAAACCACACCTACACCCTCCCAAAATCACAGCTACACCCTCCCCAAACAACACCTGCACCTACACCCTCCCCAAATCACACCGACACCCTCCCCAAACCACACCTACACCAACACCCTCCCAAAATCACAGCTACACCCTCCCCAAACCACACCTGCACCAACACCCTCCCAAACAACACCTGCACCTACAGCCTCCCCAAACAACACCTGCACCTACACCCTCCCCAAACCACACCTACACCAACACCCTCCCAAAATCACAGCTATACCCTCCCCAAACAACACCTGCACTTACACCCTCCCCAAACCACACCTACACCAACACCCTCCAAAAATCACAGCTACACCCTCCCCAAACCACACCTACACCCTCCCAAAATCACACCTACACCCTCCCCAAACAACACCTACACCAACACCCTCCCAAAATCACAGCTACACCCTCCCCAAACCACACCTACACCAACACCCTCCCAAAATCACAGCTACACCCTCCCCAAACAACACCTGCACCTACACCCTCCCCAAATCACAGACACCCTCCCCAAACCAACACCCTCCAAAAATCACACCGACACCTTCCCCAAACTACACCTGCACCTACACCCTCCCCAAACCACACCTACACCAACACCCTCCCAAAATCACAGCTACACCCTCCCCAAACAACACCTGCACCTACACCCTCCCCAAATCACACCGACACCCTCCCCAAACCAACACCCTCCAAAAATCACACCGACACCTTCCCCAAACAACACCTGCCCCTACACCCTCCCCAAATCACACCGACACCCTCCCCAAACCACACCTACACCAACACCCTCCCAAAATCACAGCTACACCCTCCCCAAACAACACCTGCACCTACACCCTCCCCAAATCACACCGACACCCTCCCCAAACCAACACCCTCCAAAAATCACACCGACACCTTCCCCAAACTACACCTGCACCTACACCCTCCCCAAATCACACTGACACCCTCCCCAAACCACACCTACACCAACACCCTCCCAAAATCACAGCTACACCCTCCCCAAACAACACCTGCCCCTACACCCTCCCCAAATCACACCGACACCCTCCCCAAACCACACCTACACCAACACCCTCCCAAAATCACACCAACAGCCTCCCCAAACCACACCTGCACCGACACCCTCCCAAAATCACAGCTACACCCTCCCCAAACAACACCTGCACCTACACCCTCCCCAAATCACACCGACACCCTCCCCAAACCACACCTATACCAACACCCTCCAAAAATCACACCGACACCTTCCCCCAAACTACACCTGCACCTACACCCTCCCCAAACCACACCAACACCCTCCCAAAATCACAGCTACACCCTCCCCAAATCACACCTGCACCTACACCCTCCCCAAACCACACCTATACCAACACCCTCCTCAAATCACACTGACACCCTCCCCAAACCACACCTACACCAACACCCTCCCAAAATCACAGCTACACCCTCCCCAAACAACACCTACAACCACAGCCTCCAAAAACCACGCCAACACCCTCCCAAAACCACGCCTACACCCTCCCAAAACCACACCTGCACTGACACCCTCCCAAAACCACACCTACACTCTCTCCAAACCACAGCAACACCATCCTCAAACCACACCTGCACCTCCGCCTGCCCCAAACCACAGCTACACCATCCCCAAAGTACACCTGCACCTACCCCAAACCACAGCTACACCCTCCCCAAAACACACTCACACCCTCCCCAAACCACACCTACACCCTCCCCAAACCACACCTACACCCTCCCCAAACCACGCCTACACTCTCCCCAAACCATACCAATACCCTCCCCAAACCACGCCTACACCCTCCCTAAACCATACCAATACCGACATCCTCCAAAAACTACACCTGCATCGACACCCTCCCCAAAAACACACCAATACCTACACCCTCCCCAAACTACACCCCTACCTACACCCTAAACACCACACTTGAATAAAGGTGTGTACAGAGTAGCTGACACAGCAGACTCTTCCCAGCATTACTCTGAGAGTTACAGCAGCAGCCCCCACAGCGAAACCAGGGCGGACCACAGAGTGCAGGATTTACAGCCTCTGCCCAACCTCTGACCCCGGCCCCTGACCTCTGTCCTCCTCTCATACCGCAGCTCACCTGACCCCACAAGTCCACCGTCAGCATTTCAGCTGAGAGCAGCGGCGCTCAAAGGGCCGCAGTGGGCTCTGCTCCCAACAGGCCCTCAAAAAAAAACCGCGTTTTATTACACCCGCCATTTTAAAAGCTCTCGGACTACTCAGAAACCTAGATATTCCGAATGAAAATAGTATATAGCAAATGCTATGTTTTTTTCTTGAAGATTTCTCAATGCCAAACTTAAAGGGGTACTAAAAACACACTGTGTCTTAATAGGATATTTTATGGGGATTTTTGCGGGTGGTGATTTTTATTTTATTTTTTTGTGTGGGGGGGGGGGGGGGGGGGGTCTTGAAATAAGTTTACAGACGAATGATGAGAACGTTCCCACTGGCAAAATGGCTGTGCGTACGCAAATGAGGAAAGAGAGGATGACCAAAATGGAAGCCAGATCTCTCTCATCCATCGGCTGAGGCTTGGCTCCCACTCCAGGCAGGGGAGGGGACAAGAGAAACACATTCCCGCCACCGGCAATGAAAATAAAAAAAATCTTTTAAAATATTTTTTTGATGTATTCTGCTGAAAGTGCCCCTTTCACATCTAAAGGTACCCGTGAAACGTATTTTCACACGCCTGTTTGTAAATATTCCTAATGCCGTGGTGCAAAAGCGAAAAGCCGAGTGTGGAAACGGCGAAAATGGTCTCTGGTTCGGCAGTTTGTCACAAATTCACACACAAAGCCAACATCTCCTGATGAATGAGCGTTTCCTATTTTAGCCGTTTTTAAGCAGACCCTCTCTTATAAAGAGCACACGACCTAATTTAATGGAGTATTTCTGTACATGAATATTAGACGTTATCAGTCAGTCTGTGCAAGCGCAGTATGATTATGTGTTTGCTGCCTCTTTTGAGCTCACAGGCTCATGCTGACTGGACCCTGACTGGACCCTGACTGCTCTTGCACACAAAGTCCTTGGGAAACGTCCATGGGGACATTTTTTATGAAGAAATACACATTTTTTTGTTTTCCGAGAGGGCATTAATAAGAAGGCCTAAAACCTAAAAATATTTACCAAATACTACCATAGTCACGCTAATATCCACAAGTACTACCATAATCACGCTAATATCCACAAATACTACCATAATCATCGTAATATGCACAATACACCCATAGTCATGTTTCTATCCACAAATACACCCATAATCATGATACTATCCACGACTGCTACCATAGACATATTAATATCCAAATACTACCATAAGCATACACTAATATCCTGAAATAATCTCAATCACATCATAATACTACCAAAATTAGGCTAATATCAACAAATACTCCCATAATCATACTAATATCCAAATACTACCATAATCATGTCAATATCCACAAATACTCAATAAGCACGCTAATATCCAAATACTACCATAATCACACTAATACCCACAAATACAACCATAATCATGCCAATATCCCAAAAAAATTCCCATAATCACACTAATATCCTAATACTACCATAATCACACTAAGATCAAAAAATACCCCCATAATTATCCTAATATCCAAATACTACAATAATCACGCTAATATTCACAGATGATACTACCATAATTATAAGCAGTGTGGCTGAGTGTGCTGCCCTGGGGCTGAGTGTGCTGCCCTGGGGCAGTAGCCCTGGGGCAGTAGACCTCAGCTCCCTCACTGGCGTCAAACACATGCAGCAGATGCGGACGCAGACGTTCTTGGCGTGTTCCGGTCCAGGCTCGACACTGTGCTGAAGACTCCAGAGCAGGAGTGTCCAATCTTATCCAAAAAAGGCCACTGTGGGTGCTTTTGTTTTAGACCAGCACTACGTCACCTGATTCACCTAATTAATTAAATCATGGTCTTCAGTCAAGACCTGCACCCACATCGGCCCTTTTCGGCTAAGATTTGACACTGCAGGCAAAATTATGAGCCTCGATGGGCTGAGCAGCCTGTTCCCATCAAATATTCTTATGTTCTTGTAAAAGTACAGAAACACAATGAAAGCCCAACAGGACACAAGGCTGAACATAATACACACGCACACACGCACACACACACACACACACACACACACACACACACACACAGACTGTCTCACCCTTGGGTTCGAGGGTCCTCCCACTGCGTGGTCCGGGTGTTGTGGTTGACGAAGTAGACCCTCCCATTGTCTTGCCTTTTCTCTGCACAGAGAGAACAGAGCAGAGTTCTGCATGAGTAATGCCTTCATCATAAACATCTCCTCACAATCATCTTACAAACATCTCCTCACAATCATCTTACAAACATCTCCTCACAATCATCTTACAAACATCTCCTCACAATCATCTTACAAACATCTCCTCACAATCATCTTACAAACATCACCTCACAATCATCTTACAAACATCTCCTCACAATCATCTTACAAACATCTCCTCACAATCATCTTACAAACATCTCCTCACAATCATCTTACAAACATCACCTCACAAACATCACTTTGTAAACATTGCAAAAAGCTCACAAACATCACGCAACTTCACATCACAAACATCATCACCATAATACATGACAATCCTACTCCTTTTACAGAGGTTATATTTCCATGTCTAAGCGAGAGGTGGGACCATTTACTTGAGCAAACGATTAGTCTACTTGCCGACAGATTTTTAGGGCCTGATTAAGACTTTTAGCACGTGCAAAAACTTTGAGCACACACAAAACCAATAACACGACCAAGGATTGGTCAAGGAATTTGTTTTGCACCAATCACTGGTTGTGTTATTAGTTTTGCAGGTACTAAAAGGTTTTGCACATGCTAAAGATCTTAGTAAATCAATCGTTTAGAAATGTTTTTTTATTTTTTATTTAAAAAATAATAATAATTCTGGACCTGAATCCTAACTGTGCGCAGGGTGGCGCATGATTACAGGGTAACTATACCCACTGTTTCAGCCTGTCTCCGCCCACAAAACAATTTAGAAAAATACTTTGTGGGGTGAGCGAGGGAGAGGGGTGGGGGCGGAGGAGCTGTTTCCATCGTCATTTGCATAAAAGAAAGTATATTGTACAAGTTATTTTGTAAAACTCATCTCGGATCAAACTGTCAAACTAGACGTTGCACATCAAATATTAATCAAGATTCAGCAACTGACTAGACTATTTCGTGGAATAAGAGCATTTATGAACAGGACGCCACGTTGTTCCGGTTTAAAAACATGAAGCCGAAACGAAAGTAACGTAGCGGGTCTAACCAATCAAGTGCCGGCTGTTTGCGTTGTGGGCGACAACAATTATTCATATGACGTAGAGGTACCTCCAAAGAGGTACTCTGACATCACAATTGGGTCAGGGGCAGTGTGGGAAGCAGAACGGGAATTTCAACCATTAGCGGCAGCACAAAGACGCTTTTCGACCTATTTCTAATGATATACAATATTATTTCAGAATTGTTGAAATAACTAAATGCATATCATTATAAGGTAGGCATACAAACACATTTCCATCAAAAAAATAAAAAAAGTGATCTAGGGCAGTGTTTTTCAACCTTTTTTGAGCCAAGGCACATTTTTTACCTAAAAAAAATCCTGAGTCACACCACCAACCAAAAGTGTTACTAATTAAGTGAAGTTAATAGGATAATATAATTTCCCACGGCACACCTGACGATCTCTCACGGCACACTGGTTGAAAATCACTGATCTAGGGTGTAGTTACCCTTTAAATTCGCCGAGGGAGGGAGGTATACTGGGTATATACAGTGTATATACAGTGGGGACGGAAAGTATTTGTGTGTATTTTGGCGTGTGTTTTGGTGGGTGTACTGGTGTTTTGGCGTATAAACTGGTGTTTTGGCGTGTGTACTGGTGCTTTGGCGTGTATATTGGCGTCTCTGAGACAAGGAGAAGAGGAGTTGGGACACAGCCCTAGGGGGGGTGGGGGGAGCTGAACTCAAAACTCAAAAACACAAAATTTAACAGAGCGGCTCAAAAACTGACGCGTCTCTGAGGCATTTCACTCGCACCAGCTCCCAAAATATCCACCAGCGTCACCCCATTCCTGAGGGAGAGAGGGGGCTCAAGAACGGGCTGTACTAAATAATAGTTCGAAATAATAATAATAATTTCTATTATTATTATTATTAGATTTCAGGAGGTATATGTGTACCTGACTATGTATGCATGTTTATGTTAAACAGCCTGAGTGTTTGCATGCTTCTGTGTTAATGCGTACGCACGCATGTGTGTGTGTGTATGTGCATACGTGCATGCGTGTGTCTGTGTGTTTGGGGATGGGATGGGATAGGATGTGGATGTGTGTGTTGGGGATGTGATGGGATGTGAATGTGTGTGCGTGTGTTTGTTAGTGTAGTCTTGATGGCCTTTCTGGTCATCAGTGGTCACCTGCACCCAAACGCGTTCTTCTGCCCCCTCTCTCTCCCTCCCTCAGAGATGTCTGACATCTTGTTGTAATTAGCGGCCGTGTGTGGAGAGCGCAGGAACAGTAGCGCTCAGATTGCAGCTCAAACGGGGCCCACTGCTGACAGCAGCTCATTTCTCTCTCTCTTTCTCTCCTCACTCTTTTTCTGTCTCTCTCTCCTTCCCCCATCTCCCCCTCGCTCTCTTTCCCTCCACAGGGAAAGTGGCCACATCATGGATTCAGAAATACATGAAACGAGAAAACTGCTGAAAAAGGAGAACCATTATAGCTACCACAACACAACCACGACCAGAAAAGCTGCAAGGCAGTGAGTGTGTGTGTGTGTGTGTGTGTGTGTGTGTGTGCAGTCTTAAAAAGTCCCATTGCTCCAGTGACAAATCCTAACTGATCGATGTGGATGTGGATTCTGAACAGTGAAATAATTGCAGCCAACAGTAAACATCAGACGGAGAGGGAAAAACAGGGATGAAGGCCGTGGCTGAAGGATCTAATGGCTTCTACCAGGAGAGCCACTTTGATACTCAAACACAGACCGTTCCTGGCACAGGACAGGACAGCTGCATTCACAAAGCCTCGCTCAGTATGTTTCACATTTCAAAAGTTTCACTGACACACCAAAAAAATTATAATTCTATACCTTATCCTCTCCTCCTTCCCCTTCCTCTACACATCCCTCTCTCTCTCTCACTCTTTCTCTCTCACTCTATAGTCACATCCCTCTCTCTCTCTCTCTCTCATTCTCTCTCACTCTTGTCACATCCCTCTCTCTCCCTCTCTCTCTCTCTCTCTCTCTATAGTCACATCCCTCTCTCTCTCTCTCTCTCTCTCTCTCTCTCTCTCTCTTTCTCTTTCTCTCTCTTTCTCTCTTTCTCTCTCATGGGCTGACCTGTGTGTCAGGTGAGGGATTGGCGGATTGTACGGAAGAGTAAAAGACGAGTGAAAAGGAACAGAGCAAAGAGCCGAAGGAGCGAAGGATCCGTCTCAAACAACAAAATATAAGCTCCCTATTCGCTTGGGTCCAAACCAACTAAATATGAACTCACCAGCTATACAGAAAAAAGGAGAGAACAGTTGTGTGTGTGTGTGTGTGTGTGTCAGCAAATAGAGGCCATGGAAGGTGACTAACACACGCACACGCACACGCACTCCTTTATTTCCCCCTTGAGTGGCATTGTTCTTGTCAGTCTAGTTTCTCAAACCCATGCAACCGTCTTCAGGACGGACCCAAACCCGACCGGTGCCGGTGTGAGCGGGTGCGGACCCAGGCGCTTAGCGGGAAACAGAAGCAGAGGAGGTGGGTAGGGGGTTGGGGGGGGGGGGTGGAGACTTACCCCAACCGGGAGGGAGCGCGCCCAACGGGTCATTCTCCACAGGAGCTCCAGAGGACTGGGGGGGAGAGAGAACACGGATCCTGTTAGACCTATCTCTCCTCCTTCATCCCTTCTTTCTTCTCTCCTCTCCATAGCTGCGCTGGCTTAACCTCTTCCGTCCACCCATCCGTCCGTCCGTCCGTCCGTCCGGGACAACGCTCTCGCGCCGTTGTGTGGAAAATTGAGGGGAAAAAACGACCCCAGGGAAAACCGAGAAAGAGCTGGGGTGTCCCATTTGGGTATGGGGGTCCCAGGGTTTTGGGGGTACCCCTGAAGGGAGAGACCTCCTCGCTGCACTGGCCCGAGAGACTGACACAGGCACAAAGACACAACTCGTACCCCTTCCAAAAAACCACACGCTTAAAAAAGAAAAAAGCCAAGCCGTTCCAATGAGATCACTGGCCCCGCCCAGCCCTGATGCACCCTTCCCGCCCACCTCGTAAAAGCCCCTCCCCTTCTAAATGTGCTGTGAAAGTAAGCAGGGGGGCGCGATGTCGGAGGAACTGAGAGCCCATTCATCCGCTCCCCAGACTGCCCCCACTGCCCCCACCTCCTCACAAAAGCACCTTTATTCATCCTGTACAGGAACACCGCCGTTTACACAGAGGGTGTGTGTGTGTGTGTGTGTGTGTGCGCGTGTGTGCATGTGTGTGCATGTGTGTGTGTGCGTGCATGTGTGCATGGGTGTCTGTGTCTGTGTGTGTGTGTGTATGTTGTTGTAGTGTGCTTTTGTAGTGTATGCGAATATATGCATGTGTGTTTTATTTGTACTGTGTATGCAGTGAGTGTATACGAGTGTGTGTGTGTGTGTGTGTGTGTGTGTGAGAGAGAGAGAGTGAGCGAACACTGGTGCAGTCAGGAGTTGCTGGGTTCATTTTAACACTTATTTGCTTTAGCGCCACGATAAACCACATTATGGAAAAACAATCTCTAACACAGACGGTAGGACAGAGCACAGAGCACAGAGCACAGAACACAAACTGATCACCGCTCCACACCACTGCTCTGACCACTGCTCCACACTGCTGCTCTGACCACTGCTCCTGACCACGGCTCCACACCGCTGCTCTGAACACTGCTCCACCATGCTGCTCTGACCACTGCTTCACACCGCTGCTCTGAACCACTGATCCACACCGCTGCTCTGACCACTGCTCCACACTGCTGCTCTGAACCACTGATCCACACCGCTGCTCTGACCACTGCTCCACACTGCTGCTCTGAACCACTGATCCACACTGCTGCTCTGAACCACTGCTCCTCTGATCACTGCTCCACACTGCTGCTCTGAACCACTGCTCCACACTGCTGCTCTGACCACTGCTCCACACTGCTGCTCTGACCACTGCTCCACACCGCTGCTCTGAACCACTGATCCACACCGCTGCTCTGAACCACTGATCCACACTGCTGCTCTGACCACTGCTCCACACCGCTGCTCTGACCACTGCTCCACACTGCTGCTCTGACCACTGCTCCACACTGCTGCTCTGACCACTGCTCCACACTGCTGCTCTGAACCACTGCTCCACACCGCTGCTCTGACCACTGCTCTACACCGCTGCTCTGACCGCTGCTCTACACTGCTGCTCTGACCGCTGCTCCACACTGCTGCTCTGACCGCTGCTCCACACCGCTGCTCTGACCACTGCTCGACACTGAGGCTCTGACCGCTGCTCTGACCACTGATCCACACCGCTGCTCTGACCGCTGCTCCACACCGCTGCTCTGACCGCTGCTCCACACCGCTGCTCTGACCGCTGCTCCACACCGCTGCTCTGACTGCTGCTCCACACCGCTGCTCTGACCGCTGCTCCACACTGCTGCTCTGAACCACTGCTCCACACTGCTGCTCTGAACCACTGCTCCACACTGCTCCACACTGCTGCTCTGACCACTGCTCCACACTGCTGCTCTGAACCACTGCTCCACACTGCTGCTCTGAACCACTGCTCCAGACTGCTGCTCTGAAACACTGCTCCACACTGCTGCTCTGAAACACTGCTCCACACTGCTGCTCTGACCACTGCTCCACACTGCTGCTCTGAAACATGCTTAAACCTGCAACTTTGTGCCTGTGTCTCACGGCTCTGTAAGGTGAGGTCTGAGCTTCCCAGAAACAAATGAAAAAAGGACATTTGGGGGGGGGGGGAGGTGTTCCCTCTTCGATTCAGAGCAAATTCCTCCCTTCCCAGGACAGGGCGTGAGACTCACTCACCCGTCACTTTCAAAGACACGCCCTCCTGTGTTCCTACGACTAAAAAAGGTTTTTAAAAAATAATGACATAAAGGCATTACATCACCCTTCCTTTCCTCTCCCCTTCACAACCAACTCACGGGAAAGAGTGAGAAAGAAAGAGGGAGAGAGAGAGAGAGGCAGAGAGAGAGAAAGAGATAGAGAGAGCGAGAGAGAGAGAAAGTGAGGAGAAAGAGAGGGAGATCGAGAGGGGGAGAGAAAGAGGGAGAGAAGGACAGACAGCTCTGGTTCTTTAGCTCATGACGCCATCCGGAGACACCGTCCCGCCTGTCTGGCCCGTTTTGGGTGAAAGGAATCCGGCAATCACATTAAAAAAAAAACAGTCTGAAAATCGCTACGTTCTTACAGACCTGAGGGAGACACCTGTGACTACACACACACGGGGGATGGGGGACTGATCACACAGAACCAACGCTCTGCACCCCAGAAACAGGGCCCCCCTGGTTTCCCAGCAGATGAGAAACAGCTGCGACCCAGAAACGCGACAGGGCCGCGTGACCAAGGGTCGCCAGGCTCGGCAGGTTAGAGTTCTCTCCAGGTAACCTGGCCGGCCCCAGGCGAGGTGTGTGTGTGTGTGTGTGTGTGTGTGGGGGGGGGGGGGTGGTTGGTTCAGGCTCTTCTGAAGTGAGGTGGGGGTCAGGGGACGTGGGTGCTGGTTGGGGTGGGGGGTGGGTAGGCCCGGAAATGGCAGTTAATGACTCTGGGAAGGCTCTCTCAGGAGTTTCTAACGAGCAGCAATTACAGAACATACAGAACTTTCTCTTTACCACACGCACACACCCCCATACCCACCTCTCCCCCTCCTATACGCACACACACACGTTTTAACAAGCTCTTACACACACATGCAACCAGACAATACACTCCTTCAGCACGGCAGAGACCGTGTGCACGTGTGAGAGAGACAGAGTGTGTGTGTGTGTGTGTGTGTGTGTGTGTGAGAGAGAGAGAGAGAATGAGAATGAGAATGTGAGCGTTTGTGGTAGGGAGAATGAGAATGCGAGTGTTTGCGAGAGTGTGTTTGTGGGAGAGTGAGAAAGAGATATAGGCTGTGTTCCATTATGCATACTTGCAGACTGGTTAGTACACATAGCGCCATTTTGTTTGTCATAAGTGTGCTCCAAACCGCAAGTATGCAAAAATCAAGTATATACTAAAATCCCAGGATGTGTACTTCCATACTTGACAGGACCCATAATTTCAAGTATGCATCGATGCACACTAGTATGTGTTTTTCGTTCCCAGAGATCATTGCGTTAGCCATAGATTGTAGAAAAATAATGCAACACGACACACAACAACCGCAGCTATTATGCGCTCTTCTCGCAAGAAAGGCAAGAGAGAGACAGGTTCGCTCGTTTAAAATGTAAAACGCCGTGACCCAAATTTCTGCTGCAACTACCTGAAGGGTTGTTTCTCCCAACTTATTTTTCCATAGAGTTCAAGAGGAAAATGAGTCAGGAGAAACAACCCTAAAAGTGATCCATCCACATCTACTGCATATCTGGCAGCAGTGACAGTTTGAGGCTTGTTTGATACCTCAGACCCTTGATGACTTACAGCCATTTAGCCAGCCATGTGTTCCATACTGTTCCCATGTAATTTACAGCTTTTTTGGAATGTGTTGCAGGCATCAAATTCGCAATTAGTATGCAATTTTATGTGCATTTTACATACTGTCCCAACTTTTTGGAATTGGGGTTTGTAATTGACATTGTATTGCTTGTTTGATTCAAATACTAGTTTATATTCTGTAACACAATTTGCTTCACGATTAAAAATGTATTAATTTCTCAATGTTCATGATGCATGTATCCACAAATTATCTTTTTGTGTATTTTGAGCGTTAATTAGCCCCTATTGTTACGCAGAACCTATCATTGAGAACATTCGTTTTGGGATATTCCAAAGACACCCATGTGTCCATAACGGTGAGAATAGAGTTAAGAAACGAGATCAGCGCCTACCTGAACAGATGTAGAGGGAGATCAATAGTAATAACAATGACATCCGTCATCTTATCGAGCGTGTCTTTAAATACCTGCTTCCCATTCATACTAAAACGCACACATGCAATTACCTTTCCTAAAATTTCTTGCAGGCTTATCGTAAATCACTTTACAGGTGCTAAAGTAATCTGTTTGCATGACCTCCTCCGACTATTTTGTGAAAAATGTGTCGGGACGCCCAATTTTGCACATTGATTCAGGCGAACCCGCAAAAATGAACAATCCATATCTTTCAATTTTTAACACACGCAATCCTCTTTGCACCACGGTAGTTGATCACCTCTGATGATTTTTTGCAGGTGGTAATAGTTTTACACATGATTTTGTACACGCAAACCTTTAGTAAATCGACCCCTTTATTTGTTACGATATCTGATATTCCACATGTTTCTTGCCATGCTTTGGCAATACAAATGCTAATTTTGTCAGGCCAATAAAGCACTTTGAATTTTAATTTGAGTGACAGAGGGGCCTGCATCCACCCCAGTGCCCCAGATTTCCACTCCAGTGTTGGGATGCCAGGGTGCCCCACATACCCAGTGCAGAACACCTCACACTCTTCACCTGAGACAGAACACCTCACACTCTTCACCTGAGACAGAACACCTCACCCTCTTCACCTGAGACAGAACACCTCACACTCTTCACTTGAGACAGAACACCTCACACTCTTCACCTGAGACAGAACACCTCACACTCTTCACCTGAGACAGAACACCTCACACTCTTCACCTGAGACAGAACACCTCACCCTCTTCACCTGAGACAGAACACCTCACACTCTTCACCTGAGACAGAACACCTCACACTCTTCACCTGAGACAGAACACCTCACACTGACACAGGGTTTTTCTGCTCTTGGTGAGTCCGGTGTGAGTTTCAGCTGCATCTCCCAGCCTGACTGTCCCCAGATCAGTGTGAGCCGCAGCCAAGCTGCACTCACTAGGCTCTCTGTGCTCACGGACAGGAAAACAGGAAACCACTGGTATTCTGGGAAGGAATGATATCAAAGGCACGCGCTCCAAGCCTGCTGTTTCAGTAAGACTCCTCTGAGGCAGTAATAAAGCTGTGGTCAGGGTTAAAACTACGCTTTAGAAAGCTCAGAGAACAAGGACAGGTGTGTGGAAGTTGAGGAGATGCCTCTCAGTGCCAATGCATCTCTGGTTGTCGTGCCAATGAAGGGCCATCGACTCAAACTGAGAAGTGTGAGAGGAGAATGTGATCCAGCACGAGGGTCAATAAATAGTGTTACTCCCTCAGGTGTATGTGCATCTGGAAGAGCCAGTCTTGGCTGAGGCGAAATGAGTGGGTCGAGCGACTGTTGGCTGAAGTGTGTGTGTGTGTGTGTGTGTGTGTGTGCGTGTGCATGTGCATGTGTACCTGATAGAGGAACCTCTGGCTGAAGTGCTGCATAGCTCCCTGTAGCTGGCTGCGCTGGCTCTGCCACTGCTCATAGTTACGCACAGACTCAGGCGTGGGGCGCTGCCAGGTGGTGGTGCGAGTGTTATGGTCCACGTAGTAGAACCTGCCCCGCGGATCCACAC